>OZ038495.1:32500-80000 GCA_964036315.1 Acanthosepion esculentum
TTTTCAGCTGCTCATGCAGCCTTTGTCCGTGTTTGATAATGATAATATTTTTTAAAGTGGACTAAATTTCAAATCCAGCCGACGTTAATAACCTTAGTGCGATAATCTCAATTTTTTGTTCGTGGCATCCGATAAAAAGTTTTTATTGCCTCTTCATCATCCTTGTCTCTCATACAGGTCTCTCTCAGTTCAGTCAGATGACACTAACTTTTTCTTATTTTGTCTTGGTGTGCTAAGATGAGTGTATATGCGGGAATAAGCGGGAATGTAAGATGAAGAGTATTAAATAATATTTTCGCAGGGCTAATACATTTTATTAGAGCCATAAAAGTATACATATTAAAAGGCCATTCATAACAAAAAAAAATCGATAACAAAAATGAGAGGTAACAAAAAATATATATTACAATAAATTAGTAATACGGAAATATAACGATTAAAATCAGTTAAACCGGTTTATCGGTTCTCTCTCATCAGACAAAATTGTGCACAGCGACTAAAATATATATAACCACAGACAAATGATATATGCAAACAAAAATATAACATTTTACCTTTAAGCCCACCGACCACTACTTTCGCTTACACAGAGATGGTTGGTGGGATTTAATGTATACTGATTCCGAAACGTTCAAGTGATAACACTGACAAAATTTTGACTTTTTGTCTTTGGTCAGTAAGTGTTATTTCCTAATAGCTTCTGTCTAGAAAATAAAGACAATGACTATTATTCAATTCAAACTTTGCTTTTGTGACCTAGATATAGATGTTTTGAAATTAATATATTTTTCAGACATATCCAGCGCTGAGTTGCTGAACGAGAATTTTCTAGAAGTTTCAAGAACTTTCTAGAAATTTCTAAAAGTTTTAAGAATTTCTAGAACGTTCTGGTAACATTGATGGCATTAAAAATACAGGGAGCGTAATTTCAACAGTTCAGTTTACTTCTAGCTGTCCAAGTTCAGACAATGTGTCGTTGATAGACGCATTCGTCACAGATGGCGTCAAGAGGTTGTAAGCATCAGACAGACGGATTTTGCTATGTCTGCAGAAAGGTAAGAGTTAAAAAGTACTCTGTGGCAACATCTGCTAAAATGTGTGAGACCTACAAGGCATATTTCGGCATGCCTGTCGGGGATCAAGACAAACCCTGCATACCTCATATCTGCGAACTCTACAAAATAATTCTAGAACGTAAATTGGAAAATTATGCTTGTTTAGATAGTGGAATTTTTAAGCGTAAAAGATTTTTTAAAATTTTAAATTTAAAGTTACTTTACTTTTTTTTAATCAGTTTTATAATATTGAAAAATATGTATTAAATATTTTTCCACAATCGCGCATTAGTGCTCAACGTATGTTTTCTATACTGGTATCACTGGTAAGAGACAATGAAAATACGGAAAATGAGGGCTGTTCATTATTCAAGATTCCATATTTTTGTGGCATTTTTTACACAAATTGAGGCTGAAAGTCAGAATTTTATATATCCAACGCACGATTTTCTGAAATTTCAAAATTCAAAAATGTAATTTTTTAGAATTTTCAATAACACTAGAGTGAAATATATTTGTATTTTTATACTCATATTTTTATTTTGCTTTTTGCAGGATGGTACAAAGGGGGAAATAAAGCCATGACATTCGCACTCCCACGAATTTGGAGGAACCAACTGACCACTCAAGCAATTACTTCTGTATGGTTGATCCTTCCAAATATCGAGATGGCAAGAATGTGCCTGTTATCATATATACAGACCTATCATTTATCACCCAGTACCACACTTCCCTGAGCAACCCGTACCCACTCCTCCAAAGAGAGAGGGGACAGCTGTCTTCAGAAGAGAATAGCAATTCAGAAGAAGCTGAAGTTATCGATCCAGATTACCGAGGTGCAGCTGAGGAGAGAAACTCATACTACCCCAACCAAAATGGCGTCAGCTACCTGATCCGAAAACAATGTCCAGTGGCGAACCTTTGAAGAGACTCAAGCAGTGGAATTTATTAGATGAAAGTATGCATTCACAGGCCCATAGAAAACGTCACCAGCGTTTTTCAAGATTTTTTATCCTAAGCACCCTCGAAAATTTAAAAATGTAAAAATATGAGCCATCAAGTTCAGTAAATATTAAAAGATACTGTGAGGAAGATTTTCCTCCTCATCAAGATAATTTCAAACTCAAGTTTTGTGCGTGACGTTCCATCTTAACTCCGGTGAGCTACGCTCCTATTTATAAAACTCTTTCATCCATATTAAATACGTTGATTCGCAAAAGGAAATTTAACCTGATAAATAATTATGATCGTCATATTAAAAATTTGAATCCTGGCTGAACTTCAATACTCTGAACATCACTGGTTTAAGACTACTGCATCCTTTTATGCAACCTGCATTCGTAGATGACCAAAGTATTTCCCTCTTTCAATGGTATCCTACTAACCCTATCAGCATTGGACATGTTGCGCCCTTTCCTATTACGAAAAGAATATTTATATGCTGACAATATCAGCGCCCATCTTTGTTTTCGGCCTGGTGCTTATTGCGGTATTAGTTTCGTTTCCCCAAATAGTCTTAAGAAAGGTTTATGGCTTGTTTTGTTGGTAAAAATTCGACTATGCACTATCTGATAGAACTTCATTACGCTATAAACTACTGGCAGTCATTCTTCGTAGAACACATCAGGACATTGGTTTATCATCTGTTTTCAAGGTTTATCATTTCCTCTTCTGGGTAGAAGATTTGGGCCCACTCTATTTTGATGATATTCAACCAGTTTCTTTCTAGCAAATGAAGACTTTCGCCTGCCACTATTATTACGAGTAGTTTATAATGTTGACCTTAATGGTCAATATCGAACTCTGTGGATCGCAAAATGTTTAACTTTGCTTCCGTATAGATGTCTATACTGGTTTTCCACTTTTGCAGAAAGAAGATTTTTTCATGGCTGCAAATATTGCCTCACTCATCACTGACTGTGGATCATGTGTCTACCTTCAGGGTTATTTTGTTTCCGTTTATTAATAGGGTAAACTTATTGGGTTTTACTCTGTCCGCGTTTTCTCAGCTTGGAACATAATGTAACATTTTGGTCGTTATGTATTAGGTTCTTTGTCTGTTGAAGCCAGGTGGTGCGTTCGTTTATGGCGCCTGCACTCAGCATTTGACTGTGTAGATCTCTTATCTACGACCACTCTGATTAGGGTGTCTAATGCGACCACTTTAATTTGGGTGTCTACTGTTGCAGCAACGCATCATATTCCCTATCTTTAAAAAATTGTGATACACTGTCTTTATGCGAAACCATTGTTCTGGCATGAGATTTTCTCCAAAACGTTAACATTTGTTAATTGTTTTGTCTGTTGCCTTTTCCTTTTGTTCTTCTCCAGATTAATCTTACAATATAAAGGTTTAGTTTCCCTCCCTTGAACTATTTCAAAGGCTCTTTTAAAAGTCAAATCACTTTCTGACAATAACTTTTGTAGGATACTTTCATCATTACTGCGAACACATATTTTAAGTGTGCCGCAAAGTGTGCGACAGTCTCGGCTGTTTTTCTGACGTGTATAGAATTTGTAATAATCTCCGATGGTTTTAATTGAAAGGGTTAGGGTTAGTAGTGAAAGTAGTTTTTTAAGATTTTTTTTCTGGGTAACTTTTGTCCGTCGGTTTATTTGGAGCTAATAAATCCAGAACGAGACCATAGGTTTTACTGTCTATAACGCCTTTCTTCTTTCTGCTTATCCTGTTCCTTTTCTTCATTTCACTTCCTCCCGCGTATCTTCTGTACAGTTCGCAATAAAGTATTCCAATGTCTGTAGTTTTGACTGTCCGGACCCTGTCTATTCTTCTATTTTGCTTTATGAATTATTCTTTAAGTCTAATAGAATAAGCTAAATACTTTAAAACATGTAAAAACTACGTCGATATTCTGTGTTCCGCTCGCTGCGTAAGCAACCCTTAAAAATAGTATTGTTTTTTTTTATAAGAATATATTATAAAATAATTAAAAGGTGAATATAAAATAATAAAAATAATACAATACTCTAAGTTTGTTTTGTGCTCTTTCTCTTGAGGGGAGAATATGAAATTTATATAAAAAATATGAAATAACTAAATGATTAATAAAAAAAGTTAAGATAAAACATTAGTATTATAATATACTAGATTTGTTTATTGCACTTGCTTTTAAGAGAAGTATTTAAAATAATTAAAAGAGAAGCCAGACGGTTAGTAAAAACAACTAATTAAATTAGTGTTTAAATTTGTTTTTAAACTTTCTAAAAGAAAATGGCTCGAATAAATTTGGTGCAAACTTTTAATGAGTAAAATGTTGTTTTCAAATTGTAAAAAGTGAGGCTCAGATCTTATGTATAATGCCACCTAAATGAAGGTTGTTGGTCTATAAGAAGGATGCTTGTGCAAGATTTGTATTTCAAATTTTTTAAAAATGATATAATTTTGAAGATTTGAGAAAGGCCACCGTCCACCTACGTAATTGGGAACGCAGCTTTGGTGTATATTAAGGCATATTTACGGAGTTGAGTTGGTTGGAAAAATCAGGATTTCGGTGGCACAATCTAATGACCGAGGTCTGTTTGTGAAACATTCCCTAAATAAGAAAGAATTTTTGCTGTCACCGGTGGATAAATTAGGCTTTTTCTTACGGAATAAGAATAAAAAATGAAAGAAACAGAAGGAAAAGAAGCAACCTCTAAAAGAAACCAGGAAAGAAAATGAAAAATTCCAGAAATTAATTATTGAACTGTTACATAAAAAGGAATGCAACGAAATTTATCTTGATATTCTGTAGTTCTTCTTGAGAACAAATTTGTTTATGTACCAGTTAATCTTGTGAATCTGCTCTATCGTCTGATCCGCACACCTTCCACGTCTGTTGAACAGGGGTAAAGGATAATCCCTTGTTTCCTATCCAGGATATAGTTCTCAGTTTGTTTTTTTGTTTGTTTTTTTATTTTTTATATTTTACTTCTTTTTTTTGCTTTCTTCTACTAGGGCTATAATGATTTAATGGTCTTAACTTTTTGGTGATCAGACTAATCAGTGGCTGTGACTTTCTATTATGAGGGTACCGGGTTGGCAGTTTGCTGGCTTCTGTTCTGACTGGTCGTTAGGAGCCCGAACTTTTTGGTAGCGCTAAGAGAGGCCACTTGGTGCCATGTCCCTGCATGTTTTTACAATGGGCAAGCCCGATCCCACATTATGCTGTGTTCTAAGTCACTCTTTGGCTAGTATAGACGACAGATAGTGATAATTATATTGGACGTTTCTCTTTTTTCTCCTCAACACAAATCTCATGACAAACACAATGAAAAGAAAGGCAAGTAAACAAAAAATCACCTACCCCACTCAACCTTTCTTTCCCCAATATTTGTGGTATTCTTTCCAACTTCTGCAGTACAGAATCTTTTTTCTTGGAACAGTTGCCAGATATCGTTGAACTTAGTGAAACCAATTTAAATTCTTCCATTGCTACCAATGAATTCTGGGTTCCAGGCTGTCTTCCTCTTTACCGAAAAGATTCCAGCATTCACATGCATGGCCTTGGTGTTTACACTCGGGACAATCTTCCGATAGCAAGGGAATTGTCTCTCGAGGACTCAGACAACACTTTCATGTGCTTCCGTCTTTCATTATTACACTTTCTTAACTATCTCTTTTTCCTTTATCTCTAATCCTCTTCCCAGTTCTGCAGTATGTTAGATATAACCTCTAACAGTATTAAAAACTCTCTCTCTCTCTCTCTCTCTCTCTCTCTCTCTCTCTCTCTCTCTCTCTCTCTCCGGTATTCAGACATTCATTGCTCAATCTCTTACTCAAATAGTGAAATTCTATACTCATTTCCCAGCAACAGGCCTCTCTACTTGATTTATTCCTTACCTCATCTCTTCGCTCTTGTCGCACTTTGAAACACTGCCTTCTTGAAAACACGGATGACTCGATAGTATCTATTGATATTTTCTTCCAATCATCTATTAAACAGGCACCTACTATTCATAAGATCTCCTTCCGTTACCAGCATGCTGATTAGGACTTATTCCGTGATTTTTTCGTGATGCTCCTTGAACTGACATCTTTAACTTTAAAATTAAGAATTGCGACACTGAGGTTTCTTCTTGGGTCAAACCCGGCATGGGGGCTTTCATCCCTTCTTGAAAATACCATGGAAAACACCTATTTTCTCCACTGTTCGCACCAGCATGCTCGGCCACTATTTTCGGCTATACCAGCGTAACAGCTCCCGCTACAACAGGCGCCTATTCGTTGCGGCTCGTAAAAAATTTAAAAGAGCCTTCGAAGGAGCAAAGTCTCTGTTTGCTAAGAGAATGAGGCACAGCATTGCATCTAATAACTTTGACTCTCGTGATTATATGTGGCTCTGCTAGAAGTCATCACCTGTTGTTCCATTTTTAAAACTTCTGGTGAATCGTCCGACCCTTCCCACTATTAGCCTATTTAGTCTTCTAACCCTTTTGGGGAAACTCCTAGAGGTCTTAATCAATGGTGAACTGGTTAAGAATTTTTCATCGCAGGGCTTTTTTTCAGACAAGCAATATATCTTTCGTTTTCTTCGGTCAACTGCTGATGTAACGACGATAATTGCAGAAAGTGTCTATCATGCTCTAAAAAAACGGTGAAGCCTGAGTTGTAGCTTTGGACATCCAGACAGCTTTCGACAGGTTTTAGCATACAAGTCTTCTCCACAAGCTGAAAAGTTACGGTCTCCGGACAAAGTTTTGAATTGATCCAGTTTTTCCTATCAATTCGTGAAATGAATGTTATCCTGAACGGTCACTTGTCTCAATCTTTCGTACTAATGCGGATGTCCTCCAGGGCTCCATCCTTGGTCCTACTTTGTTTTTATTTTTCATTAATGACCTTCCCGATTGCATCATCTCTCAATTTGGTATCTACTCTGATGACACAACCATTTACTTCTGTCTCGATAGTAAGTCTGATTAGATCGATAAGGCAAAATGGCAACCGATGTTCAAAATGGCCTCCAGCCTGATGTTAACTGAGGTAAAAGATGGCTTGTTAATTTTAACGCCTCCAAAACTAAACTTCTCACCAGTAAACATCTGAGAGACTCCTCTCTGCCTTCCATCAGCATGGCTAATGCTAACCTCCAACATGAAGAGGAAAGACTATATTGAATCCATTGCTAGGTCAGCTAATAAGAATTTTGATTTATTGTGTTGTGCGAGACATTTTTTAATTCAGAATTTATCATACATATCTATGTCTACCATTCGTCCATGCTTAGAATGCTGTTGCGACATGTAGTCCAGTACCCCTGTTATTTACCTTGAGCTCCTTGACAAAAATACAAAGAAAAATCAGCAATATTACTGATCCTGATCTGGCTGCTCGGCTTCAGTCACTTTCACACCACCGTAAGATTCCTTCTCTGCGTCATTTCCATAAATTATTTAATGATAATTGTTTAGATGAGCTCTTCGCTATGGTACCTAGATTTTATGAATTTAAGCGCTGTACTAGACTGGTGTCGTGATTTCATCAATTTAATGTTGAGCTGCCTAGATGTAACCGTAAGTACTATGCTAACAGTTTCTTTTCTCACACTTTTCGCTTGTGGAACTCCCTTCCGGCTACATGCTTTCCAGTCAACTTTAATCTGGAAAAATTGAAATTCAAAGTCAGTCGCTGTATACTGTCCTCCTGATTACTCTTTTTGTTCACGTTCATTAATGTTTCTGTTTCTAATTCTTCCACACACAATAACCCCTTGTGTCTTAGTAACTTTCCTGTCTTACTTGCGGTGAAATCAATTTATAAAAAAAGAACCTTCTCGGTATCGACCTTTAAGTAAGTGAAGCTTCTTTGAAAGAATATGTATTGTTTGAACCTTTATTTAAAGGAATTGTATTGAACCTACTCAAAAAATTTTCTACTGTTGAAAGTATGAAATTAATGAAGATTTATTGAAAAAAATTATATTATATCTTAATTTTCTAACTGGTTAACTTGCCTTAACAATAATAAGGCTAACAAAAGAAACATTTTGTACAATCATATTTGTACATTTTGTATCCTGTTTGTTACTGCCTTATCAATAAATGAAAATTTCGTTCAACTTTCACAACGGTTTTTCGAGTCTTGCTTGTTGCGTTTGCGTCTTAAGAATAATTGGGATAAGAGAGGTGAAGTCCTCTCTACTCCCACTCTTCCCTATAAAAAATCCGCATAATAGTTATAACAGTTTTCTTACTTACTCTCCACCTTTCTATTTTGCTTTCTTTGAGCGTTTTTCACATGAAAAATGTATGTATCTCTGGGACAATAAGCGCATATTCTTTTTCTTCATCTCCACTTATGATAATCATTTATTAGTACATACGCTGTAGATAGTGTTAAAAAGAGGTTTATTCAATATTCATCTGTTTAAATACACTACACAAATAATGGGACATAACATTTTTACCGGCTGGGGGAAAAGGTTGGTAACAGGAGCTCAGAGTCATCATACACAACAATTTGTTATCCACACTACACCCTTACATCTGGGTTTCATGCCATTCTTTTTGCGTTGAATTATGTGATGAGACATCACACGAGGATATTTCCATGTGAAGAACTTACATACTGAACAATTTCTATGTAGATAATCTTGTAAAAACCAGAAAATCCCTCAAAAACTTGTTACATCTTTGTCTTGAATCTTTTGGTAGAATGGCTAACGGCAATGTTAGCCTAAGATCCCAAAATAATTCAAATTCTGTTGAAATACAAAAACTAGTGATTAAATATGAAAAGTATGTACAACGTGATTGTGAGTTGGAAAATTTGGAAGGGTATAGATAGAATCTAAGTAGAATTTCTCCTTGACCAAAAATGTTATACATTCCAATACTAATAAGAAGGTTTATCCTTTGTTTCCTATTTGGAGTTGGGTTTCTGGCTCCTTCAACATTCTGCTTCGACTCTATACTTCTAACGTCTCAGCCTAAACACTGAAATTTATACTATTATTGAGTCTCCGGTTCTTCGAAAAACTTTTCCTTCTCTTTCATTTCCAGTATCCACTTACGTTTTAGTGGCGTTATCGCCTTGCTTGAGGTGAATTGATTAAACAATTGTTGTCTCAAATGTCTAGTGTCTTCGACATTGTTTTTTGTGCTTACCTGTAACAATTTGGGGAAGAATACTGATGGACAATCTCTGGAAACAAAAATTAAACCCAGATGATAACATTCCTGCAAAATACTAGAATATTTAGAACACTCTGTCCAAAGAGCTAATTCCTTTAGTTTTTCTAGATGTGACATTTATATATTTTCTCTGATATCCTCTAAGACTCTATATGTATTTTCTGCCTATTGTGTGCAAAATTGTTTTTCTATAGTACTTACTAATCACAAATTACTCCCACTGAAATCCAGAACATAGCCCACATTAGAATTACTAACAGTAATCAGAATTATTAAACGTTTAAATGCACTTCTGAACATATATTCACACTTACAAATAGAAGAAAATTTCGTAGCATTCAAGAAGTGCTGTATTATTTATTATCTGAAAACATAAAACTAAAAAGCAGTTTGTTAAGAATAGATTCAAAGATATACATAAAATTATCAGGGGCTAGAGTAAAAGCACGTCTTGTATGTTAAATTTAAATATATTCCTACCTCTCAGAGTTGAGCTGACATTATTATACGAGGGTTAAAGTTAGAAAAATTAGAACAAATTATGAACCTTTGGATTTCGAGATCATAAAGGATCCAAGAGCAGCCTGTGATCTGGAAAATCAGCGAATTAGATTGAGTGAAGAAAATAAAAGCATTGTGCAGTCTCCGTTATTGTATAATATTGTTTCCGTTAATAAAGTTGAACTTGCTGGATCCTTTGATTAATATAACTACTACTTTAATTAATGTTAAAATTTTAAAAGTTAAAACATTTAGATCAAGACCTTTGTTCAACGTTATGCCTTTTTAAAACGTTACAGCAATAATCTTTCTGTGAGTAAATTATTTTTGTCAAATCCTCGGTAAAAAGATACACTCGATAGAATAAAAAATTTAAATCTGTTTTTAGATGATTCTGGAATAACTCGTTATAACAGTAGAATATGGAAGGTTTCTGTATATGAGAATGACATAACATAACATCCTGTCTTGTAGGAAAGATTGTTGGGAGAGGTTCAGGCATTTATGTATGGCTGCCACTTTAAACAATTTATGTCTATTTGGCTCCTGGCTTCACAAACCTACACAAGATATATAATGTTATTTCTGGGAGATGTTTTGTGTAAGAAATTAAGTTCTCTCTTATTCAGATCCCCTAAAGTTACGAATTTACCCAAGCACAGATTAAATTTAGTGAAACCCTATATACAGGAGTTAACTACACTGAACATATCTGGGTAAAAGATGACCAAGGTGTGAAGATAATGTATCTATTAATATTAACTTGTCTAAACAATATAGCAGTTCACATAGAGTTAGTGAATAACATGAGTACCCGTACCTTTATTCTATCCTTACTTAAGTTTAACATTGTACATGTTATATATTCACAGTGCCAATACCAAGTAGTCTGTAGTCATCTTGCTGAAATTTTTCTCTCTTGTAAATTCAGTGTTTGATATTAAACACATTAGAATACAATTGTATGCTGCTTTGGTGGGAAGATTTTATAACAGTTGTTAAATAGGAATGAAGGAGTGTAATTCAGACGAAATACATTCCTTACTCCTTTCAGTTCTGGCTTCATCACAAGAAATGTTACTTTGTGGAACAGACTCCCAGGACAATGCTTTCTCGATGACTACGATCTTAACCTCTTCAAGTATAAGGTTAACTGTTATCTATTCTACATATCCTTTTAATCTGCACTTCTTACTTCTCTACAACAACCCCGCTCAATAATTCTCTATCTTCATTGGCACTTGGACCTTGTATGGACAATGATATAAAAAATCATGCGTGTTTAAAACTATGGGATACGCTCGAATCAATTATTCTGATTTACTCGCTGTCATTTCAGTCATACGGAATGCTATAAATTCTAAGTGCTTCATTTACGGAAGTTCCTCTGACGTTGACTTGGAGATTACAAATCCGAATTGTTTCCTTCCTCCTAACGCTAATGCTGGGTTATTATTGAAAACATATTAGGAGGACGTTTTGAAATTTGAAACTCCCACTAGATCAAATTTAATTAGCGCAATAAAACTAGAGATGTTTTAAATATTATTATTATAAGTATTAAATAGATATCGTTAATTTGTTTGAGACATACTTGTTAAACTTAAGAGAACAGTATAAACTTTTTATGTAACAAATTTCACTAATTTTATCAAAGTTATTATATTGACCTTATTAAAAAAATCAGTCTGTTAGAATTTTTAAAAAAGGTGAAGGATCTATTCACGTACATTATATCAAACATTTATATCGAATAAAATTTTCTTTGACTCACGCTTATCATACTCGTAACAACGAGGAGATACAAAATATTGCTAATGAGATCGATTAAGAATTTAATAAATCTACTAGTTTAAAATCACCTGCTGAAACCATTCTCAGTATGCCGAAAACTAATAGAAAAACTGTAAAAAATTAACAATAGTAGCTAGAAGGCACCAGGACGATCCTTATAATATTACATGAGAAATATTCTAAAAATTCTGGGAAAAACGAAATATGACTGGTGCTAAAATCCAAGAGAACAACACATTGCACATTACTGGACTTAAGTTTTTATATATATATATATATATATATATATATATATATATATATATATATATATATATATATATATATATATATTATCCAAACAAGATCAATAATCATTAGAGTTAATATTTTCGCAAATAAAGAATTATAATACAAAGCGATATGTCCACAAGAGGACAAATGTAGCATATGTTAAATCATATCACTTACGTATTTAACCAACACTTGCAAACTTTTCATGCACTGTTTTTATTTGACTCACTGTTATTGTGCTTCTGATTATAAAATTAATTTTGATTTTCCTTAACAAACATTTTTCATAGCATTATTTTAAATATTTCTATAACTCGACGCAGCAACGAAACATATCAATTACAGAAAAACAAAATTGTATTACATATCTCTATTTTCCACTTATCACTCAAAGCTGACGAGTAAAAAATGAATAAAGGAGATTTCTGTTTAATTGCTGTCGCGAATCTCAGCATCGAGGGCTTAACTGTCCGTGAAAAGTTTATCTCAAGCCCACGACACCATTGCTACCCGTGGAGGTAATTACCTGCCTTGTTACTCGAGTGAAGGATCAGGAGATAATCGATACACAATATGATTTCATAGTTTGGACACACGATAAAATTACCGGGAACCGATCGAACGTTAGCCGGGGTAGAACGAACCGAAATAACAGGATATGGCTCATTAGTAGTTGGCCTGTCTTGGACTGATGGCATCTGACAACTTGTTATTCAGTCATACGTTCTTATTACCCCGACATACAAAGTGATTGGAAATACATACGAACATATATATACAACTACTCACATACACAACTACGCGTATACAAACAACTACGCACGCACACAACTACGAACGCACGCACACACACACACGCACACACACACACATATATATATATATATATATATATATATATATATATATATATATATATATATATATCCGATGCAATGAGAACGAAAGTAATATATAAATTCTAACGTTCACAGCATGAATCCAAAAGACCGCTCGATACCGATAGTAGAGCGATAATTATTTATTATTATAATTTTATCATATAGACAAAAGAAGTTTTTCTCAACAGGTGAGAACCGAATTTTCGGTTCTCACCCGTTTCGGTGCAGTTGAAATGCACCGAAACGAAGTTGCATCTTTGTAGTGAGTAAACTGTTTTTGTCTATATGATAAAATTATAATATATATATATATATATATATATATATATATATATATATATATATATATATATATATATACCTGCATGAGTGCGCTATTATACACGCTTTGTATTCGTGCAACTGAATTACATTTTAACATATTCACGTATATTCATACTTAGCCCATCATACACATAAACTGGTTATATGTTAATACATGCTTTGAAACCTGCTTATATTAAATCTAATCGGTACAACAAATACAACATCTTTCTATATGATAGACAAAAATATTTGATATAGTTGCTTTTTGTGGTTATTTGTTCTCCATACATAAGAATGAATCAACCAAACCAAATTAAAACACCCATTTAGAAAGTGGTATGACATTGACTCCGATTTAACTCAATGGTTTTGTGAAGAATGTGGTCTTAACACATCACAATGTATGCATATGTCAAAGTGTAAGAAATGCGTCACGTGACACTCTGACTAGAAGCGCGAAATGTAAGTTGTCTCACTATAGTTCGTACCCGGATGGTAAAACCGCATAACGTCCACCCCTGCCTTCCATGTTATTTTATCGTTCAAGGATTAACCGCATCACGTATGCCAGATACAACCAAATCAACTATCAAATAAACATCATTTTACTTTTCTGTTACTAAAACGCATATCTGGTTCGTTCCTTGAAGAAACTATTATCGCATTCCAGTTCTGGAAATATATATAGTGTTTTCTCTCAAATTTTACTAATGAACAAAATGTTACCACATCAAAGGTATTTCACTGTTTATGCTGGGTTGGTAAGGTAAATATATCTCTACCAGCCATTCCAATATTGTCAATAGGTGGGCTTGATTTGTATCTTATGTTATAAATAAAGAAAACAAATCTGGTTTTACCAGGAACTGGTAGATAAATTATGAAATCCTCGAGGCACACAAATATCCAAAGTAAATTTGTTAGCAGTGTAATCAGGCTTTAAAATTTTTTCACTACTGAAAACTAAACTATTACAAAACAGATAACTCAATTTTCAAATAGACGCATGTTAGAATATATAAAACTAATATAAAAGCTTAGAAGAGATCAGTAATTCAAAGTACTAGTGGCATCAGCAAAAGACATCATCCCAAGTAAAGAAAGACAAAAGAAAAAGAAGTGGATGACATATTAAATTCTCGAATTAAGCAAAAACGTCAGAAAGAAATACAAGCTATCAAAAAGTGGAATGGCTAAGTGTGCAGAGATAAAAACACAACCGAACATAAATATGGAGCGAATAGATCGGGGACCTCTTTCACAACAGATGAAAGAAAACTATAATACATAAAAGCATGGAAGGATTTGTATTAAAATCTAAGATGATGTCTTTACTAAGATGGACATAAACAGAACAACTATCTTTGTCATCAGAATGCTATCAGACCAAGCAATAACAATGCTGAAAGACATGTACCCAAATTTCATAGAGTACATAAAAGTATTTGAAAATGTACGACAAAAAGACCTATTGGAATGCTAGATTCAGGGTTAGGTTAGGTTTAGGGTTAGGGTTAGAGTAAGTTTGATTATATGGAAAAGACATTCAAGTCAGCCGCAATCTAGGTGGATAGCGAACAAGCTCAATGAATAAACAAAAATAGAAAGGATGGTTTTTCTCAGCAATGTATTTAACCTATACAGTAACTGTTGAGTCTTGACTCATTGTTGAATCTCGCCTAATGCATGGAATAATAATGCAACACAAAATGTACTTAGAACAAGAATGTATTATAACAAGAAAGTGTACACAATAAGTACATATAGTATTTCTGTATATTTCTGGGAAGACGTTCCTGGAGAATGTGTTGACTAGTCGCAGTCGATCAGAGTCTCTAGTTGGATCTCGTGATTCCTCCTCCTCGTCTTCCGGTACCAACCATTATTTATATAGTTGGTAGTCACCTATGCAGATTAGGTGGATTCTACCACAACACCCCCCTCCCAAGCCTTGGAATCCTTTTAGGATTTCAAACTGGCTTCTACATGGGATGATGATTATGGTTATTTCTTTGTAGATCCCCTTTGAATAGTTCATATGTATATCTGTTTTTTTCAATATCTTTTTCGTTTTGGATTCACGTCCAATGGGTCCGTGAACTTTCGTTTCCTACCGGATCTTCTCGGTTCAGGAGCACTCTGCGGAGGTTCTACTTGAAAAGTATCATACATTACATCAATGGGATCTTCCTCCTCATCCGGTATACTCTCTTCATGCTCTAGCACGTAGCATTTTTTGAGTTGGTTCTGGTGCCTCTTATGAGTATTCTTCGGCCCTTTTATTATGTAAATCAGGTCACCGATTCTCTTGTCCACTATGCCTCGCTCCCAGAACTCAAAGTTGTTTCTATAGCACTTGAAAAAGACCTTCTCTCCGGGGGTGTATCTTTTTCTAGCTGTATACATAGTGTTCTTTATTCTATTTCTTCCTGGCAAAAGCTTGTCAAACACTGACTTAACTTTCCTAGCGAACATTAGTTCAGCTGGTGCCATGTTTGATGGTGTTCTCTGGTTAGGCGTGATTCTGTATACTTGTAGGAATTGCTGAAGCGCCTTTTCCGTTGGAACTCCTGAGGCTTTCTTCAGAGCGCGCTTTAACGTATCTACAAATCTTTCTGCGAGTCCATTGGATCTCGGATGATACGGCGGCGTCGTTATGTGGTTAATTTGATATAACTCACAAAATTCCTTAAAATCGTCAGAAGTGAATTGTGTACCATTGTCACTCACAATACACTCTGGCACACCGAACCGTGCAAATAGTTCATGCAAAAAAGTTGTTGTGGTATTGGACGTAGGCTTTTTGCAGCGTAGTACTTCCGGCCATTTTGTAAAGTTATCTACCACTATTAAGTAGTAATAATCTTCTACTGGACCAGCGAAATCAATGTGTAATCTTTCCCACGGATGATCCGTCTTTGGCCATGGTTTGTGTACTATAGGTGGTGCCTTAGCTGCTAACGCACACCCTTTACATCGATGAACCATGTTTTCGATATCCACATCCATTCCTTTCCAATATACAAAGCTTCGCATTAAGCTTTTTGTTCTATTAATCCCCGGGTGACCCATATGAAAGTCCCGTAGGATTCTTTTCTGCAACTTTTTTGGTACTACTACTCTCTCTACACTTGCGAAAGGCACGTTACGTTTCTTTTTAAATATAGGCATAGTATTTTCTTTTAATTCAAATTTAGCTTCAAATTTGTTACATCTTCCAAGACCCGGTGTAAAGGTTTCCGGAAACTTTTTCTTTAATTCATCTTTAATGTCCTGTCTTGATTGCGTATTACTTTCTACTTTTCTGCAGAATGAGTTTAACGGTTTATCCCACAATTCGAATGTTTCAATAAAATCTGTACCCAACAAGTTTTCTCCATTTCTCAGAATGAAAACTTTTATTTTTTTAACGATCCCATTCAATTTCATTGGAAGTACAACCTCGCCTTCGAAGTTAATTTGCTTTCCAGTTACCGTTCGAGCGAGTTTCGTTGACTTCATTATTGTAGGTCTTTTTAAAATTTTCCATGTTTTATCGTTCATTATTGTTAAATCTGACCCCGAATCGAGTTGAAATTTGATATTCTTTTTGAATATTTCAGTCGTCACATATTTCCTCAAATCTCTATCTGATTTGATATTCGAATTTGTTTGTCTAATTCGGCTCTTGAATTTTTTCGTTTTACAACACGATCCTTTGTGACCATTCTTTTGGCACACGAAACATTTCTTATTTCTATATGGGCAATTTACCTCCCAATGTCTTTCGTTACAACGTCTGCAGTTAAATGGTGGGACCTTTTTATTTTCTTTTTCTTGTCTATTATTAAAGTACGCTGAATTTTTTCTCCAATTTTTCTCTAATGGGTACTTTGACTGCTTTTTTATTTTTTTAATATAAGCAATACCAGCTTTTTCGATTTTTTGCGACTCTTTTTTCAAACTTACGGCCCGTTGACACTCCTCTGCTAACTTTTGCAGGGTAAGGCCTTGTTCAGATTCGAGTTTAGACAAAACTCTACGTCTTATTTCGGCACTCTTACTGGATACCAGTCCTTGAGCAAAAATTAAGCACTTGAATTCTTCAACCGTAATCTCTGCCAATCTGAAATTGTCACAATGTCTATTCACTATAGATGCATATGTTAAGTAATCCTGATCGTCGGATTTAGAGACATTCATGCATAACCATCGCTTATGCCAAAGCGACATATTTGCTCCAAACAGCTCTTTTAGCAATTTCACTGTTTCCGAGAATTCCAATTCAGTTGTTTTTCTCGGTAGAATAAAATCTACAAATTTGCTATGTTCTGCTGTACCTAGCTTTCTTAGTAATAGACTGACTTTTCTTGAATTCGACCAGTTTTCACAGTCTGTGTAGAAAATATCTTCAAATCGTTTAAAGTACGCTTCAAACGTTTTTTCTTCGTCTGGCACATAGTTGAAAGTTTCCAGCGAATTAAATATGGTGTTATTATAGTATGAAGAATTTCCCTCATTTGCCTGATAGTTGTTTAATTTCTCCAGTGTTAACTTTTGAATTTCCAAAAGTCTTTCCTCTTAACGTTCTTGATATTTTTGCATTGCTATCAGTTGTTCTTGCTGTGCTATCTGTTGGGATTTGAATAATTCGGATATGACTTTGGATAGTTCATCCATCTTTAGCTGATAGTGTTCATGCAACAAGGAATATACTTTTAATTTGTGTATCCACGAATATCATATAAGCTGACCAAAAAAATCGAAACAACGTACGACTTTTCTATTTTATGTCTTGCTTTTACATTCACGCCCGTGCTAATCAACTTTGGTATTTTTTTTTTTCGTGAACAGAGAGCGTCGGACTTTTTTTTTCGTTTTCGACTTCTGTTCGCGTGTTTCAATGACAACGTCTGATTTTCTTATCAGAGGTAATTCGTCACTATATTGTTGAACAAATAATTTAAAAAAAAAAAAAATTTTTAAAGTTTGTTACCTTTCAAAGTCGACACGGTGTATTTGTGCTCCTTTTAATCCATGCATGTTTTTGTAGTCGGCCAATTTTCCTTTTTAGCGGGTGTCTCGTTGTAGATAATTTTTAATTTAAAATTACCGTTATTCGTTTACGACACCTTTCAATTTTTCTGAGTGAACGTTCCTTTATGCTTAGTCGTCTTTTAACGAGTTTTACATATCCAGAAGTTCAGAATCCTTCGTCGTTACGTTAACGTTGGACTTTGAATTAATAGTTTTTTTTTTTCAGCCTGGGTTCTTCAATGACTTGTCCCAAATGTTGAAAACTCTCACTATTAATTCTTTCTTCTTTCCGTATGGTTCGTTCTACTTCTTTGCCATTGTTGAAACTTGGCGTATGGTTCGTTCTACTTTGTGGCCATTGTTGAAACTTGACGTATGGTTCGTTCTACTTCGTCGCCATTGTTGAGTCTTGACTCATTGTTGAATGTCGCCTAATGCATGGAATAATAATGCAACACAAAATGTACTTAGAACAAGAATGTATTATAACAAGAAAGTGTACACAATAAGTACATATAGTATTTCTGTATATTTCTGGGAAGACGTTCCTGGAGAATGTGTTGACTAGTCGCAGTCGATCAGAGTCTCTCGTTGGATCTCGTGATTCCTCCTCCTCGTCTTCCGGTACCAACCATTATTTATATAGTTGGTAGTCACCTATGCAGATTAGGTGGATCCTACCACAACAGTAACATAACTACAACTACCACAATTTACTAATGACGGGCATATTCTTAACAAGATATGTGTATGACACTGTATTGAATGCAGACTCAGAAGAAAGATCTGTTATTAAAGCAGTAAAGGAAAGTGAGAAGAAAGGTTTGACTATTAACCATGAGAAGACATTATCAACCAAAAGAGGTTACCCAAGATGCAAGTATTGGGGACGTCTAAATCAAGCAGGTACAAAAATTTAACTGGGTAGGTAAGTAATACAGAAATCTGAAGTCGCATATGACGAGCGAAAGTTTCCTTCCAGAAAAAAGACAAAATATTAAAATGTAGGAAAATTTCGTTACCAAAAGACCTGAATTGTTATGTAATATTTTACAAAAGTGTTCACACTGTACAAGGTCCAAGATATGTTGGGAAGATATCAGTTAACCTTAGACTTGAACAGGTTAAGATTGTAGTGACTGGGGAAGCATGGGTTAGGGTTAGGGTTAGGTTATAATAAATATTATCGTGAGTGTATTAAAGTGACAAAGAAAAGGACATGTAGACATGAAAAGTGTTGAGAAATTTAGGGAAAAAAGAGAAAGGACGCTTTTGTCATCCGGAGACGTGAAAGAAATAAAAATTGCATGGTCTTTTTTTTATATCAGAATTTTTCAATCCTTTCTTGTTTCTCTACTTTCTTTTCTTTCCTTCTTTCTTTTTTCTATCTTTTCTTTTTCTTAAATTTTTCTATCATTCCTTTCTTGATTTACTTTCCTTCTTTCTTTCTTTCTTTGATTTTCTTTCTTTCTTTTTTTCATTTCTTTGATTTTCTTTCTTTTTCGCTTTCTTTCTTTCTTTGTAAATGTTTCTTTCTTTTTATTTTTTGGTTTGTTTCCTTCTACTTTTTTTATTTATTTATTCGTTTGTTTTCTTATTTCACTCGTTCAAAATGTCTGTAGTATTCCTTTATTATTTCTGCTGGTAGCCATGCAGAAAAGATGTCATTCAACTAGATTCCCAAACATCTTGCGATTTTTGCAGGTATTAGTGAAGTTGCATAGGATATATATATATATATATATATATATATATATATATATATATATATATATATATATATATATATATATTAATACATGTTTCATTAAATAATATAGATAAGTGTTGTCTATATATTTTATGTAAGTTTTTTTCATATAGTCTGATAATCTTAATAACATTATCATTAAATAATGAAAGAAAATCACAATATTGATACATACTTTTTTTTATTTAATCCAATCTGAGCTTTCGGCTTACATAATATATATATATATATATATATATATATATATATATATATATATATATATATTGCTGTGCGAAACTAAGTGAATCCCTAAGATAATTTTAAAAATAATTGTGTCCTTTTCCAAATAATCAACAAATCTTAATTAAACTATATATTCACTAAGGCAAACCTTTATTAAATGAATTTCAATCACTTTCAAAGATTTTTATCACGCTGGAATAAAAATATTAATTAAAAATTAAGATATGCAAAAGTAAGTGAACTCTTATATTTATACTCTGTATTTTTGTTTTACATGGTTGCCAGTGAAAATAATTTTGGTGCATGTGTAAAAATCAAAAGTACATGTGTTCATGTGTTTGGTAAATTTTGTATACTGCAGTCAAACAATATAACTCAATGTGTAAGAACACCGTAAAGCTTTAGAAAATCGCATAGATGAAACCTGGTGGAGAAGGCTACAAAAAGCTATTAAATCGATTTTGAGTTCACGTTTTCACCGTGCAACAAATTATTTATAAATGGAATGCCTTTAGTATGACGGCATCACAATCAAAAAGAGGCTGCCCGCAAAAGATAACAGCAAGATCAAGTAGACATCCAGTTCAATAAGCCCAGGCAAATTCTGCTTTGACTTTTGCAGTTCTCCATTGCTCACTGACCAATGTCGAGGAAATCTGAACAATGCTGATCTAACCACTAATTACGAAATAGCACAAGCATGCTTCCCTCAGCTATGCCGAAGATCATATTAATAAGTTAGAAACATTCTGGCAAAAGGTTTTATGGTCGGATAAAACAAAACTAGAGCTTTTTGTGAGGAACAATATATATTAAACATGGCGGTGACAGCATTATGATTTCGGTGTTCTTTACAGCAGTTGGAACAACCAAAATAGTATGCATTGATGGCCCAATGGACTCTGAATGATACCAAGCAATTTTGAACGAAAGTGCCTTATCCTCAGTTCAAAAGTTGGGTTTAGGTGGAGGCTGGAACTTCCAACAGGTAAATGATTTGAAGCATCAAAACAAATCCACAAAAGAATTGGTCCTTGAAATGGCCTAGTCAAAGTCTTGATCTAATATCGAGCAATTCTGGGAGTTTTCCTAAGAAGAATGGTAAAAAATCGGCACTCACTACTGTCAGAAACTTACTAAAAATTATATAATGACTAGTAAACATAGTGAAAGAAGTAGTCACCAAATCTTAAATGTAAGGGTTCATTTACGTTTTCACATCTTTGAATTAATATTTTTATTCCAGCTTGATATTTTTTAAGTGGTTGCAATTGATTTAATAATGTTTTTTTCTTAATGAATATATAGTATCTTCCAAAAAGGAAGATTTTAAATGTATTTTAAAAATAAAAAATTTTTCTTGGAACTTTTATTTTAGTTTTAATTTCAAGATTAATGTTACATTTCCAAGAAACAAATACTTTCCAATCGAATTTAAATTGATTGGAATTTTTTATTACCAGTAAAATCGATTAAATCGTACATATTGACAAATTTATCAACACGACTTAATTCTCTTTATTAAAAGTATATTTCAAAAACATTATTTGAGAAAATTTAGTTTATTTAGCGTTTAATTAATCTAAACTGAAACAAATATTACATTTAGTTTAAAATATCACAGAAAAATATTTTTAACCTGGGTGGATGTTTTTGTGAGATATCGATAGCTTAATGGCTGGCTTTTTAAGTAAAGAGCACATAACTGTAAAAATTACTTGACGAATACAACGTAAACACCTTTTTGTAACTGCCCAGTAATCTTAATCTTAATTTTTTTTAATATTCTAAGAATTCTAGTATTTTATTGAAATTTAAGTACTTTGGAATTTTCGTCTTAATTACAATGAGCATTGTTGAAGAAATGTTAGAAAATTAAAAATATATTTTATATTTAATATAGTTAGCTCTCTTATTTCCTGATATTTTTGTATGGACGTCCATATTTACAAATACACACAAATTTATTTATACACACAAAACAATTAAAAATTCTTTTTAAATTGCCGGTGGAGGTGTCACTGAATTGTAATAAACTTTTCCATTTATGATTATTAAATGCGGTTTTTATTTAATAACAATGTCACTTGAACTTGGAAAAGTTGAAAAGTTTATAAATTATTCTTATTAAAAGTTAAAATAATTATTGTAAAAATTCACTATTCATCTAAAAAATGTTATTCTTAAGACACTAGTGATTTCTTTATTTTAATCATTCCACCCCAAGCAAGGCAATAACGCCCCTAGGACGCAAGGGGTTATGAGACTATGTAGGAAACTACTATTAAGGAGAGAGAATAATAAAAGAACAAGAATTATGAACACAGAAGATAATGATTGAGATTGCATCTAAATTTTTGAAGATCGAAGTTGACTGGGAAGCAAGAAGCCGAAAGGGAGTTCTACAAGGGATAAGTATGATAGAAGAAACTGTTAGTATAAAACTTGCAGTTACATTTAACCCTTTCGACTGTAAAATAATGAGACACTGCCGCCAATGTAGTACTTAAAGTCATAAAATCGCGGTATCATATAAAACACAGTTCATCAGAACAATTACTATAAAAGTATTTATAGAAAAGGCAGAGAGAAGCTACATTACGGCGTAGGGAAAGTAACTGAAGCCGATATGCCAGGACCAATCACATTGCAGACTTGATTATTTTCAAGAATATCGAAATATATAGAAAGAGTACTAGACCAGATGTGGTAGCAATATTCAAAGCAAGAATGAATGGTAGACTTATATATATATATATATGTACGATAGATTCTGGCAATAAACTTGTCTAGCACGACACAGGGAACAAACTATACTAACAGTAGACCTAGTAAGTGTTTAAATATAATATTTCCACTTCACTTCAGTCCAAGAAGGAGCAATGAGTCACTCTCCTGGGGTGTTTACATCTGCCATACTGATGGAAGCTAAAAAGGGTCCTCACAGACAATTAAAAGAGAGCCATTTTACTTTGGAGGTATTAAAATTAACAAACCACTCCTTGCCCTCAGTTAAAATGTGATGTAGATCATTTTTTAGATCAGCTACCAATTTGGCCTTATCGTCTCAGTAATAAATGGTTGCGTCAACAGTATAGATACCGACTTGAGAACTGATGCCATCAGGATGATCATTGATGAAAATTAGGAACAACGTAGGTCCAAGGATATAAACTTAGAGGACTCCTGCATTAATGCAAAATAATCTAGAAGAGTGACTGTTCAAGACACCATTCATTTCGCGATTCGATAAGAAAGACTGAATCGGTTCAAAAATTAATCCAGAAATACCATAGTCATTCAATTTGTAAAGACCAATATGCCAAACTCTGTCAAATACCTTCTCGATATCCAAAGCAACAACCCGAGTTTCACCATTTTTATGTAAAACTTGACAGACTCTTTCAGCAATAAGAGTTAACGCAATAGCAGTTGGCCTAGAGAGGCGAAAGTCATCTGTATGTTTCAATCATTAAAACAATTAAAAGGTCTTCAATTTAAATAATGTCTTAGTTTTATTGCATTTTTCAATATACGATTCGGATCAGATTTAACGTGGGGGTCTGTTTGACAAAATATTTGATGATTTAAATTCTCAGAGGACTTGTTAAATCTAAGGACTACAAAAAAGAATTTCTCGAATTTTCATGAAATTAAAAAGTGACGGGAAATAACAAATAAAAATATTTTTATCAAGATTTTCTAAACAATAAACAATAAAATTTGTGAATAAGCCATGAAAGTTTCATTAAAATCCGACAATTCTCTTATTTTTGTAATAAATTCCAAATCAATGTGTTTTTATCACAAAATGACGCACAGATTTCACATACTAATATATAACCCCACATTGACGCCAGAAAAATGTATTTTTTTACATTAAAAAGTCCTTTGATTTTTCCTCTTAATATATATATATATATATATATATATATATATATATATATATATATATATATTAAGCATTTCACACCAAGCAAGGTAGAAATGCCACTAACACGCAAGGGGTTACAGAAAGTGGGAGCAAGTGTAAAGAAGTGGGATAGAGGAAAGAATGAAGAGAAGAACGGGGAATAGATCAAGGCATCTGAAGATATCGATTGACATTGCATTTGAATAGTTGGAGATTATAGCTATCAGGGAAGCAAGTAAGAGAGTTCCACACACGGGAAGTGTGAAACATGCATCTATTGGTTTAGAAGAGACGGCTACATTTAACCGTTTCAACAGTGAAAGGGTGGGACTGAGACGCCAACCTAGTAGCACGTTTAAATTCATGCAGTTTGGGAACCAGCGAAAGTAGCTAGTCAGAGAAGTTACTGTGAAAGTATTTTTAGAAAAGACAGAGGGAAGCGACGGCACGTCTATGAGAGAGCGACTTTAAACGAGATGCCATATCACGGCCAATCACATTGCATACCCTTCTCTGGATTTTGTCAAGGACTTTAAGGCGAGCTGCGGGGACACCAGACCATATATGGCAGCAGTATTCCATGCTAGGGCGAATGGTTGATTTATAGATTTGAAGGATGGACTCGACACAGAGAACCAAATTTCCTTGCGGTAGATGAAGCCATTGATTCAATGTATTTGTTCCATCTCAGGTCAGCGGACAGAGTGAGACCAAGCAGTCGCAGAGATGTGCTCTCGTGGAATTGAGCATCAGACATTCTAATGGGAGACAGGGTGGGTTCTCTGTGATGGGTAGAGAGAGCAGTTTTGTTTTTGAGGCATTAAAGTTAACCAGCCATTTCTTGTCCCAGTCAACAACAGATTGGAGGTCCAAAAGGATCAACGGTCAGATTAGTTTTGTCAGCGATGCCGGATTTGCTAATGAGGCAGGAGTAAATAGTAGTGTCGTCTGCATATATGCGTACTTGGGAACTGATGACATGGATAGATCGGGCAAAGCGGAAACCATATTGCTTGTCAGAAGGATGTAAGGTGCTTAACCACTTTGGCATTGATTAAAGCCTTGGATACTTTGCCGAACAGTGGTAGGAGACTGATAGGACGGTAGTTACATGGGTCAGAAGGGTCACCAGAGTTCTTAAAGACAGGTACAACAGATGAGGACTTCCAAAGCAAGAGTCGTTAAGGCAAGTAGTTATATAGTTTGGCGAGGACAGAAGCCAGTTCAGGAGCACATTTCTTCAGGACAACGGCTGGTATCCCGTCTCCATCAATATCCTTATGGAAGTCTAATTTATTTTGCCCAATACCATCGATGGGGTTATCTACAACTCGCTCAAGAGAACCTAGGTTCTAGGGGGAAATTGGGTGTGGGTACACCGGATGAGTCGAGCGTTGAATTGGATGAGAACTTCCAAGCAAAGCACTCAGCTTTATCAGCTGATGAAGTCAGAACCTCAAATTAGTTGAATAAAGGAGGTATTATTATTACGATTTTTACAGAGACACCAATAATCTCTGGAACGGAATTTGCGAGATGCAATACATTGTTTTATTCTTTCAACAAATAGAGAATTTCCTTCATTGAGTACACGCTTGCACTCATTACGGGCTGAGACAAAGAGACGTTTGTTGCAATCTGACATGTTGCTACAGGCGGAAGAAGTGATTCCTATAGGCAATGGCAACTGAGCAAGCAGCAGAAAACCAAGGGTATGAGCATGATTTAACCTTATATTTTCTTGCGGGGATGAAAGCCTCAATGCTTTTACTCAGGAGGAGAACTCGGAAGCGCATTTTTGAACGGGGAGATTAAAGACCACATTTCAGGGAAATGTCGAAAGAAATCACGGAACGAGTCCCAGTCTGCTCGTTGATAACAGAAAATGTTCTGTTGGTTGGAGGTTCTTTGCTGGGTATGGAATAGAAGAAAATGTTGACAAATACTACAGCATGATCAGAGTTGCCAAGAGGGCAGAGCTGCGTGGCACGACAAGACTCGGGATGTGAAACAGAGATCGAGATGGGAAATTTTACCGTGTGAGAAAGCCAACGATTTGTTTTACATATATATATATATATATATATATATATATATATATATATATATATATATATATATATATATATGTGTGTGTATATATATATATATATATATATATATATATATATATATATATATATATATGTGTGTGTGTGTGTGTGTGTCCTCAATCCAAGCCGCTATCCATTACTCCACCGAGCTCAGTTCGAATTCCAGTCGAATCCATTACATTCACTTAAGTGCTAATACCCTTGGGTAAGGTATGAATCCTTTTCTTCTCCCTGCAGCTATGGGTAAATAGCAGGACAGACCGGGTTCTATAGCCTTGGATGTCAACTGGTCTAGGAAAAGGACAACTCTGAATTCAAAACCTGTGGAGGCTTGTTTGGGAACCTTGTGGCATGTAGTGCACCAGGTCTATATATTCGGCCCTTCAAAAAGTGTGAATGGTTCTGCACCAAAGATTCACCACTATAATCAAATCACATGTGCTGGTGTCTTGCTGTCGTTTCCTAGGAGCTGATCTGCCTGATCCCCATATGTTGAATACGACGGGAGAGTCGAACATACATACATATATATATATATATATATATATATATATATATATATATATATATATATATATATATATATATATATATGTGTGTGTGTCTGTGTCTGTGTGTGTGTGTATGTGTGTGTGTTTGTGCGTGGATGTATATATATATAAGATTGAACACTGAAGTCAACACCAGATAGTCTGAAGATTGCGTTAATGCATCATGAAACAGACTGTTCCCCTTAGTCTCCAATCTTATGTTTCGACAAGATCTATCCTTAATATTGAATACTTTTACCTATCAATATATAATTTCATAAAACTCTAACTTTACCATATATATATATGTGTGTGTGTTTGTGTGTGTGTTTGTGTGTGTGTGTGTGTGTGTGTGTGTGTGTGTGTGCCTGAACAGGGTGCGATGGACAAATTGTCGCCATTTTATATTTTTAATTTTGCGTATGCGCGTTTTTGTTTTGTTTTGTTTTTGTTTGTTTGTTTTGTTTTTGTTTGTTTGTTTTTTTGTCGACTGCACGGTATAGTAGTGTCAGTTAGGCACCATCTGTGAGAAAAGAGCCTCATGACGCAATTCACTCCGCCAGAAATTGGGAAAATGCATGCTGTACTACTTGGCATTCGCACCAGAAGTTCCAATACGAACATTTCAGAGTGTCTGGCTGTCAATATGAGAAGAGTACTAAGGATTCGGAAAGAGTTAGTGAGTCTAATGTTGATTACTAATGTACGGCTGCTAGAAAAACTCACTTTGATCGTTCTGATAAGAAAAGTACTCACACATCTGTTGCTGAGATTCAAGCCATGATTTACAACGATCCGTTAATCAGGTCCATAGCCAGTGACACAGGAGTGTCTGAGTTTCTTATCAGGCTGGTAGTTCATGAAAATATTTCGGTATTTATCATAAAGATGAGAAAGGACCAATTTTTATGCCAAGCCATGAAGGACAAGAGGAAAGACCGCGCTACGAAGCATTTGAAGAAAATCAAAATTCAGCCGAACATGCTTTGGTTTTTCTCAGACTAGAAAATTTTCTGCCAGGATAAGATTGTGAACGCACAGAATAATCGTTTCTATGTCCCTAAAAGATGTACTGAGAGTGATGTAAACCAAATATCCAGTCGACATCATGATGTTTGGAGTGATCACTATTCAGCTGAGTTTTTTGGAAGTAGCATATCGATATTAATCTGGTATCTGCCGATTTTTGCGTGTTCTTTTTAAACTTGTGAATGAAATGCAAACGAAAAATAAAGCTTGAGCAACTTAATTTATCCATTAGTTTAGCCATTTTTAAGGTAGTTTTATCCGAATTTTTTGTTTTGTCAATATTGATTATTATTATATTTGTTAGATTTTTATCTGAAATACACATGTTTTACTCATCTGTTACGACAAATATTATTGCTGACTTAAGGTAGATCAAAGACACACCAAAACATCTGAAAATATACCCACTATGTCTGTTTCCTCGGGAATCAAAACATAACATCTGAGGTGGCACTTAGCACTAAACGTCTTTGAGCAGAAAGGCGCCAAAAAACTGATATATTTGGAGAGGAAAATTTAAAATTTATAATGTTGTTGTTTGGAGTCATTATAATTATAAAAATAAAATGGACACAAGTGAACTAGAGAATAATTAATTACGGACTTCATTTTTTTATAAAAGTAACCAATAAAAAGCTAATTTCACAAATAACCTATTTCAGACCATTAAATACCCACTCCCACTAACATATAAATTTAATTTATCAATCTGAAGCACGTAAAACAAGTGGTACATAACTTCTGTATCAAAAGAAAAAAGCTACATTCATCTAAGACAAAGTAGGTGAACTTTATTTCTCCTTTTACACGTTATATCAAACAAGCAACTAAGAGACAAAAATATTTAACACAAAATTAGAGAATTCAGAGAAAACTAGTTTAAATATTGCCATTGAAAGAAAAATAACAGTTCTAAAAAATAGAACATTTATCACTCCTTTTCTAGTTTTCTGTATATTTCTTATTACAGTGTCCACATGTTCTTTTGTGTCTTTCTGTGCCTTTCATTGGGCCTCGACTAGTAATACTGTTATTTCATTTTTAGTACTAAAAGTTTCCTTTATTTACGAACAAAATAGACAGAGGTTCCTAAAACACAGAAAATGCAAAACCAAGTTACGCTTACTTTTTGTTATTGTTACCTAAATTGACTTCCCTGTTGTTTTGTGTGTAATAAATTTAACATTTTTTTTTTAAATGGAACCCTTTAGAGTTGTTCATTAAAACACAAAAAGAATCATGAATTCAGAACCTTGAAAAACAAGTTTATTCTCTTTAAAATGGAAACTCTATAAATTGTTAATTAATACTATTATGATAGAAGAATATTTCTGTGGCCAGAGTCGAGGTCGGACTTTCTAAGATTTCAGGAGTCGAACTCGAGGTTTTAAGACTCCACAGTCATGAGTGCACTAGTATCAAACTAGACATGTTTTAACTTTGGTTGTAGGGCCATTCTTAATGTCTTACTATAGTCGGCTCGGACTGAGACGCACCAGCGACAAAAAAGATCCCGCCATATGTTAAAACGATTAAAACTCGTATAAAAATTAATTTTATCGTCATAATCATTGCATCATTCGAAAGAAGAAAGATTAAAGAAGAATTTTATATATTTTTAAATTTTACACAGTATATAATCGGTGACATCTGTTTCTGTACATTGTACATTGTGAAAGGCATTACACCAAATAAATGTTTGTTGAAAAACAAAATGGCTGCGGTTTTTAGCAACATATACGATATTAAAATTCTATCGAAAAACAAATAATTGCCAGATCTCCATGAAATTTTCAGTACACATTTACTTTAAAATGAATGTTTTTGTTAAGTGGGTTTTGTATAAGGGAAATATCTTATAGTCACTCACCCTCTACTATTTAATTTCATGAAATCTAAAAATATCCAGTATAGAAAAACTTTATTAATATTTATATAAAGATAAGAATCTGAAGAAATTAAATCAATTATTTTTATATTTTGTTAGTCCATGAATAGCAATGAGTTCAAGAAAGTGCTTAAGTGGATATCAAAAATGCAAACTCAAGGAAAACGATCTGATGAAATTTCTAAATGTAAAGAACTATCAAAATATTTTACCATGTCAAGTGAAAACGTTTGTCAACACCTGCAGCTAAAACAAGCTATGCAATCACTAGTGAAGCCACTGATAAGATACAGACCATGATTGTCCTTTCTATCAATACTCAACACAATGTTGACACTTTTGATATAGATGACGATCACAGTGGTCAACATGAAAGTACCGTAGAACAAGAAGTGACAGAGTAGAAACAGGAAACAGGAAACAAATTCAGTGATTTCAAAGAATAAAGTGACCTCGCAAACTGACCCATAACAGTTGATAATGATTTCATGCAGAATTGTTTAAAACATCATGATTTTTTTTTTAAGATAAAAAATAAATGATGTATATCCCGAATCCAGCAGGGTTTAAAAGAAACAAAATAGAAGTTTCTCAAACAAATACTTAAAAATGGTCAGATGATATCCTGGTGAGTTTACTCAAAGCGTACAGGCTGTATATACTGTTTGGTTTTTCTTCTGAATACCAAATATGACTTACAACAGGTGAGTTTTCTGGTTGGATAACAAGAAAGACAATTAAAAAAAACACTGTGGATCGTCGGTTTGAGGAACAGATGAGAAAAAACTTTCAGTACTATCTTGGAGTACTGTAAAGAGTTGTAGATGTTATAAAGCATTTAAGTGAAAGAATTTTGGTATTTAGAGGCCAGGAGAAGTGGGGCTCAACAAAAAATGAAAACTTCATGGGAGCCATTGAACTTATTGCAGAGTTAAACCCATTTTTGCATGAAGATCTCGAGAAACATGAAAATGAAAAAGTAAATATTACTTACCTATCCAAAACCGTGTATGAAGAATTGATAGAAAACATGTGAAAAATGTAATTGTGAATCAAATCAACAACCAAATACTCCTCTATTATTGTTGACTCTATGCCTGACGTAATACATGTTGACCACCTGATAATTGTGGTTTAATTCTGTTATAATGGAAATCCCTCTGAGATATTTGTAGCATTTCTACCAATACAAAAAAATTCACCCACGATCTTGTTCAACAAAATACAAAAATCATGAGTGAACGTAACAAAATTGAAAATATCCGTGGTATACGATAAATATACGATAAAGCATCTAAAATGAAGCACTCGGAGAAAGGGCTACAAGCACTCTTTAAAAAACATTAACGGGTATGCAGACTATAAACCATGTGCAACCCATTCACTCAAACTTGTTGGAAATATGCTATTTTAGCAGTCGTTTGGGAAGAAGTGCTGGAGCGTTTCAATAAAACAAGTAAGAAACTCCAAACCCCTGGTTTTTATGTATTTGAAGTTTATCTTCTGCTATCATCCTTACTTTCACTTTTAAAAGAACTCCGAGAAAATTCAGCCGACATGATTTCATACTATGAGTCAAAAGCAAAACTTTTGTGTGAAAATATCACCTCATGTTATTCTAATTCTTGCAAACGCATTATTACAAAGAAATTTTCAGATGGAGAAAGTGGTAGAGCTACTATGAAAGAAACCGACAAATTTAGGATAAAAGTTCTAAAGCAATTATATAACTGCTTGGTAATCCATTTATGTAAGAGAATTAGCCCATAAGAGCAGATTGTGAAAAGGTTCAAGTTCCTCTCAGAATTGATGAACAATTCTGAAATTGATAAGGACAGTATTAATCTTTTAATATCGCATGGCAATGATAATATTGACCACAAATTAGTAAATGAGTGTTATCATTTCAAAAAAATAAATACACCTTTGGAAATCACAGAACACGGAAGAAGATAAACCACTTAAAATGAAATTCACGTTTTTCTACATAAAAATCACAGGTTGTAAAGTAGAAAAGGATTTTTCAAAGCTTATCTTTATAAAGAAAAAATGTCGGTCTACTAGGACTAAAGAGTACTTAAATCCTTTATGCATATTGCCTCTAGAAAATGACATTGTAAGGAAGCTCTCATATGACAACACTGTATGTGAATATGTTGCTAGAAAAACTGAAAAAATAGTATTTTATAAAATGTTTCATGTAGTATGTATTATCATATTTGTCAAAATAAAATATTATATTAACTGTGGTCTACGCTAGGTTTTTCATTATACTATGACGCATCATGCATGTATATAATGTTTCCCAAATTTTCATCCTTCAAAAGTTAAAAAACAATAAGGCATAGCCTAGAAAATATTTGTTCACCTCAGTGAGATGTGGTTAAATTAAAAAAGATTGTGGTGATCTGTTACGAAACAACCACATTGAAGAAGATAACATTGGTTTCTCAGGCCTCGTTGCTAGTTTGAAGGGGCTTACTGTATGGCCAGTTTTCAACGACTCCACCCCACAACCCCGTTCTCTGCCATTTGGATCGATTTACTATGAATTTTAAATTATACTATGAATTACTAAATTCCAGAAGTGCCTGATAGAAATAGACCATCAGTCGATTTTACGCTTTTTACGGACACGAATTAAGCTGGTTCAGGGATATTTTTTTATTTAAGATCCCACGCCTGTCTACCTTTACAGTATAGTATAGTATAGTATCTACTTAATTTTTTTACCTTTTGAAAGTATCTTGAAAAAAACATTTTTAGTTTTTATTCGTATAAAGTTGGACCCTATAGAGTACTTGGGGATCCTAGCCGTGCAATATACTGAATAGGTGACCCTCTGTATAAATCTAAGTTTTATTATTTTCTTTATTCGATCGAGCTAGCTCTAACATTGATGATTCTATGATGCCAACGATCACGGTCCGGCATCAAGGTCGGAAGGTCATTGGGGTAGCATTATGTCATAACGTAGCCGGTCAGACGACCAACCCGACTTGCTCCATGGCTAGGTGTCCAGAGCAGTAGATCACTCGCAAGTTCATGTTTTGTTCGCCAGCAGTGTCCTTCCAAGCGCATTCTGCGTTTGCGAAAGATGGTGGAAATATAGGGGATGGGTCCATAGAGCTATTATTTAGTCGGATGTCTCCATGATATGTTAAGTATAGCTCTCAGCATCCTCGTTTAGGTTCCATTATGCATAGACAGTAGGGTTTTAGTTAATGTCCAGGCAGTGGCACCATACACCGCCTCTATAGTGGCTTCAAAGAATCTCTGCTAGAGGTTGTCTAGTAGATCAGATTTCCAGATTACATCTATTTTATTCAAGGCGGTTCAATCTTTAGCTATGCGAATTTTAACGTCCTTTTCAGTAGAATTTATTTCGATTATTAGGTATGTGAAAGATTCAACAGAATTTATTGATTCACCTTCAACAGTTTGTATTGACCCTTACTGGTTGAAGCCTAATATCCTTGTTTGAACGTCTGAAACTTTTGCTGAGCAATTTACCTTGTTCCGTATTTTAATTAAACCTTATCAATTCTAATTCTGCTGAAAATCGAAAGTGATGTTACATTTTTTATAAAGAATAGTTTTTTATATGTTTTACTCGATTCGATATTTAAATTTAATTGCATTTGATATTTTATAATTGTAGTTACATATTTGAAGTTATTTATTATTTAATTTAATTTATAAATCCCCCTTGTCGACAACAAATTAGCGACGAGTATATCGAACTCACACGGGAAAGAAAGAAAAAAGAAAAATTCCCCCTCGTCGCCAACAAATTGGCGACGAGGTATTCGAATTCACAAGCGAAGGAAAAAAAATTCTCCCTCGTTATCCACAACAAATTGTCAACGAGGAATTAGAACTCACACGGGAAGGAAATCGAAACAAAATTCTCCCTCATTGTCCACAACAAATTGACGACGAGGTATTCGAACTCACACAGAAAGAAAAGTCTCCTTTACCGTTTTTTACCAGTGTCCACAACAACTTGCCGACAAAAGATTTACGAGGACTAAAATACGAAAAAACGAGTTTTTCGTAAGACTTTTATCATGGAGGATTTTAAAAATATTTTAGTAGAACTTGTAAAATACCAAAATGAACAACAATTACAACTCCAGGAAAGAATGGAAGAAAAATGGCAAAAACAATTACTACAAACGCAGGAACTAATATTAAAGGTAGCGGGTAACAAACAACAAAATATCGAAAAAGAGGCGACTTTTTCCCAAGACGCAGTGCGGAATACGATAGAAACTTTCAAATACTCTCTAGAAGAGGATAAAAATTTCGGGGATTATTTTAGACGCCACGAAGACATCTTTAACATCGATTGTCAAAACTGGACAGAAGCAAAGAAGCTACGTCTGTTGCTCAGAAAATTAGGAACTGAAGAATACACAAAATTTGTGGATTACATTTTGCCAAAAAAGACTAACGAATTAACATTTGACGAAGCAGTTACATGTCTTACAGACCTGTTCAGTCCAAAAACGTCGCTCTTTTACAAGAGGTGGAAATGTCTTAACCTGGTAAAGGGCGAAAATGAGTACTATTCCACGTTTGCCGCAATTGTAAATAAACATTGCGACGACTTCAAGTTGGCAAAATTAACACCGGACAATTTCAAGTGTCTCATCTTCGTTCAAGGGTTAGTCTCAGCAAAAGATAGTGAAATGCGCAAAAGAATACTTTCAAAACTACAAAATGAACCTGGACTAACACTACAACAATTATCAGAAGATTGCTAAAAATGCCTGAGTATAAAGAAAGACTCGAAGAACATTGAGGAGTCAGGAGTATCACATATACGTAAGTTAAACAAAAGTTTACGTTCTTCACCGTCCCCGGAAAGAAAACAAAAATTCTATAATAAGGGAAAAAGTACAACATATAGGGCAAATTATGACGAAAATCGAAGCAAATATAATCCCCCTCATCTGCATGATGTGGAGGACTACACTGGAATAAGGATTGCCGTTTTAAATATAAAACCTGTCTTGTGTGGGGAAAAATGGGGCACAAGGCATCCCAATGTAGGAACAGAAAAGCTACTAGTAGGATAAGAGCTACTAGGATGCATGACGAAGAAAATACCAACATAAGGAAATATGTGGAACTTGAAATCTTAAATAAAAAGATAAAATTGCAACTAGACTCGGGTTCCGATCTAACGATAATTAACCTACAGACATGGAAAAAGCTTAACAGACCAACCATGTTACATACACAAAAAATTGCTAAGTCGGTGACAGGAAAGAGTATAAAATTCGAAGGAGAAATAATCGTAAATTTTAAATTTCACGAGAATACTAAAATTCTCAAGATATACGTAATGAAAGATACAAAAAATCTAGTGGGTACAGACTGTATGCAAAAATTCAACGTATGGGATTCACCTATCAGCTCGTTTTGTAAGGGTGCAGCTAGATTTGAATTGAAAGAAAATTTCCAACCAGTATTTAAAAAGAAGCGAAACGCGCCATTTGATACCATAGAAGAAAACAGTAAAGAGTTATACAAGGTAGTAAATGAACTACCTGTGACCTTGCGAGAGATAAGAAAAGAAACGAAAAAGGATGAATTTATTCAGAGGACGAAGGAAAAAATAAATAAAAACCGGTATACACCTACAGTGCTCGGGAGAGCATTCAAACAAGAATGGGTCTATTTCAGTAACAATATGGCTTATGAGGAACCAAATACAATAATTAACAGACTAGGAAACGTGATGTACACAAAAGGCGAAAAATGTGCCCACAGAAAACATATTGATCAAATACAAAAAAGACGGGTTGAAGTTTTTGAGATTCAAAGACCACAAGAAGACATAGAAATTGGAAGGACTAGCATGAAGAGAAAATTTACAGTGCCTCTAATTGTCGACCATAAGAGAAAGGAAAAGATATTAACTCCCCCTAAAAGGGATTTAAGGTGGGGTTGTTAAGGGGTCTTCCCCTTTTCACACAAATGGACTCACCCAAGGTATACATATACTACTACCAGTGAATACCCGGACAGTCTGTAATAGAGGAGGGTAGCACAAGCGTCACCGTTAGCGAGCGCGCAGACTCAATAAGGAGTCATACCGCGATACTTCAATACCAAGACTGTATATATATTATTGATACTAACCCGCATTCCTGGATATACTAACCCGTATTACCAGTTAGTATTATTACGTTAATACATTTATTTTCCTTATCTATTCCTGGCGTTTGTTATTCATTAATATCGGATTCATCCCGGAATCCACAACAATATTCATATATTAATTTGAATCTGGTCGATTCGAATTTAATTCACTAATGAGTGCCATATTGCCTTTGTTCTGTTTCAGGATGAAAATTGACAGTATAATGATAAGTTTACCCTAGAATTCTGAATCAATCCGTTCCTCTACACGGCGTGACATTTCTTTGCATCAAAGGACACAAATGATGATGCACTGTTGTAGTTGCGAATGTTTTCCCTGAATTTTACTAAACTATAGTATTGGGAAAATAATTTATATGTACATGCATGTTCCTGAATAATTTAAATTTCCGACAGACTTTATTAGAACATTTACCTATTTAGAGGTGTAAGCTGCCGTTTTAAATATTTTTGCATAAGTAAATTTATCTTTCAGAGCACTCCTCTCCCCCTCCCGATGTTTGAGAACTCCATGTCAAAAGTATTTTCACATGAGTAATAAAATTGCAAAGAATCATGCATAAGTAATTTATTTCTGGCGTCAATTTTAGCAGTTTGTAAACGGTAATTACGTTCATAATTTAATCTAAAAATCACTTATTAATGTCCCGTGGAATTTCTGTGGGTTCAGCTAGTTATTATTATTATTATTATTATTATTTTTATTTCCTTTGATATCTGGCGTTTACACATTTCTTTCCGGGTCCCGCCCAGGGACCTAAGGTTAGAAATGGCATCATGACACTTTCAACTGCAAAAAAAAATAAAATAAAATAAAAAAATAATTACATAGATAAAGCCCTTCGTAAAGTGTGGGCTGTACTTGTCAGAACAATTTTTTGTATCTCTTTGAGGCATGGACTTCTTCTTCTTCTTCTTCTTCTTCTTATTATTATTATTATTATTATTATTATTATCATTATTATTATTATTATTATTATTATTATTATTATTATTATTCACACATAGAGAGATGTGTTCACTTGTGTATCTGTGTGCATCTCATTATTTATGTGTTTAGTTTATATAAGTTTGTCTGTAATTTTGTACATATGTGTGCATATGTGTGTGTGAATATGTGTACGTGTGTTTTCATTGTCTTTCACTTTCATAGTGCGATATATACATTCATTAAATACCAAATACTAATTTAGAAGTCGCAAGAGAAATGGCATTGTTAATCTTAAAATACATCAGGACATATTATTATTATTATTATTATTATTATTATTATTATTATTATTATTATTATTATTCGATTTATTTTTGTTTCATTATTTCCCTTCTTTTCTTTTTCTTTCTTGCGTTAATCTATCCAACTGCAAACTGTTTAATTAATTTTGTCAAAAAAAATTGTTTTGTTAAAAATCATTCTGTCAAAATATCTTGAACAAGGAACTAGTTATCTAAAATAATATCATTACTGGCTAGATTCACAGCGACTGTGTGTGCTTGATTTCGCTGTAAATCATTCTGCCTTCAACATTTCACACATTGTTTTCATTGTTTTTACACAGTCCTCTAATCATACTTTGTAGTCCTGCCTTTCTGTGACTCAAGTTCCATTTTATTCTATATAGATATTTTCTATTCAAATATTAGGAACAAATGCAGGTAGATAAAAACAAATGGCGCAACGAAATGTGTAAAGTGATAGAAAAACTGAGCATCATAAATAAGGCAGGCATGCGTAAAAGAATAAAAGAAATAAGACAAAAGATGTTCTCCTCGACAGGTTACATAAAATCGGAAGAGGAACGTTTATAATAGAGAAAACACAATTTAAAGATGAAACGAATACATCGTAGAAATCTTCCACCACCAAAGAAGAATACCTGCAATACGCAAAGGTTTGGAAGGACTAGAAATATTAAAGTCTGTTATAAGATCGGCATAACTATGAACAGAAACAAAGCAGCAGGACCAGATGGTATTGTAATAGAGATGCTATCAGCCTCAGAAAAACTTCGGTATCAACAACATTACGAAAATGATAAATAAAGTAAATGACAGTGGCCACATACCGGAAGACTTTTGTGGATCAATATTCATAGCGCTACCTTAGAAGCCAGGTGCGAACTAATGCAAGCTTCGAGAATCAGTTTAATGAGCCACATAACTATGTTTATAATACGGATTCCTATGAACAGAACGCGTAGCAGAATTAGACCTGAAGCAGTAGTTTCGTTAAAGACACTGGAACACGAAATGCGATCTTTATTATCAAAATTCTGTCAGAATGCGCACTACAAATGCAGAAAGACATATACTTTTGTTTCATAGACTACACAAAAGCATGCGATAAGATACTACATAAAGATCTATTTGAACTGCTATGAAAAATTATTTATACGGAAAAGCTATAAGAACAATCCTGAATCGACTACATAAGGGAAGAAAATGAATTGAACATGTACACAAAAATAGAATGGGACATATAACAAGGATGCATTTACTCACCGGATTTATTTAACCTATGCAATGAGGCAATCCTAAATTCCCATCATCTTTTTTTTATTGGCAGGCACAATCTTAACAGCATAAGATACACAGAAGACAACATGTTAATAGCAGACACAAAAGTAAATTGCAGATACTCCTATACAATGTAGTTTTAAAGGAAAATGACTAACTATCGATTGTAAGAAGACAATGTATGGTTATTAGCAAGAGGCACAACACAAGATGCGAGCTAGAAATCAGGTGGCAGATGGAACGCGTATTTGCACATCAGGTGAAATTAAAATATTGCTCAGAAAGTGATTAATGACTCTAGTTTTGTGCAGTCTAATAACAAAGAAAATAATGTGGGGCTATTTGAGCGCATTTTTGCTTTCGTGTATATGTATTAGCGTAATACTTAGGTTTGCAACATTACTTTGGCAAAAATATTTTTTCATATAAATTTATACTATCATTAAAACAAAATATTTTTTGGTCTTTAACAAACTTACACCATTTTTCTAAAATGAAATATGTATTTCAGCATAAATGGTCGATTCTAGATTTGATTGAAGATATTTTTCGATAACTGCAACCCACAAGAGCTTTTGATGAGACAACAGGTGAGGCATGGTGCGAAACAAAACATAATCTAATTAATACTCTGCATGTGGAAAATATCCTTTCTAATTGATTGCTGCGTCGCATTTTCAACTTGAAGACAGCTGTTATCATGCTTAAAAATCAGTGGTCGACTTCCTTAAGAAAAGTTGTTCTGTTGCAATTCATCATTCAAATAAGTTAACGCACTCACAGATTTACAATTTTCGATTTTTAATGATTACCTGTGTTTTCTTTGTCCTTGAACTCAAAATCTATGAGGGAGACGCGTTATAATGCATGAAATATCGTATAGTTATGCACACACATACACATAAACATATATATTGCTTCTCTTGAAGTTCCACATATATATCTTTAAGTTTCATTTTATATACGTACATATTAAATGAGAGAGAATATATAGTTTTTTATCGCTGCATATAATTAACTGGTATTTCATTTCTTATTTTTAATTTCATCTAGTTTTTTATTAACTGTTAATAAACTTACAATTAATTCAACTTGAAGTTGAAAGTAATAAATATTGGTAAAATCATCGAGTACAAGGTCGTAGTAGGATCAAGCCCATTACACAAGTAATAAACAGCGAGATTAGTATGCACTACAGCAGATTTATATGTGTGCTTGTATGTGTGTATGAGTGTGTGTTTGCATGTATGAGTGTTTGTTACTGCTAATATAACTATGCGTGCAGACATATATTATTAAGAACCAATTGTGCAGACTTAGGGTCGAATTGGCGCGAAGCACTGATACTTCATCTCATTTACAGGAAAAAATCTTAGCGGTCGAGTAGTTTTCAAAAAAATCAATATCATTCTTGGGTGACAAATCAATTTAAGCGAAATCATCAATAAGCAGATATAAGAAGGACACGAAATCGAAATGTGATTCCTCTAATATTATTTTTACGCTGAGAAATCAAAGAAGAAGGAAGTTGCCAACAGCATGATACCAATGCGAATTCTCTCTTGCTGGCGCGGTGCCTTTTGTAATAAAGATAAAAAAATACATTTTTACCAACCACCTGTGAATAAAAACTAATGAAAAGCAAATTAAATTATGGCACTGATGGCCATCAAAATGAGTAACTGATTTTACAGTCCAGTCGTGCCCTTGCCTTTTTTTAACTTGACACTCAGGTGGAAATATGGGTAAGGAAAATCGTGATTACCTGGCCACCAAGTAAAAACAAATAGCTGAAAATAATTAAGAATAGTTGAACATTCATTTCTTATATCATTTTCATCAAAATTTCTCATCAGGGTTATTGTGAATGCAGTCACACAGTACACAATATCACTCAATGTCATCTCACTGTTCATGCATGCATACCTTCTGATTAGTTACTGAGTTACATTAAGGCCGTGCAACCGGTTCTCCAAATATTCAAAATATCTAGATAGACTCCGGACAGACCTCTTATTATCAAAACAGTATTTAACGACATGACATCATTTTTGTGCCCTACCTTCGGTTAGTTCTTTAATTATTCATCCTCGTTTATTATTCAATACGCTGTTCAAAAAAACCGGATATCAGCTCAGTATAGTTGTCGCTGTTCCCCTCTGTTCGCTCTAAACATAACCTCGTCCTGAAGAAACTTAATAAACAATTTTAATTCGACACTACTGCTTGCATTGCGTTCATTTGCAGGTTTCGTCCCAGTGATAGAAAAGGGGACCTTTGGTCAATAGATCATGATACCTATTTTAAATATAAAAAGTTGCCAACAAGAGCATGAAAATTAGTAAATTTGTTGAGCAGATGCTTTTTCTCGTATAGTGTCGTCGACCTGCATTGAATACCCTTGTGATAGACGCAGTTAAGCTTTGTAAATAACTATATTTCAAATACTAAACTCGTTCATTTTTTTTCTACTTAACTGTAAATAAAAACCTTTTTACTTCTAGAGAGAAGAAAGCCTCTTTCTTATATGAGAGGGTGCTGAAAATTTCTCGGTCTTTCTTACTTCCAAATGTCCAATCACCAAATTTTGATGGCGTCAAGAACTTTTCAGCACCCTCCCAATGTAGTAACAGCGGAGTACTTCCACAATGGACAATAGTCCAATAAAAATAGTACATATAGTAATTATGTCTTATAAAACTCTCCAATTAGGTAATGATTATCGTCGGAGTCTTGTAAATGACAACTATCAATCCTATCCCCACTGAATGCTTTATACCTGTGGACTTGTTCCAGGATAATCTAACCTTTGCTATTATTACAGATTTCTACATCTACACAAAATTATGTTACCTTGTTTTCAGTAGTAAGTGAATTTTATGTGGTTGGGATACTAGCCTGACGCCCAAGATATATTGGCATTACAAAGCTAAAGTGCACCAGCTGCTTTTACTGTTTACCAATAGCTGAGGGGAGGGGAATAAATTCATTCAAGATTTTCCAAAGGACATCAATGTAAAGTGCACGCAAACTTTTCCAGGCGAAATTTGAACTCGGTTTGCCAATTCCATTATCCATGAGGTTAAATTTTACGTCATTCAAAGTTCTAATAAAATGTGGCAACCGTCGATCTCGAGGCCATGGATCTGCGCCCGAAGAATTTTGACTCAGCTGTTGATGGCTTCGCGGCAGCTGTTATGGCTGTACAGGTCTACATGCCAGTGATAGTCTCGACTGCAATGAATGTATGGGAAATACCCCACCCATATCGTCGTGTGGTTTTCTTTCCTTCGAGCACGCTTCTCCCCATCGGCAAGCCTCCATTTCGTCTCTTCTCGCTCCAGCCCTCACTGTAAATCGCATCTCATCGTTGTCAACATCTTCCCACATCTCGATGTCTATGTCTACCGTTCTCATGTCCCTTTTGCAAATGTTATTGAAGCGAAGATGAGGTCGTTCTCGTGCCCTCTGACTGTGACCAGTTCCTCGTGCAGAAGGATCTTCAGAATCCTCCCATCAGTAGTTGCTTCCCGTGTTTTATCATTGCGGTGAGACAGCGAAAGAGTGTCCTCTCCAAGGCACGGTTTTATGAAAGATAAGCGGTTACACATGTTCCCGTCTCCACGCTACCGATGTTCTCCAAGGAAATGAGTCCACTACAATTTGGCACCGGCGTCGTCGCAGGAGTTGACAAACTGAAGTTAAACGAAACATCGAACTGTCTTAGGGACTCCGGTCCAAATTTTTTCTCAGTGTTTACTCCCGAAGCATTTCCCATGATTGGGTATGGCCACAAGGCAACGGAGGTTTAAAATCGGAGTTTTCCTTCTCGAAATTCTTGTAAATATCTATAATAAATCATAATTGCATTTGAATCTGTCTCGGGTCTATATTTCTCCACAGAACTAGAAGCAAACAGTCATTGTATTTGTTGATGTTTGCAGATATTACTGTTTGTACCCTTAGATTAAACAAAATCTCGTTTTAAAAAATTAAAGTTCGTCTCGAGGAAAACTATATTTGACTGATTGTTCATGCAACCTACGTCTTGTATTTTCTTTTCTCTTGTAAACTGTGAGTAATATAATCTACTAAATGTATGAATTTTCTCAATTTACGCACATATTTGCATACACAAACTTGTAAAAATACAATTAAATTGATGTTTTAAAGTTTACCACAATTACTGTAAATTTATTAATTATAACTATGACATATTACCAACGTCGCGATTATGGTCTTTGACAATTGCGCCATGTGAGTAATAATGGTCTTTGAAAAATGCACCATGTGAGTAAAAATCATAGATCATCCAGTGAAAGCACATTTGTTTTAACGCAAAATAACAATCATAAACCCTTCAGCAATTTCTTTTAGCTTCTTAACTGTGATCATCAGGTTTCGAGGCTTTAATGTTAAATCCATATCAAACAAAAATTGTAAAGACCTGAGGCACTCTCCCAAGATTATTTCCGTGAGACTATGCTTTGTTATGAGAGTTATGTATATATTTTATCTCCGAAAGATCTTTGTTGAAATTTAGAAAATTAGATGTAACATATTTCGTACTCTATAATAGAATAGAATAATTGTAAATTTTGATAAATAATGCAAAGAAATATTTAAAATTTTAATAAAGTATGTTTAAGTTGAAAGATAGATATTTATTTAAAAAGTTCAATTTTCTTTTTACAGCAATCGGGTATTGTCGGGTTGATATTTTGCGATCAGACTGACGAAAATGCGTATATTATCCTCAGCTCCGAATTTAGATTGCAAGTTGAAAATAAAAACTTAATCGTGTTAATTGATATTTGATTCACTATAAGAACAAAAAGGGATTTACTGAATTTAGTTTTGATACAAGGTCTTAAACTTAAAGCAATCATTGCGAATCAAACTCACTACAGAAGTAATGTTGAGCAAAACTAGTTTGCTATCCCCTTCTACGCACATTAATATTTACTGTGTTTAGTTTGGTAAAATGTCACAATTATAGTGCACCCAGTAAGAATCAAGCTCTACGGTAAAAATGGTCTGTGGGACTAACTTGCTAATCACAGCTGCGTAAAATATATTTGCCTACAATGAAAATGCATTTTTGTAATTATAAGTTAAACAAAATGTTATTCAATCTATACATCTTTGGCAAAATCAGTGCTGGATTTATGCATCAAGATTTTTAATAACGCAATAGCGAATTAGGTTTTTTCAAAATCACTTTTCAGTCGCTAAATCAGAATAATATACATTTCTGCATTATTGAAATAAACGAATTTAATTTCGATAATTTTGTTAAAACCTGTCTTTCACTTAAGGAATTGCTAAGCAATATTAATTATGTATCTTCATGTAAATACATGCATAAAGCGTTCGCTAACAACCTAATTCACGAGCTGTTCTTTAGGGTAGTGTGATCGAACATCACCAGGTGTCTCATTACTGCGACTTTGTGTCAAACTGAATTTACAAACTATTTATACAATGTCACGTCATTTCTGCTAAACCGGAGTTCTGTTCATTTGATTTGATGTATTGCAATGGGAACAGTATATGAGATAAATAAAAAATAGACACTGGCCATTACGTCTGTCACATTCAGTTCAGCTCGGAATTTGTCAAATTTTTATGAAAAATATAATAAATCCAATAAAAAAAAATTATATAGAAAAGAGAATTGTAAGGAATTACTCTGAATCCTAATGAACTGATTCCAATTGATCTCCATTTTTGAATAATTTGTATATCATTGAAAATTAATTCAACCAAAAATAAATTATTTCTTTAATATATAGTAACTCTTGTCGCAGGTTTTTCCCATAAAAATAGATGAATATGGCAGAAAGTCTTTCTATAACATTTTTTCATATAAATCAACTATGTGCAACAGAATATTTAATCACTCTAATACATACATATTTTAATGTAAACGAGAATGAAGTATCATAAAAATATGTATCTCCAAATAAGGCACAAAACCAAAGTAAAGAGATGTTACTAACTTGCGAAATAATAACACACCATCGTAAAACGAGTTATTTTATCCATGGTAACGAATAAGTTAAAAATTAAGTATTGACACTTTAAAAGTTATTTATTATTGAAAAAGTAAATCATTTAGAGAAAGAAAATTGCGATTTTCAGTTGATGACGAACACAGTTGACAAAATTTGTGATTTTTTAAAATTTCGTAAAAAAATCCTTTGCACAAATTAAGAACTGTAATCGTCCATTTATGAGCCACTCAGATTAACTATCTTTTTTCTCTCGTCTGTCAAGTGTGTGTGTGTGTGTGTGTGTGTGTGTGTGTGTGTGTGTGTGTGTGTGTGTGTGTGTGTGTGTGTGTGTGTGTGCATGTTTAACGCTGTTTTTTTAAACAGCTGAGTCGAGTTATCAAATTTTGAGTAGAGAATCGAGCCTGTGTAAGTGAATGGCAGAAAAAAGAGTGGAAGGTTAGTAAAAAAGACAAATTGCTAATAGCTACGACCACCCACGTCCAGAATGGACACATCACATATTATAGTTCAAAATCGTAAAAAAAAATTAAATGCACTTTCTTTACACCAAACAAACGAATTTTCATCTTTGGTCAACAGAGAAGGAAAGTAAAATTGAATAACAATCGTCGAGTTTTTAAAAAAATCATACTTACTTAATGAACATATTGGTTCTTTGAACACGAGTTCAGTGTTGGTGATTGTAGGTCTTTTCTGAATCTTTCCGAAGGGGTGGTAATATACAGTAAGGTGTGTGCGGGCATAGATATCCCAATCCAATACATACCCCTTATTTTCACGATCGACACAAGATTATTTCCTTCTATTATTTTAATAAATTATTTTAATAAATTCTGGGTTCCACCGTAGTTTCATCTAAACGGGAAAGATGTTCTGTCCTCAAACTGATGCAATCAGTAGATGAGCTGACACTAACGGACTATTTCCCCTTCAACGAATGAAATAAGCATACTGGTAGTGGTAGGTATGTAGATCAAGCACGTGGTTTGTGAATATCACTTGAATGTGGCTTCTCTGTTGTTTAAGTATTAAAGGCTGCTGGCTAAATGAGAGTTGGTAACAACATAAAAGGAAGTTATGACTGTTGCTGATGGAAATTGTATTATTCTTTTTTGTTCATGGTAGTTGCATGTGTTGTTCTTGTTGTTGTTGTTACTGGAGACACATCTGTGTTGGCAAGAAGCAAGTTTAAGAGTGTGATGGGCTGGACAGAAAGTGGAAGAGGGTGCGTGCATCACAACATACGTGTGAGCATATCTGTTTTAGTGTATGGGCATGCACACACACACACACGTAAACATTATACATGTGTGTGTGTGTGTGTGTGTGTGTGTGTGTGTGTGTGTGTGTGTGTGTGTGTGTGTGTGTGTGTGCACGCGCACGCGCGTGTGTTTGTGTGTGTGTGTGCGTGCGTGCCCGCATGTGCTCACCAAAAGTTCGGGAAATTTGGGGAGATTCAGTATTTCCCATGTATTTCTAAACAAACCGACTAAGAAATAAAAAAACTCAAATTATATAATTTTCTTTCTTTCTTGCTTTCCTTCTCTCTTTCTTTCTTGCTTTCTTTCTTTCTTTCGGGAAGGCATTTTGAATCTTGAGTTCGCCTCCAAACTTTTGAATAGCTCTTCGTGTGCACACATACGTAAGTATCCATAGGTGCTACACAGAGTGTCAGGAACTTGATCATGAAAAAAGTCAATTATTTACACCAACCCTTGGTTTTTAGGATCTTCTTTAGTTACATGCAGTCATGTCACACAGGATACTGCTCACAAAACGTTGCGGCAAATTTTTGTACTGTATTCATCTCACACACGTTGTTCAAATCAGCTGACTTTGGGGGTAATCTATATGGTTGCATGCGTGTCTGTATGTAGAAGAGAATTTGACATACGTGAGCATGTAAATACTTTTGAAAAGTGTGTTTCTTGATGTCAACGCATTTACGTATACAAAGAATGAATGTGCGATTATATGTATATTCTTGTTCGAACGAGCGTTGCTGCGTCCACATGATAATAATGAGAAAGAGAAAAAGAAAATGTATTCGAAATAAAGAATAAACGTTTATTTATTTATTTAAATTAGTGCTTTCTGTACTGAAAATATATCGAAGAAAAGGAAAAAGCGTTAATGTACAGTAAATTGAACATTCTGCGTTTAGGACAATTTGTGCATTTTTGTTTTTATTATTGGTGCCCTTCCCACAAATCACACTGTTGTTATTTGCACATAATCATATATCGCCTTTTCTCTCTAATACATTCCCTCTCACTTTCACCTATCGATTTATCTTCTTTTCTTCTCCTTTAATGGCTCTTCGCATATTTTCTCTTGCATTCCTTCCTCCCTATGTTTTCAAAATTACAATGGTTAATGATCTAGTTGTTCAACAATTGTAAACCAAATAAAACTTCGCCTTGTTAGCTGCCCCAACAGGTTATGGGGGCTCCAGTTAATAGACAACTTATGTGGTAAAATTAGGGAGTGCATATATTTCCATTTTGTTATGAAAAGCATGATACTCAACTAGAGATGAAATTTCTAGAGACAAAAATAATTTAATATGAAAAAAATGGTGGCTGAGAGAGAGTGTGGAATATACAGTGAGAAAGAAAGTGATATATTTTTAGTCTGTTTGCTTAATTTCTTGTAAACCATTTAGCTGTATGTGTCCCTAGGTTGCTTTTTAATGTGTCTGAGAAACCTTGATAAAATGAAATAATTTAGAATGTTGGCTTTCCAAGATAAAAAAACTCTCCAATCTTCCATTCCATGTAGCCTTGTGCCAAACAAAGACAAGCGTGTCGATGCTTGCTTCTCAATAATGGCGGTCTCTTCGGTGATTAATCAGCATAACCGAAAATTTTCATGTCTTCTACCTGATCTTGAGGTTACCTAACAATCTTCTGGAAGTAAAAAATTAATGTTTTTAAAAAATAAAAAGTGTCTGTAGCCTTATGAAATAATTTGTAATTGTCAAAATCATAAATCAAATTGTCAGAGGCCTACAACCGACAATCGAAAGCGCAAACGAAATTGCAGTCCTATATTACAGGAAAAAGTGCGTAAAGTAATCGACTGAATTAAAAATTTTATTTCTCCATTATCTCATATATTCCAGATTTTTGTGGGTGGAGATAAAAAATGATTTTTTTAAACCATAAAAGCATGCTCTCTTTTTTATTTCAATAAAGAGAAATTGGAAATATAAATTTACCAAGGAAAATATAAAATTTCTTGTAAGTTCAAGAAAAGAAAACACAAAAATGAAAGCGTTGATATTCTTCTTTCTTCACTGGACTCATGACGAATTTCATTCTGAAAAGATATTATTATTATTATTATTATTATTATTATTATTATTATTATTATTATTATTATCGTTATTATTGTTGTTGTTGT
>OZ038495.1:85000-152500 GCA_964036315.1 Acanthosepion esculentum
CCTCAAAGTGTTGACTTCTATGTTCACTTTTATATTTACATACATATTTATATACATATATATACATATGTATACTCATGTATATACATGTATATATACTTATATATACATATATGTATACACTCATATATGTACATATATATACATAAATATATAGATATATGTATATACATATATATATGCATACATATCTATACATATATATGCATATATATAAAAATACATCTATATATATATACATATATACATATATATATCCATATACATATATATTGACAGATACATACATCTGCATATATATAAATGCATATATATATACATGTATAGATACATATATGCATACATATATTTATACATATATATGCATACATATATACACACATATCTATACATATATATACATACATATTTATATGCATATATATACGCATATATATACACATATATATACATATTCATATACATATGTATATACAGATATATATATATACATATGTGTGTGTGTGTGTGTGTGTGTGTGTGTGTGTGTGTGTGTGTGTGTGACAATATTTGTTACTGGTATATAAAAAGGTAGCTGAATGAATAGAACGACGAATATACCGATAAACTCCTATTAATAAAAAGAAGGGTTAATGAATAGACCGAACGGCATACCAATAAATTCCCGTGAAAAAGATTGAATATTTTCTTTCTCAAAAAATCTGAAAACCAGACGGCTAGCAGAAAAAAATAACATTCAACTTGGTCATATGGCAAATATTTTGACACTTGGTTGATTACATACAGCTAAAAATACGGGCTGTGAAAACAAAAGGAGAGAATCGGATAGGATTTAAAATCATATTTTGGAGATAGGAATTTTCCGACGGGACCCGAAATGCGTTGGAAGCCGACTGGGTTGTCTCTCAATTTGGGACAATGAAATATATGGGGTTGACGTGGAAAAATTTTCTATGTAGATAATGAACTAGGAATTAATCTTTTTTTGCGTCTTCACTCCGATGCCGTCGATAACCTTTGGTTAGAGGGTGGCTGAGGTGACGGGTGCAGATGAGACACCCAGGAAGGTGGAAAAGCTACCCATGCCCACAGAGGAATATTAGTGGGAGATATTAATAAGAGAAGGTGGAAATTGTGGGGCGGATTAATGCCTGTGACCATCACCCGTGGAAGAGAGGAATTCCCCAAATTAGGAAGTAATTTATTCTCAGAAACCAAACAATGAAGATGACAGGAAGAGAAAATACTGAGTGCTGGGTCGCATCGCGCCACCCCCACGCCGGTTTCGGCGAACGTCAATAAATATGAATGCTTCGAAGCGATAAAGCAGAGATCATTCCAGCCACTGGACCCGGGATATCCCACAAGATTATCTGCCCACGAGAGCCTCCGATATCAGCCTTGTGCCAAACTTCACCAAATCAGCAAAACCAACTTTACCAAGTTAGCAAAGTGTCACGTCTGACTTAAGAAGCTGGTTGGGTCGATAATTGTCTGCATGCGAACTCCTAGACTTCAACAACAATTAACCAACTTTTGTACGAAGGACCTTATATTAAAAATACTATTTTTTTCATTCGCGTGTTATATTTTTTCCTTCTTTGTGTTTCCACCCCGCTCGGACCAGTCTAATACGGATATACCTGACGGCGATTTGATCTTGGCCTGCCTTATGATCAAAACGAATTACAACGTGAGAAAAAGCAAGGCCTGGATCGAAGGGATCACCTCTTTGAGCTGCTGTGAGTGTTCGACATCTTGGACGACCAGGGAATTGCTTGAAGGCGACAATTGGTGCCATTGACCATCGGATTGACCCGGAGTTGTCTACGACCAACCCAAGCATCCAGACAAGAGTGGAAGAGGGAGGAATATACTGATAGCGATGCAGGAACAAGTGACAGGTCGGACCCTTATTTTTGCATCTCGCCAAAACGATTTGTTATCGATTTTAGATTTTTCTCGATTTAATTCGATTTGGTTAGCATGAGTGACTACGGGTCAGTGGAGCCGGAGGGGTAGAGATTGAGGACAGTAAAAGGAATTGGGAGACGAAGAAGGAAAGGAACCCACAAGAGCAGTGTCGAGAGGTAGGAAAGCAGGATTGGGGAGAAAGGACCCCCCATGTGGAATAAGATAGTAAAACAGGAGGCGGTCAAACCGGAGGAATGGGAAGAGGTTCCCAATGGCCTGGACATTAGGGCCTGGACGTTAGGGCATAGGTTTTACGGACCCACACCAGGCCGGTTGAGGCCGATATGTTGAACCTGTTGTCATGAAGTCCATAGGGCAGAGTATGGTCCAACAATGTGTGAATTGCCCCTGGATTGCAATGAGCAGTGATGCACCAGATGCGCTCGTCGTGGACATAAGGTGAGGTGATATGGGGTCAACAAGAAAGACCCCCCGGATCCCCTCGTTGACAAATACACCTCCGGCAGATGGAGCCAGGGAAACGCCTGAGAGCGCCTCAGTACAAGAATTAAGAGGAAGGGTGAAGTCCTGGGTTTTGGCTTGAAACGTCCTGAAAATAAGGAAGAGTTGAGTGAGTGGGAAGGGGAGAATGAAATACCTCTCTCTCAACTCCAAAAGCAGTTGAAAGAAATAAAACACGAGAGACAGAATAAGCAGAAGTGAAGGGAGAGAGAAATAATGAATATCCCTGTGAAGAAACCCCTTACAGTGGAAGGGGAAGGGAGGAATGAACTTCATTAGAGAATGACATCATTACCTACTGCTATGAAGAAAGAAAAATGTTAGATACGGAGATATTTTATCGTCAAAAGTCCTTATTATTAGGAGGAAATACTAAAATGATTATTTTGGGGGAAGTTAAGTTTAAATCAGAATTTAGAAGCCGCCTGTTGAAATAAAAACTTTATTTTTTGGCATTTAAAAAAAAGAAAAAGGCAGTAGATTTTTTTTCTTTTCATTGCTTGAACGAAGGGGTTTATCTAGATTTACTTTATTGCATTATGAGATATAGATATATAGACTATCGATTGATTATTGGATAAATACGAACTTAATGTCACTGGTGAGATCGATTTGGGGTATGTACTACCCCGTTGTAGGGTGTGGTGTTAGCCTGTAACGTTGCCATGAAGTGAGGTGTTTTTTGAAACACAAGAAAGGAAATATCGGGTTCATATTGTGAATCTATATATGAGTAATATTTTAATAATAGAGGCTTATTACTAATGTGAGGTGTTTATTGAAACACAAAAAAGGAAATATCGCGTTGATATTGTGGATTGAAATATGAGGAATATTTTTGTAATAATGGCTTATTACTAATGAAGTGAATTGTTTGGCTCTGATGAATGGGTTAGGAAATTTAAAGTGACCAAGTGTCACGGAGAGCGATAACAGTTCACATTTAAGGGAATAATTCCGGAATGGTATTGATAGTTAATGGTCCTAATTGAAACTTAAAAGGAGGATTAGATGGATGGATTCGGTGTGTGATGGCATCGGATTCCTTAAAGTAATCCATCAGTAGAATAATAGTAGGGATTGTTTGAAAAGGATAGAGGTGTGGATAGCGCGTGACGGAGGGCGAAGAAAATACTTTGTTGGTACTGTCGTTGGTGTGCACATGGGCCCGTGTATGTCCGGCGGTGGTATTGATGAGACCCGACCTCTAGGGCGGAAGCGTCACACATCTGTCTGAATCCAATCAACTCACTAAAGGCTAGTTAAAAGGAGAAAAGTAAATTGGGAAACTAAGAGAAGGAAGTAGAAGAAGTACTCCGGAATAATTAATTATAATTAATTATAAATATAAACGAGACCATGATTGGTGAGAAGAGTAAAAACAAGGAATCCTCGTACCTTTGCAGGAATGACGGGTACGAAGGAACTGATGCTGTTGTTGTTGTTGTTGTTGTTGTTGATGATGATGATGATGATGATGATGATGATGATGATGATGATGATGATGATGATGATGATGATGATGATGATAGGAGCTTGGAAACACAGCCAAAATAAAAAAAATTAAGAAAACGAGCGAAGTGATAATAACAAGGTCGAAATAGTTGGTTACCTTTGTGATAGATTTAAACCCCCTACGAGTTACTATTAGACAAATTGGAGAGTGAGATAAAAGGGCTGGGTGAAGCCAGGGTGAAGTAGCGCAAAATTATTCCAAAGAAGGAAAGTATCTTAGACTGTTATACTCCCTAGAATTGGAAACAGCTATAATGAAATCCCAGTGGAAAGATATGATGAATTACCTAAAAGGAATTGAACTACTACAAACGAGAAAAAAGAGCAGTAGTCCACATTGTTGGAAAAGCGCTAAATGGCCTGTTTGGAAAAGTAACTGAAGATGACGTCAAGGTTATAAGGAGAAAACTGGGAGAAGTAGAAAAAGATCAAAGAGTCCTAGGCCAGGTGGCAAGAGAAAGTATATGAATACTGAATGTGACAATGTTAGAATTGGCAAAGAATAGGGCCACTATCACTTGGTTAATAACCACCTGAGAGAACTAAAACAAGAAGTAGTTAATAGTTCGGAGGCTGTGACAACTGAATTGCAAGAATTTAAGTGGGTTTATACAATAGTATTTCCAGTTAATAACCATTACTAATAAGGTGCGACAGACTAGTCAGTCCCTGGCGATTTTATTAGAGCATGTGAGAGCTCAATTGGATGTGTTATCATTAGGACACCTGTCCCCAAGCATAGTGACTCCTGGGCACTTGAGGAAATTATTACTAAAAATACAGTCTGAGTTACCCCATCATTTGAGGATAGCGTTGGACCCCATCAAAGAATTATGGCAATATTACAATGCACTTGGTTGTGCTACCTTGTAAGAGGATAAAAAGTTGTTAGTCGTGGTGCCCATTCCACTACTAGACAGAGAAAGTATTTTTGAAATATACCAAATCATAAATTTACCTATTCCCTATCCCCGAGTAGATCAGGGCTTAGGGGCAGTTGGAAGATACCAAAATGAGACAGAGTACATAGCTTTGAATACAGCTAGAACAAAATTTCTGATGCTGACAACAGAAGCAAGGAAGTGTAGAGATGATGCCTTGGGAACATGTACCTCGCTAAGTCCTATATATATGACAGATAATAATACGCTATGTATACTTGAACTGTTTAAAGAAAATAGGGAAGGGATTAAGAAAAATTGCCAAGTAGAAATATTGACAAACACTGTATTGCCACAAGCTATCAGTATATCTGATGGAGTTTGGGTAGTGGCCGCACAGAAACCAATTGACCTGTCCAGGGTATGTGGGAGAGAATCTACTGGGACGCTGAAAGTGAACCCACTATTTTCCTTAATAAAACTACTCCTGGAGTGTTCAGAATATGGGATATCCATTTCCCTACACACATATTAACAGGCCGAAGAGAAATATGAAGAAAAAGATACGATTATAGGGATAATTGACAAAAGCTTAGGTAATTGCAGAGAATTATGGGAACCGGTAGTGAACGAATTCCCTAAAGTTACACTAGAAAAGATGCCAAATTTATTAAAGCCGATAGAGAAGATTAATATGAATCAATTAAAGGATAAACTAAATGTCTTAGGAAAAGAAAGTATAGTTTGGAAGGATTGTAAAAGAATCGTAAACAACTGGTCGGCAGTGATAGGTACTTTGATGGTGATTGCTGCAATAGTAGCAGTGATATGGAAATTTAAAAAGTATAGGAAGATATTGACTAATGATGTTTTGGCGAGCATCCAATGACACGAGAAGGGGATACCGTTCAGTGATCTTTACCCAAACAGATCAAATAAAGACGAAGAAGAAACCGGATTGAATTCGACAGAAGTAGAAATGGAGCCAACACCTGTTAAGGAAGAAGCAAAACCACCTACTGCGGAGAGAAGAATGGTAACCAAGAAGAACAAACCATAAAACAAACATACACACACACGCATAACATTAAATAAACTGCATGAAGATAGAAAAGAAGAAAGATGGATTATATACTTTGCATGAAAAGAAGATGAAAGACTTTTATAAAAAAAAAACATTGCATGAAAAAAAGGTTATCTTAATTTCTGCTGCATGAATTAGTATGCATGATAAATAGTGTATTAGTAGATTTGGGGATTTGAGATGTCATTTACAAGTAAATGACGGGAAGGGTAAGGTGAGATGTGACACTATTTGTTTATTTGATAAATAATAAGGATGTTGTATGAATAGAATGACGAATATACTGATAGACTCCTGATAAATAATAAGGATCAATGAATAGACCGAACGACATACCAATACCCCCCGTGAGAAAGTTGAAAATTTTATTTCTCAAAAAGGCCAAGAACCAGAGGGCTATCAGAGAAAACAACGTTCAACTACGACAGGTCATATGGCAAAGATTTTGACGGTTGGTTTATGGCATACAGCTAAAGATATGGGCTGTGAAGGCAAAAAGAGATAATCGGATAGGATTTGAAATCATAATTCGGAGATAAGAGAATGTCCTTGACGGGACTCCAAAGGTGTGGAAAGCCGACTGGGTTATCTCTCAATTTGGGACAATGAAAAATATGGGGTTGACGTGGAAAAAATTTTCTATTAGTGGGAGATATTAATAAAAGAAGGTGGAAATTATGGGGCGGATTAATGCCCATCACCCGTGGAAGAGGGAAATTTCCCAAATTAAGAAGTAATTAATTCTCAGAACCCAGACAATGACGATGACAGGTAGAGAAGATACTGAGTGCCCGGCTGCATCACGTCCCGCACGCCAGTTTGGGCGAATGTCAATAAATACGAATGCCACGAAGCAATAAAGCAGAGATCATTCCAGCCACCGGACACGGAATATCCCACATGGTTATCTGCCGACGAGAACCTCTAACATCAGCCTTGTGCCAAACTGGTTGGGTCGATAATTGTCTGCATGCAAAATCCTAGACTTTAACAACAATTAACCAAATGTTGTACAAAGAACCTCATATAAAAATAGTATTTTTTTATTCAACTGTTATATTTGTTTTCTTCTTTGCATTTTCACCCTTCACAGTCCAGCCCAATACGAAGATACCTGACGGTGATTTGATCTTGGCCTGCTTTATGATCAAAGCAAATCACAGCGTGAGATAGGGCAAGACCTGGATTGAAGCGATCACCTATTTGATCAGCATTGAGTGTTACATACTAGCAGGGATACTCACATTGCTGTGATATTGTTCAGCCATCTTATGGAAAATAATTTTTTATTCTATCTTTAAAAAATAAACTTTATTGTTTTTTTGGTTTGTTACAAAATAACTTAATTTAAGAAAATACCACAGTACCAATACCACTCTAGGGATGGGGAGGTTGTTCATAGGAGGCTGAGCATCTCCATGTTTGTATTCAAAAAGATACTTTATTTTTCAATTTAAATACTAACATAATTACTCTGTTAATGTTGTTTCCAAACAAATCAAACTTAGATAAATGTTCATTAACCTCTTTTCAAATTATTATTAATAAAAAAAGTAAATAAACTTAAATTAAGATATATTTAAACATTTTAATTTAGTCATATTTTTTAAACAAAAATTATAGCAAGCCTTACTTCTTCAAAAAGTAATTATTTACTATTTATTTTTGAAGGGAATTTGGATTTTTTAAGTCAATAAATTAAATTAAAATTCTACACTGTCCAGCCTTGACAAAGTTCAGAAGCAATTATGTTGGTTTGTGGGTGATTATTTTCCACCCTAATACCCCTATCCCACAAACAAAATGTTGCTTGCTTCTCACTACTCTATGGCTTTAACTATAGCAAATGTTCAAATGAACTACATTCCTTAGTTCTACCAATTCAGACCTTCACAGCTAGGGCTCACCATGTCATGTTTACAGTGCCAAATCATCCCCAATTCTTTCATATTCCATTGGTTTCACTCACAGCTTTTTGTTACTTTGTGGAACAGACTTCCAAGAGAACACTACTCTAACCAGTACTCTTTGAGTCAAACGATATCTATCCTACATAACTTCATAATATACACTGCTTACATCTTCATTCCCCCTTCCTTACACACTTGCAACAATCTCACTCAGTAGCACTCAACATTGAGCCTTGTACTTGATGAACTAAAGTAAACAAAAAGTGTCTTGCTAATTAAAACTGCATGGTAAAGTATTCAATAAGTGCATGATATTTATTTAAAAACCTTGTGCAGAATGATCCTGTATATTTCATGTATTTTTACCTAAAAATGTATAATATAATCTGGATATTGTGCATTGGAAATCAAGAATTAAGGCAAGCATTACTGACATAATAATATGTTTCATTATCATTTTGTGGTAGTGTTTTACTATAGAAATATATAATAAATAAGGAAAACAGATTGACATTGAGTAGGAATTAAGACAGGTGTTATTGATTGAATATATATAATACTGACAGAGATGATCTATTCACCCATCTCTACAGAGTGGATTTTACTGGTGATTTCATTTTTCATCATTTCATATTTATACTAAAAATATTATGTTAAAGGAACTCTTAAAGTACAATTGACTCTTTAGGCAAATAAACAGTTACGAAGCAAATGATGAAATATTCCAGCCCAACCAAGAAGCTTTTTCAACTGTAATCTAGAGTTTGATCAGATTTTGGCAAATATTTAGGTCAAGAACATTTTAGTATCCTACATTTTAGTAGGTTTAAACATATTAAAATTAGTTTAATTTATTATAATTGTTTTTATGTATAACAAAGACATAAAGTTATGTTTATTTAGTTTTATCCTTCATTTAAAAATTTAGACGTATTGAACAATATAATTAAATTATTACTACTACCCAGACAGTAAGATTGAATGATTTGCCCAAGTGCACACTCACCTACTATCATCACCATAAACCATCATAACACACCATTTCAAACATCACATTAAATCACTGTTGAGGCATTTTTGTCAAAATATCTGGCAATGGGAGCCATTACAGCAAGAGATAGATTTCTGCTTTTCTTTGAGATATTAATGATGATTAAATACAAGCAGCTTAAGCTAAACGTTTTCTGTATATTTGGTTTTAAAAACCTTTTTCATTTGATCCTCAGAAGAAAATACAAGAATGAAAAATACATTAGTGTCTGCATATTGTTATTAAGCAATGGGAAGATTTTGTTTTTTTTTTAAGTTTCATCTTAGCAAAAATAAATGCAACAATAACTGCTGTGTATATTGTCTAAAGAAGCAATGAGAGCTAAAAAGAATGATATAAAAAATTTACTAAGTATTCTACAGTGTTTTAATTTCTGTGCCATGTGATAAACAGAAGCATAATTTTAATTTACTTTTTGTTCAACACTGGAAATAGATATACGCAAAACAACATTTTCATTGTTTTACTTTTCAATTCTGAGTAAATATTGCTTTAAAATATCCAGATATATACATTTTATTAAAAAAATGATTACCTAAAACTATACACATTTTCAGAATACTTTTTGTAAATGGATGGTAATGATAATGGTAACGATAATGGTAATATTAACCATTTGCTTATAAGGAAACATTTGACATGCATTGATCGAGCAGCCAATACTACTGTCAGATTAAATTTATAAAATCTTATTCTTAAAACAACTTTTCAGAAAAAATAGGTTCCCCAAGTCCAGTAGCCATTATTGCTCTTTACAATATTGATGGGGGTTTCCTTTCTAACTTTTGATTTGAAATAGTGTGGAATGACAACATCTTGATTGTATCATTATTTTCTCTTAAAGTTATATGTGATATCCATTTTAGTTGTTGCTGCTGTTGAAAGTCCTGTTATTTGATACAGTTCTTTGTGATTCTGTAGCACCTGTCAACAAGGTTCAAAGAAGGATGGTCTTCACCAAGACCTGCAAGCTTGACTCACTCAAAGCTATTTTTAATCATTGATCTGAGGAAGCAGTTTTATTCAGCTGACAGTTTAGATATTTCTGAATATTTTTAGTGCCATGTATGACACCCATATGAAAGTCTTGATATGATGAAAGTATTTAAGAACATCACTCAAGTTTTTAAGTTAATGCTTTGGTTTTGTAGCAGCTTGCAGTGTTGGGTGAAGCTACTGCTTACACAGCCTCTTCTATGTTCATTTGCTTTATTTCCTTTACTAAATTTGCTATAACTGATCCATACACCAAGGTTTTTAAAGTGTTTAGCATTTACTAATTCTACATCCTGAATTTTTATCATGAATTCAGGGTATGCATCATCACTGCTTTCATTCCAATTCCAGATTATAGTTCAGTTTAAGAAAGATTTATCTTGAGCCCTATTTCTTGGAATACTTGTTAGAGGATGTTGATTTTTTTGTTCATACACCTGATGAAATTTGAAATTTGAAATATTGGGGTCCTCGCCAGATATGTTTGATTTTGTGGACTTATATAATTTCCCTATCAGATCTAGACATTCAGTTGAGTTAGTAGTTTCTTATGGATGAAAAGAGGAAGTGACTAATGATATGGTCAAATGCAGCTGTGTGGTTGACAATGTTCAATCATACTTTCACCAGAATGGATCCAGTTGAGATACCTTTGTTTGTGTGAGGGTCTTGAGGGCTAACTATTTTTTTGTTTCCATAGTACATTAGTGACTGTTAAAACCCCACTTTATATTTCTGATTCCAATCTTCCTTCATGAAATTGATAAACTTGTCATGGAATTCAGGGAGAAGAAAAGCTATTTTCAAAAGTTCATCCTCAATGTCATGTGATGGTTCATTATTCCTTAGTTTTGTTTATAGTTTTCTTAACTTCCTCATCAGTAGGTTCTTTATTGTTTATTTTTAGAGAGATTTTGTAATGATTGGATGTATATTGGTATGTGTTCCATTACTGCAGGCATTTTAGTTTGGTCAGGGTTGGAATTAAGAACAGGGATGGTACTAGGGTCCCCACCCCAGAGAAATTTGAAAGAGATTGGGCTCTCTACTGCAGGTCTATTTCAAAGTTTCCCAGCGTTTGGGCCTCAAACCCTCAAAGGAATATTGTGGTGGGTGGGAAGTACCTAATAACTATCTAATACTTTAACTCAAAATTTGTTTTGATGTCTAAATTAATCATTTGACAAAAATTGTTCAAATCAAATTCGAGTTATTGAGTTTTTTTATTCATTTCACTCCCAAGGCAAGCAATAAAGTCACTAAGATGTGAGAGGTTTACTGAGTTAAAGACTATGAAAAAAGATCACTATTAACACAATTTTTTTAATTACTAAAAGTATTTATCAAAAGGCACAGGGAAACTACATTCCGACAGTGAAAAAGTGACTGAAGCTAAGCTGCCAGGTCAGGACCAATAACACTGCAAATTCTTTGGATTTTATTAAGAATCTCTAAATATACAGCAGGAGCACTTGACCAGATGTGGCAGCAATATTCAAAGCAAGGACAAATGGTAGACTTGTAAATATGTAAGATAGATACTTTCATTTCATGATTTGATAAGAAAGACTGAATCAGTTCAAAAATTTGTCCAGAAATACCATAACCTTTCAATCTGTGAAGAAAACCAGTATGCCAAACCTATCAAATATCTTTGAGATTTCCAAAGCAACATCCCAAGCTTCACCATTCTTATCTATAGCTTATCAGACTCTTTCAGCAATAATTGTCAATATATCAGCAGTGAACCTACAGATGTGAAAGCTATATTGCTTATCTGAAAGAAGGCTCTGTGAGGTGAGATGCTTAACCAATTCAGAATTAATTAAAACCTCTAATACTATGTCAAAAAGTGGTAGAAGGCAAATAAGCCACTAATCAGTAGGATCAGATGCTTGCCCATCTTCTTAAAAACTGAAATTATAGAAAAGGATTTCCAACAAGTAGGAAAGCAAGAAGCAGCAAGGCATATATTGTAGAGTTTAGAGAGAACAGGAAACAGTTCAGGAGCACACTTCTCAAGGTCTATTGCAGGAATATCATCAAGTGCACATGCTTTGTGAGGATTCAATTTAGAGATGATAGTAGAAAGTATGGATGGAGTTATATGCATATCACTCAATAGAGACTCATTTCTAAGTGAAAATTCAAAAGCTGAGTCAAGAGTATAATATGAAGAGAATTTATGAGTAAAACATTCTGCTTTATCAGCAAAAAATGTGAACACTTCAAAATGAGTGAAGGGAGGAGGAATAGAAGACTTACTCTTATTTAACACATTATTACGGAACTAGCAGTAGTCATGAGTACCAAACTTGTTAGAGGCTACATGGTGCTTCATTCTATCAGCAAACAAAGACTTAGCCTATTTACAGACACATTTACAGTTACTGTGTGCAGACACAAATAGGTGTCAGTTGTGATTGAAACTATCAAACAAGTAAACCCAGAAAAAGTGAACTGGCCAGTGTGAACCAAAGAGAAGATTATTATTTCAACTGATATTTATGAGAAGATACAAAATCCATCAATGCCAGCTTTAAACAAAAAGAAACCTCTGTGACACAATTCTCAATAGGAAGGTTAAGAGTATCAATCCAAGTGACATCTCAAATAAAGTTATAAAATAAATCCCAATCAGTATGCTGATAACAGAAAGTCTTGTGGATATGAGGTTCCTGTCTAATAGATATCTCAAAAGAAATATCAACAAATACTACAGCATGATCCGAATTGCCAAGGGGACAAAATTGTGATGATCTATGAGAGCTAGGAGAGGAGGTAAGAAAAAAAATCAAGTAAAGAAGAATGTTGACAAGATTTATTAGGGAAATGAGTAGAGAAATTAATCATTTTACTGAAAGACTGAACAACAGGAAAAATTGAAAGTTTCAATACTGGCAACAATAATATTAGAATGCTTAAGCTATTTGACATAATGAACCTTAAAATCTCCAAACACAAAAATATTTGAAGATTTATGTGATTCACATAATAACTTCAGATAGAAAATTAGAATATATGGCCTAAGTTTAATGAATAAATTAAGACTCCATTCAGTATGCCATTGATTTCAGATAGTGCAGCATTTACTGTAATTTGAATGATGTAATGAAATAACCTGCCACCCTTATGAGTGACTACATTATAGGCATTAACTACCTATAAGTATCTGTAAGTCATTACTACAGAATCTGGCTGGGATCTGTTGAGTATGACTCAGACTTACATGAGAACTACAGACCTTCCAATAGTAGTACTTATTACTGGATTGGCTTGCGACAGCCTTGTGCATAACTGTTACCTTTATTTTTATATTACTGGTTTTTACAATAAACCTTTACTTTTATCCATCGAGTTTTTCAAGTATATATTCCTATTAGTACGGAATATAATACTAAATATGTTGAAATTTGAAGGTTTTAAATACATAATATCAGGATTAGTAATTTTTCTTTCACTATAACAGGAAACATTCAAATCGATATTTTATTGATATCAAAAGCTGATGCTGGCTTACCTAAGTGTAAGGGAAATAACTGCGAGAAAAATGGATGATAAAATAATGGATTACGTTTTCATACGTCTTTATTTTTAATTGCCAATCATCGAAGGAAATTAAAAGAAATAATAAATACTATCAAATCGATAATGATAGAGAACGTGACATTGTGTATGTAAACCTGATGACGTAAAAATATAGAAAATGAAATAGTAGAACAAGTGTTAACATGTGAATAATGAATTGTGTTGTGAAAATATGAGAGCTATATGCATTTATTTTATAAATTAAATGCAATACAATTACAAAATAAACTGTGGGCTATTTAAAACATAAATAAAATATAATCTTTATTTTTCAATTTTGAAATAAGAGAAAATTCTACTAAGTTAGCAAAAGTATTCAATATAAAGAGATGGACGGTTGGGCTATCTATTTAGTGGAAACTTCTGGTCATATTAAAAATAATTATACTCATACACACTCACAGATATATATACACACATTATATATATATATATATATATATATATATATATATATATATATATATATATATATATAAAATGTAACAATCAAGGAATCTCAATGCAACTGCTGAAATAAAACATGTCCACACCAAGGCAACTGCCAACAAATGAATATAATATATAAAGCCAAGGTAAGTACAAATAACAGCAAAATGTACTACATCAGAGGCACTGAGGAACCATTCAAGGAAAGAAAATACAACCACAGCCTCTCATTCTCCAACAGAAAATACTCAAGCAGCACTACACTATCCACATACTTATGGCAACTAAAAGACAGAAATATTACACCAAGAATAAGCTGAGAAATATTGAAAAATGCACCTGCCTACAACAACACAACAAAGATATGACTACATGAAAAGATAGCAACAATTTCCCACACCCAACAAAAGAAATTACTAAACATAAGATCAGAAATGATTTCTAAATGCAGACATGAAAACAAATACCTATTATCACAATTTATACCAAACAGATAAAAAAATATATCAAACAACACTGCTACATAAACCATCATTGACCTTATGAACACAAAAAGAGAAACCACTAACACCATAACACCATCAATTATTTTTTAATTCAAACTACCATCATAATAATTATAATTATTGTTATTATCATTCCACTGTTATTGTTATAATTATTGTTATTATCATTCTACAATCACTTCTACCATTTTTACCATAACTATTTGCTTCTACAACTGTTATTATTATCATCCACCCCTCCTCACCATTACTACTGCATTTTTTAAGACATTTTTATGTTTATACATTCTTTTTTATAGATACAGATATTTAAGTAAATGCTCTATTTATAATAAACGGTATTTACCAGTCTGAATGTCCAAGAAATTGTTATAGAAAATATGCATCCTTATATTGAAAGTGAGACAATGTTTATAACCAAAATGGCATATCAAATGAATGTTTGTATTTTCCTTATCTTTTTGCATATAGTGGGGACAGTTCAGTTACTAAGATTTTAAAATATTTTTTATTGAGTATTAAGATAAAAAAAATGAAGAAGATAGTCTAAAATTTAATTGAATAACAATTAATTATTTCTTAAGCCCATACCCAAGCATTTCTATCAGCCTTTCACAAAACAAAGCATAATTCACAAAATTCTTTATGTGGCTAATTTTTTTCATATTGAATTTCCTTAGTAATATCTCATTAACTGTTATAGTCAAATTGTTTCAATAGTTATATCCTTCAACCGTCTAGTATCTATCATTTAATGGCTTACTTCTGAGAATTTAAAAGCATATCATTTATTCCATCTATGGAAGTAGGTTGTTCTCATTCTACTGTCTAAGGAAATCTCAAATAAGTTAATTCTTCCAAATCAATTCATTCTTGTGATATCCGTTGTCTCTTCCTCTGTCTAAACTAAAGTATATATGACTTATTTTGTACTGTGTGACCCAGGGATTGAACTGCAAACAAAAGCCATGTGTTCTGTAAGAAAATTCACTGGTACAAATTTGTAGCTTTAACCTAATGATGCTTGTCTGCCTTTCAACTGCACTATTTTATAGGACTTTTATACTATCTATAGAATAAATAAGTGGTGGAACATATGAGACTTAGACTTGTTTTTTCTTATTTAATTAATGACATCACAAGGGAGAAATAAATAAAAATAACTAACTGACCTAAGATATCTCTTTCATGGATAATGAAATGAGAACAATCCAATCTCATGAATAAGGTATTCAATTCAAAATTCCTAGAAGGTTATGAAGTAGGACAAGTATCCCAAAAAAGCTGGAGGGTATTATGGCCAAAACATTGTGACTATAACAGCCAAATTGATGACACAAGTAGGAATAAACCAATGTATACTGATGACAATTGTACATCTCAAAAATTTGCATAAAAACCTCTTAAATCACATGCCCACCTTTTATTGCAGATACCTCTAGTCATTAAACATCCCAAATTTAAAATTCTTTTCTACTATTTACCTGTAATTTCCATAATTATAATTGTAACAAATATATAAAGTTTCCTTTGATTTGTAAGCCATTTTTTTACTTTTATGCGCAATATGAACTGTAATCATTTTTTTAAATGCATGAAGAAGTTAAACATCATAAAGAGGAAATAAGTATTGCATTTTTTTATTTAACAGCTAGCCTAAAAGCTACCTTTCAGGTGGACATTAGCCAATCTCCTGTGGACGGCTCTTGGGCCTTTGGCCTTTTACCTTCAGTGTCCTATGTACATAAAGTTATAAGAATTTATAAATAATAAAATAATTTTATCTTCATTTGATACCTTAATTCAGCATAACCTTTCTTCATATATGCATCTGATTTCCATAGTTTGTTTACATTTAATTTGCATGCAATTTTTTTTTCTTCTAAAATCACCATTCTTTATGATCCTTTCACATAAAATCACTCTTAAATGACATTAGGGAACCCAAACTATGTAATATTTTGAATATGTTACAGTTTGCATGCTAGAAAAAGAAAAAAACGTATGAGCAACATACTGTGCCCCATTTAAGTTTTAATCACAATTTGATTAAACAATAAAGAAATCTTTAATAAGAATTTATTTTTTTAAACCTTTCACTCTGTTTGATATTTAAATTTAACTTTAAATGAGTTATTTATTTAATTTTTAATCATGTGTTATTACAGTAGTTACTACCTGTTACTTCAGGTTATTTATGATTCGCCAAGATCGAAAAATGGACAGATGGACACACAGACACTACACTTTATTTATCTGGTTAACATAAAAGTAATAACAATTGATAGGCAACCGTCAGTGAAGCATTTAAAGATGATCATAATTTATACATTTAAGATTATTATAATTCATAATAGAACAAGCAAGATCATAAATATAAAAGCTAATAAATACATTCAAATCTACAAGATGTTCAAATACAGAAGTACCATCAAAAGATTATAAAAATTCACATTTAAAATTAAGAAAATTAGGAATTTTAGGTGGTGAATTATTATTATACTAATCTCTTCAGATGAGTCCTCAGCATGTTATAGCCATTTCTGATGCAATTTTTAAGATGAGGAATTATCATTCTTATACACTGATCTATTCAGACTAGATTCATCCTTTTGATTGTAAAAGTCATCTGTGTCTGAATTTTTTAAATGTGAAATTATCATTCTTATACACTGATCTATTTAGATTAATATCCTGGTTTTGGTTATTATATGAGGGGGTACTGAAAAGTTCTCAACCTAACCAAATGGCTGGGCTAAGAAATTTTCAGTATCCTCGCATTGTTATTTCTTTGAAGTTGTGAATTAAGCAAATATCATTATTATCCACTGATCTATTTGTACAAGTCTCTCAATCTGACTTTTTGAGATGGTGAGTTATTACTATACAAGGATTTAATCGGTCTAGTGTCCTCATCTTAGTTGTTATCACCACAAGGTTGTTGACTCCACAGACTTCTTCAGGTTTCTGCTAACAATAATAACTTACTAGGAAATTTAAATCACACCATTTATTCAATTCACAAAGATAAATTGTTCTTAACTCACTGTCCATGATAAAAGATTATCTTTCTATTTAATCCAACTTTGTGATGTTACTTTTACTTTTTCCAATGAAACAGGGTATATAACTTTTCACTACCAAAACTACCAAGTAAGTAAATGCACTTCACTTTGTCATTATCTGAAATGCCTAGTAATTTACTAAACAGTGCAAACACCTAAAATGTTTGGATAGTACAGTAGTTGAAAGATGAGAGTAATGGGATTTCGAAATAGGATTTTACCTATGTTGGTTATAGGAGAAATAAAATGTAAAGTAAAGATTACTGATCAGGTGTTGTAGAAAAATACTATACAACAATGTTCTTCTATTCTTGCTGTGCACTGTGGTGTATCATCATCATTTAGTTGCCAAAAATATTAGTACTGATCTTCAAAAAGGGTATAAAGTGAGCATTCAATTAAATGAAAATAGTACCTCTTCCTATTTTAAATCCTGTAAATTACCTATTCACCTTCTATCTTTAGTGGTTGCTAAGTTAAAGAAAATGGTAAAGGAGGGAATTTTGGATCATATTCCTGCAGGTACAGTTAATGAGGTTGTCCCATTGGAGTTTTGTGAAATAAAGATGGAAACTTAAAAATATGTGGTGATTTTAAAATAGGCATAAATCATAAAATATGTTCGGATTTGTTTCCTACTCCCAATTTCAAAACTGCTATCTACAAATTATCAGGCATAAAATCTTTTGCAAAAATTTATTTAAAGTCTGCCTATAATTGAATACATATTGATGATAAATTCAAGGAAATTACCACAATAAACACCCACATAGGATTAAGATGGACAAGAATGCCTTTAGGAGTGAAAACAGTGCAATTTTTCAGAGAGCGATGGAAAACATGTTAACTGACGAAATTAGTATCATGATTATTTATCAAGATGATATTTGCATTGGTACCACCACTAAAGATGAATTAAAACAAAAAACAGAACATGTGTTAAACAAATTAAAAATGACAATAAACACAAACAAATATGAATTTGACTACAATATTGTAGGTTCCAGATTTCAAAAGATGGTATTGTACCAGATCCAAAATTGATTAAGAAAATTTTATAGATTTCTATACTTACTAATAAAAAAGAAATAGAATCCTTTTTTAGATTGGTTAATTTTTATAACCATTTGCTGAATTGTGTAAAAAGTATAGTGAGTTCAAATGGGCTCAAATGCAAAACTCACTGTTTAAGGATTTAAAAAAGATTGTTGCAGAAAAACCGATTGTAAAAATCTTTGATCCCAAAAAGGAGGTTACATTAACTCCAGATGCAAGTAAGTGAGCTGTGTCAGCAATTTTATTGCAAAAAGGCCATCCAATAATCTACCTTTCAAGATTGATGAAAAGCAGAAATAAATTATTCAAATATTAAAAAGAGGCATTGTCTAAAGCACAGGCAAAGCTTGACAATTTTTATTAGGTAAGAAGTTAAAGTCAGACCATAAGTTTATTTTTAACTTGACAAAGGAACTACTAAAATTTACTTGTTCCAGAATTCTAAGGTCAACAATAAAATTAATGGCATATGATTTTGACATTGATTATGTCAAAGGAAATACAATACCGCAATGATCAAAAAGAAAAATTGATATCCCAGATTAAGAAATATTACATTGAGTTTAAACTTACATATTATCTCTACAAAGATTGGCATTGGGAATTATACATGATCCGATATTAATTTAGATTGCTGGGACAAGAAAAAGAAACAGGTGGATAAAAAGCTGAAAGACATTATAAAGAAACAAGGCATAAATTAACAATGGAAATGGCATTATATGCAATGGAGATGTTATAATACCAACAGAAACAGTAAGAAAAGATATTTTTAAAAGTGTACATGATGATGTGCATTGTGGGATGATAACTACAAAAGAAAATTAAAATTGGAGGCATGGTGGCCAGGGTATTATCACAATATAGAAAGATATGTACATAAATGCTCAAAATGTGCAGAGATAAAGAATTTTCAACAAAGAAGAATATACTCATGGCCTAAAGAAATAGAACTATGGTCTTGTGTTCACATGGACTATGCATGCATTAATGGAATGGGACTATTTTTAATTTTAGTAGACTCCTTTTCTGGATGGCCTGAAGTCTTTAAAGTTAAAGATAGAAAAATGACTACAAGAATGCAAATATTAAGAGTAATATTTTCTAGAAATGGGGTCCTTAAAACATTGGTATCTGACAATGCACCAGAATTTTGAGATGAATATTTATGTAATTAGTTGAGTTGGATTGGCTGCTTCCCTTACAAAACACCACCATATCATCCACTCTAATGAGATTTAGAAAGAATGGTGCAGGCAATAAAATAGGATTTAAGGCATTTTCTTCAAGTAGAGATACTACCACCTGTTACTTACAAAGGTTATTGCTTTGTTATAGGACAATTCCACATGCAGACAGATTGCAAAGCCCATCTGCATTAATGAGGAGACAAATAAGATCTCCATTATGAATGTTTTAATCGACAAATGAAAAGATGTGGTATAAAAAAGACAAAGTAGTAAGTCCTTAGAGAGCTTATTTCATCATGCAAAGGGGATATAACATGGCCATTATAACAAAGAAAGGAAAAAAGCTTAATGGCTCATTCTGACCAATTAAGACCCAGAATTCAAGAGGAAGATATTGTGATGGAAGAAGATCTTGACAAAGAAGAAAGGATGAGTTCTTCAAATCAGAATTTATAATAGAAGACAAGCTTATAGATGGTAGAGGGAGTGACAGACATGTATTTAATGGTTTTTAAGCAAGAAATATACTTAATGTATGAATGATCTACCAAAAAATTTCTTCTCTTATTGCCCTACAAAATGTTTTCCAAAAAAAGGTGTACAACTTTTGGTTGCCTTATATAAATAAGTGCAAGTAATATGTGAAGTAGCATAATGATAATTGTCTTGGAAAATGGAATCAACAAAGCAAGTTCAAATTCCAACTAAAACTGTTCATGTTCACATAACACTGGGAAAGATATGAATTCACTTATTTTCTGTCCCATTTTGACAAAAAAATTTATTGCCTCTAATATGTCATGATTGTCACCAGAGAAAAGAGTAAATGAGCGTGCATTTGAGAAAACCACTCTCACATAACTACCACTAAGCGTAAAAAGTTTCTGTACCAATCGTCAATTGACAAGATGCCTACATATGCAAGTTGGAATTAAAATGGTACAATAACATCAAAAATAAAAATAATAGCTACAAAATTCCTTTATTGCTAGATTTCTTCTTTTATTCAACATTGTTTATCCATTATGTAAACTATTAACAGCAAATACACCAACAATTTTTATGGAAAATTGTTTTCTGACAATTACTAATTAAAACAAAAGTGTCAATTCTTACCAAACAAATTTCATCAAAATGTTTTTAAAAACAATCTGTAAAAGTGTTATTTTTTAGATTAGCATCCCAAATTATCATGACTGTTTTGAAATGCTATTAAATCTTATAAAATATCTTTTCACCTATATTTTTTGAGAGTATGAACAAATTTTTTACTGCTGTTTGTATTTTTATTCTTACAATTTTTAAAAAGGCCATAATAGCTTTCAAAACTAAATAGTCTTCCCCTGAATGCGTGCCCCTACAACAACACTAATAATAACTTGGGATACTAATCTATGAGATCATAGATAAAAGGAATGTAATCAAACTGTTATGAAATATGTAAGGTTGGATAATAAAAAAATGTAAGAATGAAAACAATAATAAAATCAAATTATGATCCCAAAAGAATACAAAGTAAGAAAAATAAAAAGAATCAAAATTTTCATTGGCGGAAAAGCAAGTCAAACTTTATTCCATATTTTTTGAGATTTCAAATGTTTTTCTTGAAAGCAGGAATCAAATTCATGCTGAAATAAATCTGCAGTAATGGCTTTATGGGAAGCAATTAAGCAACAGACAAAGTCCTATAATTAAAATTTAAAAAAAAAGACAAATACCTCCCCACAGTCCATCAGCCTCATCCACTCCGAAAATTATTGACTAAAAATCAAAATTTTTTTGGAATGGTTAAAGTATCTTGAGAAACAATGCACCTAATTTGATGAACTGCAAAGGTGAATATATAGAACAGAATGTACATTTTATGGCTCTAGGAGGTCATTTTTCTAGTTTTAGTCAGAACTTTTCAACAACGCCTTGTATGTGCCCCATAATAGTTGTTACATTTGTATGCACATTTCATACACAAAATGTAACAACTATTATGGAGCAGAGGTAGTACTAATTAAATTGTATTATCAAAGTTATTTTTCTTTAATGACATTAATAGCTGAACATAATTAAGCTGAACTATACAAATATATCATTTGTATAATTGGGCATATCTAATGACAACTCTGAATAGACGTTTACTCTATAGCTTCTTAACCTGCTGAACCTGTAGCCCCAGATTATTAGTACAATGTTCTGGTATCTAATCGTCATAGTAAACCAGTATAAATATTTATATCTCATTTTTAGAATCTGTAAACTAACTTGAAACATAGTATTCTGCATATTACTATTTAATAACCTTAGGAATAGAGTAAATCTAATAGCTGCACACTTTGTTTACATATTTTTATGAATAATTGAAAATGTTTTTGTTTTTCCAAATGTGAGGAGGGACACTAATCAACTTCTGTTAGATATGGGTGTAAACACTGTTATCTTTATGTAAAACAAGGATCTACCTGCTGGAAGTACTGACTTACCAAAATAATGGCACAATGTAATATATAAGTAAAATAAAGTTGTTCTTATGAGTAACTTTGTACTGGTCATTTACATCTTTTTACTACTAATTTGTTTTGTTGCATAAGCAATTCTGAAATAGGGAAATTTACTGAAAATATCCATTACTACTGTGTAGTGAGTTTAGCCCTCACTAGGTGCTCCATATTAATAGCCTAAGATGTGTTTTATAGATACCTATATGAATACCTTGCATGAAGCAGTGGTTAGTAGTTTAGTTGAGCATCCTATTACTATCATATAATGAGTTTACGCCTCACTATGTTTTCCCAAATTATGGCCTGGTACCAGACTAAGCTAAGTTTAGTAAATACCCATATAGTGGATGACTAACCATGTAGCACGACCTGGCAAGCTAATCTCACAAACAATTACTTTTATCTTTACTAGGTGCTTTAAACCTGTGGCCTTGTCCCAGAATAAGCTAAGCTTATTAAATACCTATAAAGCCAATACTGTGTCTGAATGTGTGCGTGCATCCTTACACCAATGTTTTCTGTGTGAACATTCAATACAAACAGTCCCTTTCTTATCATTGCAAAAGTAAGATTTGTTCATTTGATTTGGTGATTTTTTTTTTTTGTTCTTTTACCCAAAATAGCTTTGTTTTTATGAAAAGTTCTTTCATTATTTATAGATATTTTATGCTTTCCAACTGAGGAATGGTGAATTATTTTTTGTTTTTTAAATGACAATATTTTTGGCAGAGATATTTTTCAAAAGTATGAACAGTATAAGAATTAAAAAGTCTATTCTGACACATTGGTTTCAGTGGTTACAAAAGGATTGCCATTACTACATGATAGCTTCTATAGTTTATATCCAAAGTGACTTACTACTGTATTTGATGATATAAAAGATTTCCCTGTTTACAATTAATATTACTATATTATTCAGTTAGGCTAGGTACAAGTACCAGTAGTTTATGGTATCTAGGTAAACATAGCCAATGCTTCAACTTTTCATATAAGACATGGTAGATATTTTTAACTATTTGGGGGAAAATAGAGTCTTATGATATGTCCAAAACTGATTATCTTTATTCTTAATTTCTGTAAATTTATTATTCCAACAATTTATCTTTCTTGTGAATGCAAACTGACTGCTTTTCAGTTCTTTGCTTTCTTAAATCAGAATCTCATTTTTTATCACAAATATAAAATTTCATTTCTTAATTTTTACAAAATTTGAATCTCTTAAAATGTAACTTTTTGTTGGGTTTAGGAATAGGCAGCTCAATTTCATATTCAAAGATTTTAATTTTCAATTTAAAATTTACAGTATTTGCCAGTCATATATATTTATTATATTTTTTAGCACCTCAAAAGTTTTTTGAGTGATTTGGTAAAAATTTAATTCTTTTTTTGTCATTAGATGGTGTTAGGAGCATTTATCTTTAATTAAAAAGACTGCATCTGACTGTATTCTAATAACTGGCATATCAATATATTCATCAACCATATTCAGCAGATATTACACCTTCAAACTGCTATTTATTCTGGTCTTGATAGAAAAGACTTAATTTTTAAAATTTAAAAAAAAATTTCAATTCTCTAAATGACTGCAAGAGACATTTAAAACAGATCTTTCCAGAGAAAGGTAAAAATTTCTGGGAGAACAGAATTATGAAGACAGGAGACAGTCAAATAAAAATGATAAATACATTCTTTAATAAAGTTAATGTCAAAAATAAAATTTTATTTCTTAGTTATATTATATAAACTAACCAAACTTTTTGCCAATACATTTACCTCTGCCAGAACTGAAATTATCATTCATTTTTCCTTTTACATGATCAAAACTCAAGAGAAAAAATGTGATCTCTTATAAACAAACTTTTGGTCACCTCAGTAGTTTATCTACTGCAAAACATACTAAGTTAAGGATAAAACCATCATGAAAGGGAATGTTTGCATGTTTAATTACCCACACCATCTTTTACCATAAGAATAAACCACATGAAATATTTCCAATGACAGTGTATGTGCATGTATGTACATAGATATATTTATAAAGTCCTTGAGAAAATAGAACTTAAAATGTATAAAAGCAATCAAAAAGCATTAGGTTCAAAGAATGTCTTTCTTAAAACTTATTTTTAATGTCAACTGGTTTTAATCATTCAGTTATTAAAAATGCTTCTATTATTTTAAGAAATTATTTTATGTCTGCATGGCAGAGTACACATCATTGTGAGATAATGGTTAACAAACTAGTCTCACATACAATGAAAACTTGGGTTTCTAGATGGGTAACTTTTCAAAGCCAGGTGTTACTAAATTTCATTACTTGCAACTTTTAGTGCTAAAATGAGCTATAAATGAGAAGAAAGTCACTTAAAAAATTAGTAGCACTAGGCTTCCAACTATAACCCAATTAATTTCTTGTAGCCCAATCTGGCACCTCTGATTGTGACTATAGTGAGATTACTTCTAAAGTTTAGTAAAAAAATCCTGTCCACAAGGAAAATAATTTGGTTACATTGAAAAATACAATAAAAAGAATACCTCTTATCTAACATGGTATTTATTTAAATCAAAAAGTAAAAAAAGAATTAAATCTTTAACATTCATTGCTCAAACTTGAAATCCATTTTAATTAAGAAACAACTAAGTTTTAAAACTTGTTGCTATAACAAATTTTTATTTCCTATGTAATAAGGAAATTTCTTTGAAATTTTAAAATTTCAATTCAGAAATCACATGTGGTTATAAAGTTTAAACTCCATAACAACTGTACTGAAAAGGCAAAAAGACATTCAACTCTCTCTCTCTCTCTCTCTCTCTCTCTCTCTCTCTCTCTCTCTCTCTCTCTCTCTCTCTCTCTCTCTCTCTAAATATACATATATATATATATATATATATATATATATATATATATATTTAGTTTACGAAGAACTAGGTAATCCGTATGGGTAGAACCAAGGAGAATAAAATCCAGAGAGCTCAATGTAAATCAGAGCTAATAATTTAAATAAAAACAGACCACTTTAAGGTTCCATGTAATAAATTATTTCACCACAGCCCTTTTAAAGGGCCGCGGATTATCAGACTTTACTTCCAAAGGTTGAAACGAAAAATTAAAAGAAATTTACACATTTTTGACGGGCAGTACTAAGTATATGTAAATTAACGAAGTGAGGAAGTGAGTGGGGAGAGAGACATGATTGAGTTAGATATAACATTTCTATTCTTTCAAATTTAAATTGTTTGAGGAAATCCAGACATTGACACATTAAATCGGTTAACTTAACAGAAATTATATATTGATATGGAAGGGGGAGAAGAGAAAAAGGCATAAAGAGAAAAATAGAAAAAGAAGTTATGAGAGAAAGTGTCATTAACTTTCTTTGGAATGAAAGGCCCGAAATAGGTGCTGTTGTATTGCTTTACTTTGAGAGTTCATAAATATTATAGTGTTTGATATAAGTTTAAATGTTTAAACAGTCTATAAGGAATTTAATTATATGTTTGTTAAAGTTTTTTAACTGATAGAGATATCACCTTAATAATCAATTACAACTAGAAGTAAACTTATATTTGAAAATAAAATTTTAGTGTTTTAATGTAAATTCTATGAATATATTTCTAATCGACTATTTCATATTAAATCCCCAAAATTTTTGGAATAAAATTTTTAAAAAAAACTTTAACAAACATATAATTAAATTCCTTATAGACTGTTTAAACATTTAAACTTATATCAAACATAATATTTATGAACTCTCAAAGTAAAGCAATACAACAGCACCTATTTCGGGCCTTTCATTCCAAAGAAAGTTAATGACACTTTCTCTCATAACTTCTTTTCTATTTTTCTCTTTATGCCTTTTTCTCCTCTCCCCCTTCCATATCAATATATAACTTTCGTTAAGTTAAGAAATTTAATGTGTCAATGTCTGGATTTCCTCAAACAATTTAAATTTGAAAGAATAGAAATGTTACATCTAACTCAATCATGTCTCTCTCCCGCCTCACTTCCTCACTTCATTAATTTACATATACTTAGTACTGCCCGTCAAAAATGTGTAAATTTCTTTTAATTTTTCGTTTCAACCTTTGGAAGTAAAGTCTGATGATCCGCGGTCCTTTAAAAGGGCTGTGGTGAAAGAATTTATTACATGGAACCTTAAAGTGGTCTGTTTTTATTTAATATATATATATATATATATATATATATATATATATATATATATATATATATATATATATATATATATATTATCTTTTCAAGGTATACAAGGACTTCAAAAATATACTGTGTAGATTCATAAAAGAAAAAGTATATGTAATGTAATGAAATTCTAATTGTACATGCCATTGACAAGATAGTCTATTCTTGAATAGTGACGTCTTTGCCATCCATCAACTGCTTTCTTGCTGACCACAGCCACAATGGCTATGAATAAAAGCATTCCAACAGACAATGTTGCCACAAGAATAACCATCATGGAATGGTCTCCAGCAACAGATCCATCTTCTTCTGAACTGTCTGCTTCTTCTTTGGCTGTATTGTTTGCAGATGATAAATGACCAGTAGTATTCAGATCATTAAAAGATGCTGAAAGTAAAATAAGTATCATAAAATATGTTAAGTTGAAAAATTAATAGCTTTCTTATAAAAAATAACCCCAAAATAAAATCAAAATTCTCAGGTTATATATTAGTGTATGTCAATATTATTCTCAAATTTTATACCAACGTTTATTTTATGCAAACCTCTAAAGACTATGTATGGCTCCACTGTATTATTAATATAATGATTATATATATATATATATATATATATATATATATATATATATATATATATATATATATATATATCAATATGGAGTTGGAGCACATTTGATATTTTATTTATTCAGAATCTGCATATGTATTGATTTTATATGTAATCATTTACTATAATCTAGATGTATTACCAGTCCATTTAATATTGGGAAAATTAAACATATTCAAGGTGTTTATTTTGTCAGTATAGAAATGTCTAAGTTGAAAAATCTGCATCTAACATATTGCTTGATCATAATCCTACAAAAATACAAATGTCATAGAGGGATTAACTTGTGTAGATTACATACCAATTAAATTTGAGTTATCTTAAAATGGGTATAATTCACTCTGAAAATAGTTAAATGAAGGAAAGTAATTTCACCTACCAGTTTATTTAAAAATGAAAATGTTCAAATAATTTTCCATTGCATTATACTATTATCTGAAAATCAATCAAGTTGATGGGATATTTTTTTATATAAAACCAGTTATATTTCTTGGTATTCACAAAATGTTACTTGCAGTCAATCAGCACTTCAAAATACATTAGCTTTAAGAACAGTTAAAACCATATTTACAAGAATAGAAAACATTCACACTTTAATTAGATTGAAGAATTTTATTTTTAATCCAATGGAATTATGAATTTAGTCTTTAAGTTATGCAAATTTTTCCATTAAGCCTTGTAATTATTGATTTTTGACTAGTAATTCTTTCATTTATATTTTTGCTACTTTTTATTTTGATGGTCTGATAATTTTTACATTTATTCTTTGGCAGTGACTATGTCCTACTAATTAGACCATGAAAGTTCAAGCAGTGAGGATATTGTGCCTAATACTAATCAAGTAAATAATCAACATAGCAGCTTAGAGGAGATCAAAGGAGAAAAGAATGCATCAATGCTGTTCAAAATTTATTTGAAGTAAACCTGCCATTTGGTCAAACCAGCAGGGTACTTACTATCCCTCTAAGAAATACTCCCAAAGATAAGAAATGAAAATTCAGGTCTTGCCAAGTGAGTTTTTTTTTACATTCAATCAAAATGTAAAATGTGCTTGCTGTTCATACAATACATGTAAAAACAACCTGAGAGTTGCAAGTTATATTTAAAGCAATTTGATAAAATTAAAGTTGAAAAGTTACAAATTTTAATTATAATCAAGCTGTATTTCTGTGATTATTAGAATATCACTGTTATTTTTGTAATACCTGCTTAACTAAAATTCTTTAAACTCATTTAATAATTCTCATTTCTGAGTCCCTTTTTTCTTATCTTTTGGCTTGGCAGATCTTCCATCCTTGTCATGTGCCTTTTTCATTTCTGTCATATTTTTGTTTGATCTACAAAAATTTTCACCCATAAAAAATACCCGCAATAAACTCCACCCATAGAAAATTCCACTCATAGAAAATATCACCCAAGCATTTTTTAAAAAGGCCTATTAACTGTCAGGTTAAGTAAATGTTTGATATGATATAAATTATATCTAATCCACCAAATATATTATAATTCTCCTTCTTTCTCTGTTAATAAATTAGCACATGCATTATGCACTGCCATTAACCCAGATAAATAATGGGTCATTCCATTTTATTTGTGAAGAATGACAGAAGAAAAAGAGCAAATTGAAAAAGCTTGTCAATTTCAGATCTTTTCATTTGTAAATTATTACTTACTTACATAATGATGTGTATTTATGCTTGTAATTGTTATTGCAGTATTTTGTCAAAGTTGTTAAGCTCAATGCATTAGGTGAATTTCCACAGGTATTTTATAGCCGTGAAGCTCACAAGGAGCTTATACATTCATTAAGTTAAAAATTATGTTTCATTAGAAAATTCAAATAGGAAAACCATGAAATTTTCATGGGTACTGTTAGTAGAAATTTAAATGATTAACCCAAACACTTTACATTGTATTTAGAAGGAACAAATTAATTACAATTTCTCAAATGAGTTGTTTATAATCATCATTAATTATTACGTTACTGAGTTTCTCAAGGTTTTAAAGTAATTTGTATATTATATATATTTTTTAAATAATTTTATACTGTGTATCTTAATTATTTTTGTAAAAATGCTTGGTACGATATTAAAATAATATTTAAAGATTAAAATAATATTTTAATACCATGTACTTCATTTTTTTTAAACTTATGTGTGGCATTTTTATAGAACTTGTTGTGCAAATAGTTCTGCAGCAATCAAAATGCTTTAATTCCAAAGTATTCAATCTGCCCTTTGTTCTTATGTTTTGATAATGATGTTAGCATTCATCATGTATTTGACTTGATTTTTGTAACAATACATTTTAATAATCAGTTTGAGAATTCATATGCGCCTTAATTTTAAACTGTTATTTAAATTTTCTTAATTATATATACATATATATATATATATATATATATATATATATATATATATATATATATATATATATATATATATATATATATATATATATATATGGTGCTGCTGAAAAGTTCTCAACCTGACTCACTTTTCAAAATCTGATTAAATATCAAAATTTATTTTGGATTTCCTTCTTGGTTGAGGCAAGAACTTTTGACCACTTCTTTGAACTGAAATTATTTGCTCCCTGTTTCTAACACAAAGAATATTTTTTGTATTACAGATATCTGAAGCACAAAATTTAATATATAAAGTGTTACTCAAAAATTTGGAGAATTTTTCCATTAAATATCCTAAAACCTAGTTATCACTTTTCTCTTTTGAACATCTTATCTTATGAGAGATCACACTCAATCACAATGGTTAGTGATAACAGTCCACACTACATCGAGTTGGCATTTGGTGTTCAAATTCTGTAATGAAAAAAAAACTTACCATTTATAGAATTCTGCCATGTTGAATTTGGACCAAGTTCAATAGCAGTTACTTGTGTTGTCAGACTTGAATTCTGAGAGACGTTTATAGTTTCATTTTCCAATGAAGTAGTCATATTGGCACTTGGAGAAGTTGTAGCAAGAAATATCATTTCAGTCACTGGTTCACCCACTTGGACTGTCTCATTAGATGAACTCACTGCTGTCTTGTTATCAGTTGTTCCTATTAACTGTTCAAAAGAAGTTGCATTTGAAATTCCAAGTTGCTGTGCATCACTTGCATTCAATCCAGTTGAATTTTCTATTGTGGCATTATCAGGTTTTATACTTGTTGACATAAATGCATTATTTGAGCCCAGATCAGTAGCAGTACTCTGAGACAACTCTGTGCTATTCTTTGAGATAGCGACAGATGTAGTTGCAGCAGGGATCGTTGCCATGGTAGTTGTATATACACTAGGAACATTGATGATGGTGTTATCAGTCATGTCCATAGTAGTAGAAGCTAAATTTATTAAAAATAATAAAAAAAAAGAAATTCAATCACCCAATTATTGTTATTAATATAACATATGAAAATGAAATTTACACATTCATGCTTACCTATCCACAAACATACCTATAGACACATATATACATATATAGAGACACCAATATGTTCACATATATAGAAAAATACACACACACATTATATATGTAAAAAGAAATCAACTAATAATCAATGCAAATAAGACAAAAATCATCTATCAACAATCACCAACTGAAACAGTCCAGACAGAATCAAAGATCCAACTTGGTGAAACAGTCTTAGAGAATGTATATCACTTTCTTTATCTTGGTAGCCATCTGTCTTCTGGCATTGGACTTCAAGGTGAGATATAACACCATCTCAAATGTGCAGGATCAGCCTTTGGCCACCTTTGAAATAGAGTTTTCCAAGATTGTGACATCAGAACAGACACCAATATGTTAGTGTACACAGCAATAGTGATACCAACACTCCGGTATGCCTCTGTGACCTGGACAACTTATCAAAGATATCTGAAATTCCATGAAAAATTTCACCAGCATTGTCTTTGAAGTATCTTGAACATAAGTTGGGAAGACAGAAATACTAACGTCAGTGTACTAATTAATGTGTTAATAAGAGAGTATATGTGAGAATATGTACAAATATAAGATGAATAGTATTAAATAATATTAATAATAATAACTACCATAATAATAATGATAAAAATGGGAGATATTATCTGTGACTATAGGATAATAATAATAATAATAATAATAATAATAATAATAATAATAATAATAATAATAATAATGATGATGATGATAATGATGATAATAATAATTCTGGTCGGGACATGGGAAGTAATGAGTATACATCAGAAACCAAAGGAAATAAAATAATAATAGTGATGATGCAAGAAAATGGTCCAAACCTCACCCAGACCCAGTTACAGAGATAGGACCCATAACAATTTTATGGAACTTTACAATACACAAAAAAAACAAACAAACACAGCTAATCAGCCAGACATTGGGATCAAAGACTACAAGAACAGAATGTGCTTTCTTATTGACATGGACAATGCGAATTCAAAGATACATTACACTCCCTGCAGACTGTAATGTATCTTTGAAGATCTTCAAAAAACTATCAAAATACAAGGATTTTGAAATGGAAATTTCAGAAATGTGGTACATGAGTATATCAATGATACCAGTTGTAGTTGAAGCCCTTGGATTGATTGGAATAGGTTTCCATCCACATTGAAGAGATTCCTGGTAGCCCATGCCTTAAAGAAATACAAAAGATTGTACTCACAAGTACAGCTCACACATTACAAAGAGCTTTATCTATGTAAAATGTGAGTAATCTTGTTTTTTTTACAAAAATGATCAGTGGAAAATCTCAGGATTTCTGACTTTAGGTCTTTGGTTGGGTCCCAGAAGGAAATGTGTATATAATAAAAATCCAAGGAAATAATAATAATAATAATAATAATAATAATAATAGTAGTAGTAGTAGTAGTAGTAGTAGTAGTAGTAGTAGCTGCAGCTGCAGCATTGATGAAAAAGACATTTTTTTAATTCCTTAACTAAATATACAATAAATAATCATTTATATGGATGCATATGCATGGTAAGAAAAGAACTCTTTTCTTTTTAAGTGTTAATAGCATGACCTGACTGTTTGTATACATGGTTATATATTCCTCTATGAATCTATTTTCATTACTCTTACAACTGTAACATATGTTTGCTTTGTGCACCTATTTTTTCTAAGCAGAATTATTGTCAATAAAGTTTAGCAAACATTTCTATTTTGGTTACCTAGCTTAAAGATGTCTCCTTTGAATAATACATGATTTCATTTCATCATCAAAATACTTTTGGCATGTCTGCACAATTCCCTAACATTAATTCTAGCTTTGATATTCTAATTCATAACAATGTATAACACTATTTCATGATGAAAATTTTATACATTCATATTTATTCAATTTTTTAGTATTGAAAGAAAAATATAATGAAAATCAAGTCAATTTTATGGTGTGTGGATTTCTTTTCATAAATTTTATATTAAGTGCCCCTTCATTATATCATTATTCCTATTATCTACTCGTGACAAAATGTTTCTTTTTTTTCTTCATGTTATCATCAAATACTAAAAGAGTGAAAGTATGTGAGCATCTCAAAAAGGCTATTTTTTCTTTACTGTTTTATTTTAGCTATTGGTGAGATTGATAGGTTATGAAATAATATACTACCATATATTGTTATAAAACAAACGCATACACACACACACACACACCGCTGACCCAAATCTTAAGGCTAATGAAAATAAAGAAAAATATACCTTTTGTGTTGTTAGACTCAACAACTTATCTGAGTAGAGCTTTAAAAAATGAAAACAAGCAAAGAAAAAATAAAATTAAAAAATTTTAGCATTTAATAGGGAAACTTTGAATACTAAACTAAATACTAGCTGGTCAAAATTTTAAGACTATGCCTAAAAGAAGTCCTAAACAGATTTGGAAATGCACAACAAGACATCTCAGTAGTGAGTTGCACAACCATCATTGTGAATAACTTAAAAAATTTTCTTTGGCATGGTCAATATAAGCATCTACAGAACGCTGGCTGGAATGTTATTCCAAATTGTGAAGATGGCTTCATGAAGATCATGCACTATTTGGAATTGATGTCCATCTCTATAGACTTCCCTTGCCATCAATCCAAAACATTTTCAATGGGATCCAGGTTAGGCAAAAGTGCTGGATCATCCAAAAGAATCACATTATTTGCCATGAAAAATTTCTTTGTCCTATGAGCATTATAGATTGCTAAAAAATTCAGTCATTGCAACACAAGCGAGGGCCTTCAGGCAATAAGGATGCTCAATCCAACATACCAATTTAACCAGCCAGAGTTTGATGCCCCTGTATAATCTGAAGATCCATTGTTCCTTGGAAGGAGATAGTACCCTAGATCAAGATGGAAGCTTCTCCACTGTGTCATGCAGAAAATATTTCTGGTGAGATATCCTTATCATGATAGTAATATTGGAAGCCATCTGAATTATCCAGATTAAATTTTTTCTCATCAGAGAACAAAACCTTCTTTCATTTTTTTATGTGCCATGTTTAATGCTTCTCAGCAAAGTTTAACTGAGCTGTTTTGTAGTGTAGGATGAACCATGGACTTTAAAGATATTTATGACTTTTAAAGTTTTTCTCTTGAATATGCCATTTTATTGTTCTTGAGTTACATTCTGCATCCATAAGGGTCTATGGTTTGATGATCAGTTGGTGACTTGCCAGACAATCCATTGAATCCTCCTGCTCAACACTGATGAAATTTTCTTGGACCCACTACTTGAAATTCTTGTTCCATATCCCTCAGTGTTTTTAAGAAATTTGCAACAACAGTTTTACTACATCCAATAACACCAGTGATAGGACAGCAAGAGATACCTTGATTTTGCAGCTCAACAATTCTGCCACATTCAAACTCTGTCAACTTTTTAGATTTGCCATGTTTTTACCTAATGTAACGCAGGAGATACCAGAAGAAGATGTTGACTACACTAATGCTTGAACACAATTGACTAAATTTCATTATGTGTTTACCAATTAAAGCTTCATTTTAAATAGGGTCTTAAACTTTTGACCAGCTAGTATTTAGCTTAATTTCCCAGTATTCAAATCTTCCCTATTAGATGCTAAAAAGCTTTTAATCTTGATTTTTCCATTATATAAATATATATATATATATATATATATGATTCAGTCAACAAAACAAACATAAAAGAGTGCTAAATATCATAAAATGAAGTGAGAACAATGTAAAAAACAATCATTACAGTAAAATGACTCTAAAATGATACTATAAGAACAGCAATCAGGCAATGATAAGAATTAAGATAATACATCCTACCAAAATATATTACTTATATATAGGAATCATTTCAGAAAAATGAAGATGTCCCTATCTCTGGCCAATAAACTCTCCATATCTCAATCCCATTGAGCATTTCTAGGATGTATAGGATTAATTAATTTACTCTACCAAAACTACAACATTACTTACTGCAGTTAAATGACCTGGTATGAATATTCTGATACCGGAGGAAACCTTTAAAGAATTTAATAGTCTATATCCAATTGGGTAAAAGTTGTTTTGCTGGGACCTTATTAAGAAGGTGATGCTCTGTGTCAAAGAAAAATGTGGTACCATGTTTCATTTTACCCTTAAACTAACATAATATCTTCATAATAAAAAATATTGTCAGCTAGGCTACATTTTAGGGTGAAATTTATGATTATATTTTCTATAAACTTAAAAAATAAATATTCTCAGGGTTTTAAAAAGTTTATTTATCTAGTAAAAATTCCAATTTTAAATCAGTTTAAGCAATGTAGCTGGTATTAACAAGCAATGGAACTCCATAAGAATAAATTGATGCTTATTTTATATTTATAACATTGAAGCATTAAGGTCTGGGTTTGAAATCAATGTTTCTTTTCTAGATCAAACTGATAAAAAAGCTTATCAAGTCAGTACCTGAAATAGTAGACGGAACCTTTCAGCTACTAATCTCTTCATATAAACACAGATATGAACCTGAGAATACATCATTGGAGGTGGCTTAATGAAAATGGCAACAAAAAACTGAAAAAAGAAAAAAAAATTCATGAATGAAAATTATCTAAATGTTTAATCTTGAAACCTTGCAATGTCAGAGTTTAAAAACAATATGGCTTCTTTTTAAACCTTTTTTCCACACCTATTTAAATACTTTATTTAAATTTTTTCCATTTTTAATATACACTAATAGACACAGTTTATTTTGCAGAAATGTGATAAACAGCACTTGTTTTGAAAAAGAAAAGCAACAGACAACAGCTGGAAAGATATATTGACCACTTCTGTCAGCCCAACCAATCCCATATGGCCACTGCCCACATGTCTAGGAAACAAATGAAAGAAATGATATTTGCCCAGTTAAAATTGTTTGTATGTTCTGAGGCAAAAATCACAGTTTTACTATAGTGATAAGGCCTTTGTTATATGAATCAATAAATTATCAGTTAGCACAAACAAAAAATTAAATCAATTGTCTTTATTTTTACAGCTGGTGTCTAGTTATCTACATTCACTTCTAACCATACCCAGTATAATTAATAGCTAATAAATATGTGTATTATTATACACTCATCTATTCAAACAAGCTTCCTCATTTTGGTTATTATAATCATTATATTTCATTTATTGTATTCTCCAGTATACTTTTGATGTTTGTCATGTTTGGTAGTCTTCAACTTCAACCTTTTATTGCATTCATTTAACAGAGATATCTACTACTTCCAAGAATTAATGTATTGAACACATACTAAATTGGCATCATCCTTCAAGTTGTTACAATTTAACTTTCCATCAATATATATTTAAGGGGTTACTGAAAAGTTCTCAGTCTGACCAAGCAGGAAATTTTAAAAAATATCTGATGTTTGGTTAGTTTGTCTGATTTTGAAAAGTGAATCAAGTTGAAAACTCTTCAGAACTCCTTATATATATATATATATATATATATATATATATATACAGTTCATAGGAATCACTTTTTCTGACTGTATCAACATGATAGTTCCAATCACAACAGACACCTCTTTGTATCTGCTCATAATATTTGAAAATATCCTCAAAGAGGGTATAAGTCAATGTATATCCTCTAACAAGTTTGGTTCTCATGACTACTGGCAGTGCTGTAATAGTGTGTTAAATAAGACTAAATCTTCTATCCTTCCTCTCTTCACTTAATTTGAGGTGTTAACATATTCTGCCAATACATCAGAAGGTTTTGCTCATAAATTTTCTTCCAATTCTACTCTTAACTCATCTTTTACTTTCTACAGAGCCCTATCTTTAGACCTACATTGTTCCAAATTTTCATCAATGACCTTCCCAATGTCATCAATTCTCAACTCAGCATCTATACTGATAACACAACAGTTTACTCTTGTCTTAATGGAGTAAGTCTGATCAATTTGATATGGTCAAATTGGCAGCTGATCTAAAAAATGAGCTACAATTTTTTGTTAACTGGGGGCAAGAAATGGCTTGTTAATTTTAATGCTTTCAAAATGAAACTGCTATCTTTTAAGAATCTTAGAAAACCTTTTTTGTCTTCCATCAGTATAGCTGAGGCTAACCATAACGAAAGTGACTCGTTGCACCATGTCAGGTTAATATTTTCTGCTGACATGAAGCAGAAAGATTATATTGAATCAATTTCTATGTTTGCTGCTAGGAAAGTTTGTTCATTATGTCATTAGATCACATTTGATATATCTTACTCTATTAGTTTCATAAAGGTGTCAATGCAAGTGCAGCAGCAAAGTCTATTCAAAGATTTATGGAGATGATGCAGTGAATGAAAGAAGTTGCAGGAGGTGGTTTTTCTATTGCCGAAGTGGGGATTTCAGTTTGAAAGATGAGCAAAAAGAGGGTTGTCCAAAAAACTTAATTCTGAAGAATTAGAAGCTGTTGTCACAGACAATCCCACCATTACCTCTAGGGAAATTGCAGAACAATTTAACATAGATCATACAACTATGCTATACCATTTAAAAAGCATCAGAATGGTTTCAGTGGTTGGAAAAAAGATCCCACATGAACTGTCTCCAGAGAATCTGTAACAGCATGTTCTTTGTTGGGAATCATTGCTTATGTGACACCTTCAGGCACCATTTTTAGGTAAGCTTGTTACAAGTGATGAGAAATGGATCCTTTACCATGACATTAAACACCACCGATCATGGATCAGTTGAGAAGGAAGATCAGTTCAACAACAAAGACGAGTACTTCATCCAAAGAAGATCATGTTGAGCATATGGAGGGATATTGATATTATGAACTGTTAAACAACAATCAAACAATTACAGCTAATCTGTACTGTGATCAACTTCATCATTTGAAAATAGCTTTGAACCAAAAGCACCCTTCCTTAGTGAACAGAAAGAGTGTCATCATCCATCATGATAATGCTCATCCTCACACAGCTCAGTTGACTAAAAATCATTTAGAAGAACTTGTTTTGGAAATAGTGCTTCATCCACCATATTCTCCTGACATTGCTCCTTCTGATTATCACTTGTTTCAGGGGCTACAAAATCATTTGTAAGGTCTTAGGTTGACATCAAGAGAAGAGATTGAAAATGAGTTGGATTCATATTTTGCTTCAAAACCTAAGGAATTTAACTGGCATGGCATTTATAAGCTTGTTGACAGATGGAATAATGTTCTAGAAAGCAAAGAAGGTTATGTTAACGAATAAATATTTTCATAATAATGAGCTTTTTCATTTTTAATATAGATCTTGAAATTGGACAGTACTTTTGCACCAACCTGATATTTGCAAGTTAACTTTACTGGTTACACTGTTCATTATCATATATGATAGAAAGATATATCTGTACTTACATTTACAAACACATATGCATATTTATACATTTGTTTATTTACTAATATAGGCATAGATATATATATATATATATATATATATATATATATTCAACATGTATGTATACATACCTCCTAAGAATTATCACTAGCATATCAAGCATATAACAGCTGTCTTTTTAGACCTTGAAGAAAACAATATGTCATAATTCTCTGGTTACTATTTTTCTCTTGTTTTAACTGAACAGAATTTCATCTTTGATGATTTTTGTGCACATTCTGACATACAAACAGAAAGGCTATGAGAAAGCTAACATTGGTGCAAAAAAAAAGGCAATGTGAATTATCAGAGCTAACATAACGGCTTACACTATAAAGAATGTGTGTGTATAAAAAGAATAAGATATCAATAAGATATTTTGTTTTATTTTTGTCTTTCAAGATTTTGTAATTTCTTGACACAGTTTTCTTTCCTAAATAGGATTCTGTAACCATTTTTAATATTAGAAACAAGTGAATACTCATATTATACAATGATTCATTCAGATCAGTTTTCTCATCATTGTTCTTTTTGTTATAATACTGGAAAAAGACAAAAATGTTGTGACACCACGCAAAACTTGTCTAGTCAGGATTTTCAAAGAATTCCTCAAAGAAGTCACTGAATTGACACTAACATCACTCATGATGAAATACAAAAAAAGTAATATAAAGCCATAGGAAACCAGTGGAAATATGAGGGAATAATGCTAAGAATTTATATGAATAAAATATTTTATAAAACATAGGTTAATAAAATCTAGTCATATATATCCAATATATGTTCTGCCAGTTTGTGAACACAAAATTACATAAATATAAAAGGTAATACATAATGTTTTTGATAATGAACAGTTTGTGTGACAAAAAGTGCTTATGAAAAATAAGCAATGGTTTTGATTGACAAAACTTGTGATTCTGTTCTTTTGTGATAAACAAGCTAAACACAGACCAGGTAAGGATTAGTTGCTATAAGCTCACCTGAGATAACAAGGAATGGGAAAAATCTTCTCACTTACCTGATGTGTTTTCATCCACCTTAAAAGTATAACTTGTAGTTGAGGTAACTGCAGAATTTATCTCACCATTCCTGAGGGAATGAATCAATTGACTTGTGTTTGATGGAATTGGATTACAAGCTTCATCTGATATGCAGTGGATCAGTAAACAATTATTATTTTTGTCATCAGTAAAGATAACCAAAGAACAGTTCTCTGAAAAAAATAAAAATAAAATTACAAATTAAATTTATTGGCAAATATATAATCCAATGGGATTCAAAGTGCATATATTAGTAAGTATAAAATCCAATGGGAGTCATTTGAAATTTAATAAATTTCTTTAAATATATTGAAATAACAAAAATTCTGCAATAGATGCCTTTAGGAATCCTTCTAACTTTGTGAAGTACAGCAACTGGACATTACGCAAGTGGTTGGAAGGCCTTTCGATAGATATTGAGCCAAGCTGTCTCAAGAACTGTCCACAGTTCCCTGATATTTGTAAAGGAAGGATCTTGCATGCAAATTAATCTCTCATCATGTCTTACAAATGCTAGATTGAGCTCATGTTGGGTGAACAAGATGGTTACATCTCAAAAATGCACTCATATTGTCCAATTTTGAACAATTTGAGTTTGATGATATTATGCATTTATGGAGTCCATGAATGGGTGCAAATGGTCAAAAAGCAGTGCAATGTACCAGTCACCAATCAATAACTTGTTTAGGTAGACCAAGAAACTTTACATGATTATGGAATCACCACCTGCCCACACAGCTGCTATGGTATCATAAGGCATGCACCAGACATAAATTCTACTATTAGTTGAAGCAACTGGGACTTGAATCATTGGACCATACCAAATATTGCCTGTCTTCCTCAGTCCAGTTCGCAATGTCAAAAACCCAAGTGAAATCCTGTTCCATGTTGTGATGTTAACAGAGGCATCCTGGTGGATATTCTACTACCATATCCTATGAAATCTAAAGAATATTGGACTGTCATGATAGATATTCATCAGGTAATTCATGCATTGAATAGGTATGTGATTTAAGCCAGTGTTGATTTTCTGTTATCACATACAGTTTCAGAAATGGGATATCCCATCCATCTAGCACCCACTATTATGCCTGGCTCTAACTGAGGAAAAACCCTAGTCAGTATTCACACTGACTCACTAGATGTCATAGCACAATTGATATAGGTCTAGGCATTCCTATGACATCAATGTATGATGATGCCACCTATCATTACATTTGCATACTGCTATCATATGACTTTTGGAATGTCAATGCACAATCTTTGTGTCTCTAAGATATATCATATTTCAAATTTATTGATTTCAAATTACAAATTGCCACTTCATGTTGATTTATTTATTTTTAATCCAATGAAATAATTTTCTGTCTTTGTCTACAAAGATCAATTCATGAGTCTCTTAATCATTTTAAAAGCAGTATAACAGAGAAATTCATTGATTTCTCTATTTTGAATAAAGAATTTTATACTCATAGTATAGATTGAAGGCAGGAGGGACAGAGGAAAACAATGCATAACCTACCTAGTGAGCTTGAGTATATGGATTGTTTAGCAAAATGTAGGAAAAATAACAAACATAAAAACATATTAAGAGCTACAAAGGACAGGAAATTGTGGAGTGCCATGATCCCCTATGTCATGATTTGTAAAATCTTAGCTACTCTGAGAAGGGGTGGAGATGATTTCTGTTATGCCATCCATTCTATTTGCTGACATTATTTAATAGCATTCAGCTCACCAGTTTAAATGAAAAAAGCACAAGATCTTACATATAAGCAAAGCTTTTGCATAAAGAGCAGAAAAACAAGCTGTTCAAAAACTGTAGAAACACAAATACTTATCTATATAGGCACAGTTCATTATAATCCACAAACTATAAAATTATTAATTAAAAATGTTGCACTATAAAAGTTGTTAAAATAAAAAATAATAAAATAATGAATGTTATCATAATAGGTAATACCTTCTTGATAACAGATGACTTGAGTAGCTTGTAATACAATTCCTATTACACAAAATTTTTGAAGATATCTGAATGAATAATCCTAAGCAATAATTTATCCTATACTTGATGATCCACTTTTTACTGAGCCTATATATATTTGTTTTCATCCCTCCACAAGGGTTAATATGCCAAAAAATGTGTGATCAGTGGCAAAAATAGCTCAGTCCTAGTGTATACCCACTGACCCTATTCCATTAGTACAATGATAAATTGGGTGACCTCTTTATAAGATGGTTGAATGGTCTCAAGACATTGCTGGTGAATGTAGAAATTATTTGAAGTACCACAATGCTAAGAAATGGTTTTGAATTAACAACAATGAAGAATTTGCACAGTAAATACACATAATGAGTGCCTAAATATCTGGGGCTCATTTTAACAAAACAAAAAAATAAGATTTCAAATCTTTTAACATACTTAGTTTTGTAAATGTAAAGACAAATTCATATCATTGAAGAAAATAATTAAGTTTAACAAAATTACAAATTGAATAATGATAAATTAGAAATTGTGATGTTTCATTTCAATATGCATACATGCACAAACACATATATATATTTGTTTGTATGCATATGTTGATATCTTAATCTATTTACATACAGTTATATTCCATGCCAATAGGAATGTATACTTGTAAAACAAGGAGGATAAAAGAAGTAAAGGTTATTGTACAAAACCAGTACAATAAGAATAAATGTAACAGTTATGCACAATGTCATCGCAAGTCAATCCAGTAGTGAGTGCTACTATTTGGAAGGTCAGTAGTTCTCATGTAAGTCTGAGTCATACTCAACAGATACCAGCTAGTCTCTGTAGTCCATTGACTTACAGATACTTATAGGTAGTTACTACCTATAGTGTAGTCACACATGGAGGTGACAAGTTATTCCATTACATCATATAGACATTCAGTTAAATGTATATACATACTCTATATTAGCATATACATCTTAATATAAAATATATCAGTTTTGTTGATAAAATTGATTTTCTTTTTAGAAAAAAGGGGAAAAGTGGTGGGGGTGATACATACAACAAATACCAGTTACAGATTATATTAAAATTCTAAAGATACAGAGAGTTTCAACATTTAAATTTTCACTGCTTATGCACCTCACCATTAAACATGGCTTTTTATTGCTTTTGCTTTTATTTTGTGAGGAAAACAGTTGTACAATCCTGAATGTAAATTTACTGTAGAAGATCCTCAAATTAGTACACTTTCAGTATTTTGCTTTAATCAATTACCTTCTCTTTTAATCATAAGTAGATTTTTTAAGTCAAAATAATGGCCAGGCCTATTAGAATGAACAACTAATGCATTTTGTTTATTGTTTTGTAAAAGATACTTCTTATATTTGTAAAATCTCATTTAAATTTGTACATGTCGCATGGAAAAATTTTTGCAACCTATTTTATATATTCTTACTTCAGGTTTAATGTTAATATTTTGCTTTCTGTATGTTTAATTTCTTATTGTTTTTTATGTAGTTGTGACAAATTTTATATTTCGTTCAGATAAATTCTTTTCAATTATAGTCATTATTTAATTGGTAGGTAGTATTATGTGCTTAGTTTTATCAAGGTTATTTATATTATTTTCTTTTTTATCTCTTTTAGATTCTGTAATATTTCCTCTTCACATTATAAGTGAAATAAATAGGATAATGGAGAAGTTTAAAAGTATTTTCAATGTAGTCCTCTTCAATATCTAAATATTGCAGTTCACAAATTCTATATACTTCTAAGGAGAAACCTATAAGTATTCAGAATTTTATTTTTGTTGTGGTATGAGTAGAGGTCTCTGACATCTTTTTTTGTTAATGGAATCCTGTTTTATCATATTTTCCCATGTGATATATAAATGCTCGCTATAGACTAGTGAAAATTATGGCAAAACTTTTACACCTCCTTGTTGGAACAGTTAGCCTTTCACATATTAAAAATTCTCACCTTCTTGTTAACATACTAAAAGATAAAATTGGAAAGATAAATTCATAGCTAGTTTAGATATTAATTCATTATATGCTACATGCATAATGATCTAAATTTAAATGTCTACTGAAAATCCATTAATGAAATAATTTTATAAACATGTATAAAAACATAGATGTACATATACAGGGGTATAGCCTGACAGTTATGAGAAGAATTTTTATATGGAAATTTTACTGTTAAATCCTCAATCTATGTGATTAATGGAAAAGCATTAGGTAAATGAATTAACAATGATTAAATCAAAAAATAAATAAAAATATATTTTTCATCAATAAGCTAGACTTTTGTGCGTATATATATATATATATATATATATGTGTGTGTGCCATTTTTGCGCTTTTCTTCTCGGTGATGCTGAAATATGCATTTGCAGACACAGAGAGCAGCATCAAGTTTCAGGTTTGAACAACTGGTGGTCTCTTCAATCATCAGTGCTTCATAGCCAAGACCCACCTTCATACAAAAATTATTCATGATTTGTTGTTTGCTGTTGATGCTGCTCTTGTTGCAGCATCGTTTGAGGATGCCCAACATCTAATAAATCGTTTCTCTGCTGCATGTAAAGCCTTTGGTCTTACACTTAGCATAAAGAAAACTGAAGTAGTGCAACAACCTTGTCCTACTGTGGTGAGAAACAAAAACCACCAGTCTACAAATTTCCAGAGAGACCATTGAAAGTAGACGACAAAGCCCTGAACTATGTAAAGTCTTTCACCTATTTTGGTAGCAAAGTCAACTACAGTGGAACTTTAGATGATGAAATCATGCATTAGATTACTAAGGCTACCAGTGCTTCTGGCAAACTTCACCATCACTTGTGGAATGAGTGGGGTATTCGACTGGATACAAAAATTCGAGTTTACAGAGCTTGCCATCCTTTTATATGGCTCAGAGTCGTGGACTCCATACAGGTACCATATACACCAGCTGGATGTTTTCCATAAAAGCTGTCTGTGTGCCATCTGTGGAGTTAACCTTCAAGATAGGACATCTAACTTAGACCTGTTTAACAGGTGTAATATTGGAGGAATTGAGACTTTTCTCATAGAGTCTCAGTTACGGTGGACTGGTCATGTCTTGTGAATGTCTGATGACAGGATACCCAAGATCCTAATGTACAGCCAGTTAGATCAGGGCTACAGGAATGTAGGATGCCATGTCTAAGATACAAAGACAAGCTGAAGAGCAACTTGTCAGCTGTCAATATACTTCATAGCATCCTCAAGCGCTTAGCCTTGGTGCAGGTAAAATGGTGACCAACATGTTTTAGTTGACTCAGCAGTTTTCAATCTTCTAGTCTGAATCATCTTCAAGAAACGAGAGCAAGATTTAAAAGGTCAGCCAATCTAACAGTGATCTCATCCCATAATCCTCACTCTTGCTCCATATGTGGCCTTCTTTGTAAATCACTAGTGGGTCTTAAGTGCCACTTCAGATTATTGCACAAAATTTCATAACTGAATCAATTGGTTAAGTTTTCAGATCCTCACATGTTGAAACTGATGGGAGAGTTCATTATCTTATATTATATATATACATATATTGGATTTACAACCACCCGGCTCTCCAGAAGATTAACTCTGCATCTAAATAATTCTAGCTCCATTAAACAACATATTAAATCACATACCGTTTCCCTTATGCAATCTGATATACGTAAAATACTTATAGAAAATACTAAAATTATAGATAAACATACAGACATTAGACGCCTTAAAATCTTAGAGGCATTACATATTAAAAGCAAAAGACCTCTTATTAATCATATAGATAATAATATTTCTGGTAACATATTACAATGTTTATAATATATTTAAATTTTGTAGCATATTCTTCGATCTTTTGGCATGTGTATTGGAAATCTTTTTCATGCTGTCACATGATAAAAATCTTCGCCCTGCACATGATAAAATCATCGCGTCTTTTGAATTTAAAACGATTTTAACGTTTTTAGTTTGTAAAAAAAGTAGCAATATGATTACGCTACAAGATAATTGGCAAATGTTTGTTTAAAAAAAATTTTGACTAAAAATATTGACCCTGAAGATGAACAATGAAGTTCGAAAGCGCTAGGTCATCGTATGGACAATACATATTTCGAAACCATTTTCAAATAAAAAGTCTCATTAGAGAATATGAGAAAATTCAAAAGAAAGTATGCAAGACTATGTTGTCTTTAACATTCAATACTACATGTTTAAAAGAAAAGTTGCTGCCAAATTACACACATATATATATATATATATATATATATATATATATATATATATATATATATATAATATTAAACATAATATAAATGTCTTTAAATAAATTGTCGGGCTATGTCCAATTCTAAAATATATATATATAGCTAAAAATTGGTGATCAACATCAGAGACAGTGTATTTAGAGATATATATAGATAGAGGACTTAGGAATTATCATGACATAGTAATTGTCAGGTTCATGTCTCAATGCAATCTTCAGACCAAGTGCCACTACTCCTTTAGCAGGCTCTATATATTGGTTACTTGTTGAAAAAGGGAAATGAGGAAAAAAGAAAACCATCTGTTCCCTGTTCTTTTTTTAGACATAATGCTTAAGGTTCTTTATGCTCATGACTTCTAGATTTACTTTTATATTTATTAATTGTTATATTATTCATTTATATATTTTACTTATTTGTTTCATTTTTTTTCTTTTGTATATTTTTGTTTGGCTCTAACTTGGTTAAGGGATTTTATTTAATCTTTTTAGTCATGATATGGTTGTAGGTAAGTTGCTTCAATTCATTTGCATAATAGATCATAATATATTGAAAAGGTTAATTCATTGTATTGAAATGTTGACCAGTCAAGAATGACAATTTCGAGGACAAGATAAAATAGAAGAATCAAACAGTAAGGGACATTGTCTGGCTAAATGTGAAATGTGGTCAACATCAAGAACCAGAAGCTGTTTTAAGAACTTTCTTTGACAGTATTTTGAATAAAGTTATTGTTTACATTGAGCAAAGATTTAAACCAATGGTAGATTTCAGGTTTCTTGAATTGTTGAATTCAAAGCATTTTCATGCTTGAAAAAAATTTTTCCAATGGAAGCATTTTCATCTTTGTCAAATATATTAAATTTTGATAGATTGAAATGTGAGCTGAAATCAGTTTATGCAGCAGATTTTGCAAGGCAGGCATTAAGCATCATTTTATATAGGATGTACAACCCATTCCCATAGATTTATTTGTTATATGTTCAACTAAAGTGCAATAAGGTACACACATAATACAGAAACACAAAAATTACTATAACATAATATTGCTCTTGTTGATAATACAATAATACAAAGTAAAAAAAATCTGCAAAAAAGGACTACAAATATTAGAAGCTATTCATATTAATACTTTATAAACATTTAAATTAACATAATATCATATACATTAAAAATTCATCTTTAAAGACTGTAATTATTGACAATGACCAATATTAATTGAAGGCTCTAAATACTTAATCATACATAAACTGTTGTGTACTGTTGCTTCATAATTTCAATCTTAACAAATAGACAGGCACAATCTTTCGATTTTCTTTAACAATACACATAATGGCTGGCTGCTCATTTCCAAGTTTGCCTGTCTACTAGGGTAGCAAGATATACCCTCTTGCTCAAGCACATTTGTGTTTCTTCATTAACTATAGAGGTAACATGTGGTTTATTCTGAACTATGCTGAGCAGACCTTAATTAGTTACAATACCTTGTGACTTCATGCTAGCACAACTATTAACAGGTTCCAAAGAGTTTCATCAGCCCAGTTCCAATCATAAGGCTTGATTTAACCGTTGGTATGTTTTCAGGCACTTCCCAAAAACAGTGCCACATGCTGTGATTGTCACCCCAGGTCAATATTCTAACATCACTGCCCTGTCAAATTGAGCATGGTGATATTCAATCTTGGGTCTCTTGATAGTGACAATAATGTTCAAACCACTTAGACATGCACCCATTCTAACTCTATCAATACATATGTATATATCTATGTATGTTTGCATATAAACATCAATATCATAGCTATATAAAAACACAAAAACAGATATATATGCACATTATACAGAGAGAGACAGACAGACAAACAGAAAGAATTATAGATACATATAAATGACTAGATATTTGTATGAGGGCAGCTGAAAATTGACTTGAACAAAAGACCCTCATGAATAAATCCACTTACCTGTTTCACAGCAATGTAAAGAACAGTCTGTCATACCAGGGTCTCCACTGGTTGTGAGTGTTTGGATTATTTGGAGACCTGTATTGTTGTATTGGTAAATATCAACAGTATTGTTTGGAAGGAAATGAGAAGTACAAGCAGGCTGTCCCCAAACATAGAATGCAGATGCCAGCAGCATCACCAGAGATACAACCAAGGTTGATTCTTTCAGTGGTACCATTCTTAGCAGATCTCAAGTTTTCAAGAAAGATGAAATCAATTCCTACAAAGACAAGATATAAGCTTCTTAATAATAATTATGTCTAAAATAATAACCCTAATATCAATAATCTATATCCAATTCATTTGTAAAGGAATTTTTTATTTTAGTTAATCTAGACTGACTGCATTAAATTGCCTGAACTATTATTTCTAAAAGTCAATGATTTTCTTGTATGTTATTTTTGGGCTAATGACTATGCCCTTCTTATGGAATTGGCTTTTACCTAGTACCGTTATGGTAGGGGACCAGTAGAAGATAATTATGGACAAAAATTCATAAAATTATTGCAAAATATGGACACAATAAACACAAACACATACACACACACATACATACACACATACACATGCACACACACAAACACACACACACACACACACACACACATATATATATAAAAGTAGACACGGAGATCAACAAACAGCAATGACAGTCTGTTTCATGATTGGATACAATATTCAGGCCTGATTTTGTCATTGCATGAAACAGACTGCTATGGCTCAATGTTGACCTCAATGTCCTCTTTTATGTTTATATATGCTCTATCCCTAATATTGAGCACTTTAGCACATAAATATAACATACCTTAAAACTATATTTATCACATACATAAAAAATGGACTCTTCCATTGTTTTTGATGAAAGAAGGCCAAATATTTACTTTTTTGTTTACTACACATTTTAGTGCTTATGCTTATGTAAGACACTAAACCTACTCTGCTTTTGCAAACTGAACTGCATCTTTCACACAGAAAATATTGAGCAAATACAGTATTCTTCTGAACTTGCCTTAGATTACATATGTTCCCTATCCTTGTGTGGATGTGGCTCCATGTGCCACTTTGGCATTTTTTTCTCTGCATACTACAGTCAGCAGTATACTCCTCTTTGATTGTTGTATTCCAGTATGTTTGTATCTATGAAGAGGTATTACACATCCCTGCCTGAAGTTAGCCATAAATAAAAATTTTCAGCAGTTTTTCATTATTAATTCTAATAACATGACCAGCTTATCCATAAGACTGTAACTTGTGCTCTGTATATCACATTTATCAAACAACTTCTCATTTGAGTGTTTGTTTCTCCATGTGAAACCACAGATATTTCTAAGACATTTCTGGTGAAAAGTATTTATCTGTATAATATGCTTTCTGTACGGTATCTATGATTTTGACCCATGCAGAAACTTTAGGATAACATCTGCACAATAAACTGAAATTTTAATTTTCAAACTTAGTTTTCTCTTATTCCAAACTCTTGCTCACCAATTTTCAGTGGCCCTACTAGCCTTGGCAATCCTGTTTCAACATCTAAAGAAGCCGTAGAGTTGATTTTGCTCCCTAAATATGGTGAAAGATGTCCATACACACACACACACACATACATATATATATATATATATATATATGTATATATATATATATATATATATATATATATATATATATATATATACAGAGTTACCAAAAAGGTAGAAGCACAGAAAATGGAATTTGCAAAGCAACCAAGTTCAAATTTCAGTTGAGATAGTTTCTGTTCACTTTGTAGAAATACTTTTGTGAAAGGTATAAATCCATTTCTCCCACGAGATCATATCAAGGGTTACTGTCTGTTGCTCATTCACTAGTTATGGATAAATAACAGGGCAATTGGAGCCCTTCAGCTCTGTAAGGCAATCTACCTGAGAAGTTATTCTGGCAAAAAGAAAAATACAATTTGGAAGTTATCTTGGTCATTTCAGCCTACTGAAATACTAAACAAGTGCACTAACACTAAAGAGTTGATCTGGTGTGTGCAAGCTGAAGCTTCACTTTAAAAACAATAAGTGCCAATAGCAGAAGAAGCCTGCAGTAGATAGACCATTCCCATCTGGTTTTTCTCAGTCAAAAAATATCCAGAATTAATTTTAATCTCAATTTTGAAAATTAGATATCTTTAGTATATATTTGTCTTCCAACAAAGGCAAAATTTGATTAAAGTTAATTTTTAATCTGGTGGTAAACACATGTATTCATCTGTTGCAAAAGAGTATACTATTTTTCAATATGTAGCATTTGAACATCTGATCTCATTTCACACATGACTGAAATTTATGGCATATACATTTTCTGAAAGGTGACATTTCAACATGTCTCTATGATTTATTTGTGGATTGTGAATTTTAAATGTTTTTAAGGTAAAAGTGAATATAAAGGAACTTGAGATGCATTTTTGGTATTTGATGCACTTTTATTTCTGGAGCAAAGAATACTGTTCAAACAGCAAGAAAGATATGTAAAGATGGTGGCATAGCTATGAGTACTTTTCTTAAGTGGTTAGCTCAGTTTAAAAGATTAAATTTTTATCTGGAAGAAGAAAAACATAGAACCTCACAAAGATACTATTTCTCACATGAATGCTGTAAAACATTTGAAAAACTTGGATATGTGAATAACGGCAATATTTGGGTGCCTCACAATTTAACAGAAAAATATTTAATTGACTGCATTTCCATCTGCTCAAACACAGCAAAAATAACCCATTTAAAAAAAATAATATAATATAATAATGAAAAATGGATTGTTTATGACAATGTTGAGTGAAAAAGCTCCTGTGTAAAATGAAGAAAGCTGGTCTGCATCCAAACAAAGTGATGTTGCGTATCTAGTGTGAATGAAAGAGTATTGTGCATTATAAGTTCCTTCCACAAAATCAGACATTGAATTTAGACATATACTGTTCCCAAGTAAACTGATTAAAGTCAGCAATCAACGAAAAGTTTCTAGAATTGGTGAATCAGAAGGGTATCATCTGTTAAGGTTTATTAGCATAGATTCCCCAAGTACATCCTCTCCACCCAAATGGATTCAGGAGCTTTTTTATTAACCTGGATGTTCTCATTTTAATTAAGAGGTGGACCAGCTTCTTAGAAGACTATTTCACATACTTTTGTTAACTTGAGTTCCTGATGTCAATTCTGGTAATATTCATTATTCAATGTAATCTTCCATCAAAACAACACCAGACCTCACATTTCTTAGCAGAACCAGAAAAATAGGGATAACTTAACTGAGATGTCTTTCTGCATTCACCATACTCACATGTTCTTGCATCTTCAGCTTACTACTTCTTCCAATCTCTACAAAATTTTCTTAATGGAAAGAACTTCAATTATTTGTAATTCACTTAGTCCAATTCACACTCCAAAGAGCTACCACGTCCTGGGAGAATGGAATCATGAAGCTGAACAAAATGGCACATATATGAGTGAGTAAATCCATGTGCAAATATCTAAATATTGTCTTTGAAATTCATTGAAATTCTACAAACATTGTTCTGGTACAATATAATAGGTGTTTGCAGAAACTGTCACCATTTTTGTCACAAGCATTAAGTTATACCTTATCTCTATTAGTGAAATGGAAAGATGTCATTTGGGAGACTGGTCTCCACGAACCAGACTTCTATACTTAAAATTGTGATACCTCCATTAAATAATAAAAAATGCAGCCAGCAAAAAGAAATCTTATTTGTCAGGGCAAAAAATATTTTAGTCGATGAAGAGAAAGTTTAATTAGATTTTTAATGTTCTAATCAAACTCAATGAAAAAATGTGGTTCAGAAGAATATAGGCATTTATTAAAGCTATTTTATTCAATTAATGTTTCTATAAATTCCCCAATACTGCTAGTGTCTAAAGTAGACATTAAAGTGGTCTGAGTACTACCCCTTTTAATGCAGAGAGTGTGCATGTGTGTGAGACAGAGAGATGTGTATATATAAATTATCTATGTATCTTAACCTCTTATCAGATCTTTATTCTCCACTCAGTGTTTCAATTTGGAATGTATTTTATATTTTTGTTTTATAATATTATATAAAGTAGAAATCATTTTTTTTAACTCATATTTTGCTATGAACATATAATTATATACAACCTATAAAAATCAGTAAATACAACCTATAAAAATCAGTAAATACACAACATGTAATCAACATAAAGAAGACTGAGCTAATGTGCCAACCAATACCAGGCAATCCATCTCACACAAATCCTTCTGTCTTCATTGATGGTACAGCATTAAAAACTGTTGAGGTGTTCACATATCTTGGATCAACAGTCTCTTCTGATGGAAAAATGGTCAAGAATAGTGCATAACTGAAAAAATATAACAACATCACAGGCATTGAAACCATTCTAGCAAAGATACAACTTAGGTGGACTGGTGATGTTGTGAGAATGGATGAACATAGGCTTCCAAAAAAGGTGCTGTATGGACAACCTACCAAACTCCAAGTGTTCAGTTGGACATCCTCTCTTACACTACAAAGACAAATTGAAAGACAACTTGAAATGCCTTAACTTTGATCTGAAAACCTGAAAAGTTCAAGCATCAATCTGAAAGGAGTGGCATGAGACATGTTTCATTAAGTTAAAAAGTTCTGAAGACTGAAGTGCCATGATCAGCTTCATCAAGCTCTGAAGCAGAGACACCATAAAAATCCTGCTTCAATAAATTTCATCTGTCAGTGTGACTTTGTTGCCTGCAGCAATGCTGGGCCAGTATTGCACTTAAGAAAGCACAAATGAAATATGTCTTTCCTTTACCTGATTTTCTCCACAATAGCATCTGCTAGAATGCATAAGTATAAAACAAAAGGCACCATCCACTGCTGACCCTCATTTATCGTTCATGATAGGAGAGTCCATTATTATAGATAGATAGATAGATAGATAGATAGATAGATAGATAGATAGATACTGGTTTAGGGCACATAGTAAGAATCAAATTCAATATGACAGTAGTATGTTTGAGACTAGTTTGTTAATCATCTCACCACAGACAGTTCTCAGAGTTCAGGAGAATACAATTACTGATATAACTTAAATTGCTTCAAACCATAAAGAAGATAATATCAAGTGAAGAGAAATAAATTATATATTTCAAATATTTTATTATTATGAATATTTAATATACTTGGTTTAATAAATTAAGTAGCAAAATCTTATAGACAACTATCCATTCCTTTACCTGAATAAAAGTGGCTATTCAACTTGGCACGGAGTTGATGAGGTGCTGGGGTTTTATCCGTCCAAACATATTCCAGAGCTGAGTTGTAATTTTTTGGGGATGGCTACAAGAAATTTAGTGAGGTTTACAACATGCTCAATAAGGTTTAAATCTGGTGCATACAGGAGCCAATGGAGTACCTGTAAAGTGTTTCTGGAACCGATTTTGTATTACCTGTATATTATAGTGGGGTTGCATTATCTTGCTAGAATATGCTATTAATACTGCAAAACATGGCAAACATAAAAGGAATCAGGTAAATGGTCTGCTTTGAGAACTATGTATCTCACATCCATCAAGTGATCCTTGCAAAATCCAATGGAACAATTCCTCCACTGTTACAAAGCCACATTCATCATGCACAATACACTGCTGACAAGTTGGTTTAAATTAATGAATTTGTGAGCCGATGTGAAATTTTCTTTGAAACAATGAAAGACTTGCCTTCACAGAAATTGACCAGTGAGCTGAAAAGAAGGAGGAAATAAATTTGTGAGCTGATGTGAAATTGTTTTGGACCAATGAAAACCTTGTCTTCATAGAAATTAGCCATTGAGCCAAGAAGAAAATAGAAAAGAAAAAACGTGGGGAGAAACAATTATTATTAATAAGAGAAGAGTGTCTGAAGTCATGTGAAAAGTTTTGTTGCTTTTCACCATGTCCAGCATTGAAGTTCTTGCCAGTGTAAAATTATTCACCAATTATACCAAACACATGGCATTTCAAAGAATGTTCCATCAACAATCCAAAAAAGCTAAGTATTTTCAACTATCTCTCTTCATCTACTCTTGAAAGTAAGCAGCCATATATTCCTTTGGTGAGCAACAAACTCTCTTACCTTTGTTTTAAACATTTTTTAATATTATCTTGTGTCAGATGATTTAATCTGTTGTATGGACATTTCTTCTTCATGGCAATTCATTAAAACTATGGACTTTAAAAATTTCTGATTTATTTTCTGGAAATGAGCTACTGATATATACTGATACTATACTGTGTCTTGTAGTAAAAATATTGTAATCTTGAGTATTATAATTCATCAACATTATAGGAAAAAGGAATAAAAGTCTGATTTTTAAATGTTCAAAATTATGAAAATGAAACTAAAATTGAATTAGGTAAATATATTCAGATTTAAGGTTATATCCAACTACATTTTTGTTCAGAATCATATATTTCTATCACATTTTTTATATATTGGTTCATGATTTCTTTTTGATTAAATTCTTTACAAGAGACTCCAATTCTTGCACATACTTTACTACTATTGCAGAATGGTTATGCAATCCAATTCTCAAAAGCTCTTCAAAACTTTTGTGTGAAGTTTAGCTTTGCATATACAATTTTTACACTTCTGATATATCGTAGAGCAATTGTTTTAGGAAAAAGATTTTATAAATTTAAACTGAAAATAGGACTGGCTGTTTGGTCAATGAATTCTGAGTTTCATGCACAACACAATCTTCAGGTGCTGAGTATGAACTGACCATTACACAATTTGAATTATAATATGTCTGGTTAGCACAATGTTTACATAGTTATATATTATGCTTGGATTATAATCTTTTTAATTTTAAAATTATAATATAACAATTAAAATAAGCAGGGTTTATATATCTATGTAAACAAAGAAAATTAAAATGTTATATATTTGAGTGGTGAATAGTTATATTTTAATTTTTTAAATTATATAGTTAAAATGAGATTACTTGTTCTTATTTAAATAAACAACATGAATATGTATTTCATAGTAATATATTAAAAATAGACAATAATTATCATTAAAAATTAAAATTAAAATAAAAATTCATACTCAGCACCTAAAGATTGCATTGTGCATGAAACTCTAGAAGTGAGGGATAATATGTATATTTATTAATATATGCTTAATAGCTCTGTTATATTACATTGAGCACTGTTTTAGTTGTTTTAGTAACACCAGTATTATATGTGCAATATAGTATAATTATATATTTACATTTTGCTCCATTTAGTCAAGCACTGTTATAGATGTTACAAAGTACTTATTTTTTGTATCCTAACCATCACTGGAATATGGAATCAATTAACTTGGACTACTCCAAAAAAAACCCATTATGGTTCCTGATAAAAGAGTATATAAGCTGACCCTTTTAAACAAGATCAAAAGCATAATAAAAAGAATAAGGTGGAAAGAATGTGTATAACAACTTCAAAGATGTTGAGCTTTATGGATTTAAATCTCAGAAAACACCTCAATGTGACAATCTATTATTGGACTTTGAAAAAGATCTATTCTCTGTAATAGGCAAAATTAAATTTGCAAATGCCACCAATGATCTACAGCAAAAAATGCTAAAGGATGTTGCTATGATAAAAAAATCCAACAAAATAATCATCAAAGCAGATGAGACAAAGAACCATTATAAAGTCGAAGCAGATAGGTACCATAAAGCCATTAACAAAGTTAATAAGTTTTATGAAAAGGCACCCAATAACCAGGAAAACAACATCAATAGTGAAGCCAAGAAAATAACCATGGAATTTAAAATTTATTATAGGACCAACAATTTTGGTCCCACAGAAAATCCTTGGAAAATTCGTTTTTACCATCATAGAAAGACCTTAAATAATTTAAAATACAAAAACAGTACTGCTCTCTCCTAATATTTCTGACAATTAAAGAATGATGGCAAGTCACTATCACTCAACTGGGAAATTATATCTAGAGCCAAGGCTTATAATGGTAAGGGAAATAAATGCAATTTATATCTTGTTGAAAAGCTGGTTATCTTAAAACACATAAATAACCCTAACTTATTAAACAAGAGAAATGGATTGATGATTACATGTAGGCATAAAAATAAATATCTGCTTAAATACATTGATCCAGATTAATGCAGAAGATCATTAAGACAATATAGCTGACCTGAGTAGATTGAAACTCTGGTCCTGAAATCTCTGTAAGAATTTATAGTTTTTTTTTTTTAGTATAATATTCTTCAGATTTTAAAGAAAAAATATTTCTACAGAAAGAACAAATATCCAGTTTTTCTCATTTTAATAGCAGGTTCATTTTTAATATAGACTTGCATTTACTGCAGTGTGTTAATTAAAATATATGGAGCAATTACACACTGCGATGAGTAAATTATCGCCATTTTATATTTAAAATTTTGCACATGCACGTTTTTAGTTTTTGATTTTGTCGGCTGCACAATATAGTAGGGTCAGTTGGGCACCATCTGTGAGAAAAAGAGCATCATGACACAATTCACTCTGCCAGAAATTGGGAAACAGCATGCTATACTACTTGGCATTCATGCCAGAAGAGTGTTTGGGTGTCAATCTGAGGACAGTGCAGAGGATTCAGAAAGAGTTGGATGAGTAAAATGGTGATTATGAAGGTGTTTGTTGTGATCACTAGTGATAGCGACATTATGCATCCATTCATCTTCCCACAGGGCCTCAAACTCAACACGAAGACCTACATCAAGTGCCTTGATGAGGTAGTGATGTCCTGGGTCAAGAGGGTGGCTGCTGGAAGACCCTATGTCTGGCAACAGGACTCTGCACCATGCCATACAAGCAAGAGAAACCAGTCATGGCTGTCAAACAATTTCTGTGACCACATCATCTCTTACACCTGGCTACCTAACTCCCCAGACTGCAACCTCCTTAATTATTATATGTGGGGTGCAGTTGAGTGAGAGACCAACAAAACTCCTTGTAACACCAAAGATGAACTGAAGGCAAGGATAATGGCAGTATTCATCAACTTAAACAAGGAGACTATGGAAATGAGTTGCAGGAGATTCCAAAGTCATATGGAGGCTGTGGTTGAAGCCAATGGAGATTTTATTGAATAAATTTACTCTTTAATATTTGAAGATATTTTTGTGTAGTTTTGGTAAATATATCTCTAAAAATTAAAAAGAAAATAATATAATGTAATATTCAATGTACAAAGAAGAAAAAATTCTATCTTTAGAAACAGTAAATGGCTAAATATGTTATATTATTGTTTTTTATTTGAAATTTCCAAGTTTGTCTTTTTGTTCTTAGGTTCTGTTTAAGAAAATTTGCCATTATATAAGAAACATGGTTTATAATGTTATCTGGGGAAATACTACTCAGTACAACTCATCCAAGCCATGTAGCTGTTGATTTCAAGTTTTGATACATGGACTTAACTCATAATACCATCATACTGGATACAATGTAAAATTTGCATAGTTATTTTTCAATTCAATATTTATCTTATATGCTAGCAATGCTGTATATGCCTTGTCTCAAAATAGTTGTTATTTCAAATGCATGATTCTCTCCTTACAGAGTAATTTATATTTCACTCTTTTTATTTTAGATATGAAAGGCATCAAGTTGTTATTGTAATGAAAGTAAGAAACATTTATTGAATAAGTTTTAATGTACTATTTTATCCATATATTACAGTATTAACCATAGTCTGTCAGAGATAATTATTTATAATTACATGGCAATTTTAACAGCCCAGTCTGTGTCTTAAGAAGCAATAATACATTAGTTATCAACATTAAAAGAGATAAACTTTTAGAAAAGCAAAATTCAGTAAGCATTTTCAGTACCATTCAATGCACACACATCATTTATTACTAGATAATTTTTCAAAAAAGAATGCCTACAATCAGGGCCAGATTATGACCTTTTGGGTCATAATCATCACTATACTAATAAAATTGTGGGGCCTCCCTCAGATGGAGTCACCTTCTAACTCACCCATAACCATCATGAATATCTTTTTACTCATGATATATTTTAGCAACATTTACATTGATTGAAGTAAACTTATTGCAAATTCTCTAAATAAATTAGAATATCTATCTTTTGTTTGTCAATAAAAATAATACCACTATTTTACTATTTATATATGAGTTTGTCATATTGATATAATTTCAGTTTATGAAAGTGTTTAAAAGTTATAACATCTAGAAAATTAAAATCACTGATTTATAAAATTTTTTAAGATTTAATCATTCTGAACAAAAATGAAACATGTTATCTACTTGAAACACAGTGATACAAACTAAAACATTCTTTTACTTGTTTTGCTCCCTGCAAAGTCAAATAAATACGAATTTGTCATATTGATATCATTTTGGTTTATAAAAATATTTAGACATTATAACATCTAGAAAATCAAAATCATTGCTTTATAAAAGCTTTATTGACCATAGGATGCAGCCTATACTAACCTAGAGGATAATTTGGCCCTGCCTATGGTAGGAATAAGTAAAATTAACATCATGGCTCAAAAGTTGATTGTGAGAATTTATCAAAAGAATAAAAGTAGCAAAATCAGTTTGGAGAATACAGTGTTTAGTGAAGGTGAAGTTAGGGACTATACTGTTCAAGGGTTTTTTAATTGGATATGAGTCATTCAAAGATGCACTTTAAAATGGGTTATTGAAGATAATGACCAGCTGAGAACTCATATTGAATCTAACCTACTTCAAATGTGTCAGCTGCTTGCACTATGGTTCACTGCAAGGACAAAAGTAAACACTTGCATTTTACTAGAAAAAGATTTTTTCAGCGTCAGCCAAAAATATGCAAACAATTTTTTGGTTATTTAATATATTTGTTTTTTTAACAAATTTATAGTCATTTGTAAATGAAGAAAGTACTATTTAAAATGATAATTTATTATTCTGTACATTAATACAGTATTAATTACTTGGCATTCTATTTCTAAATCCTAAAGATACACTATACAATATGAGTTATAAGGTTGCATAAAAGTCGTCGAAGGTATAATGTTCAATATGCAATGCACAAAGCAAACTGGAGACAATACAAGACAATTCAGATATAATATGGAACATGCAAGACAATTCATTTCAAATAAACCAGCAATGTACAAGCTAAATTTATATTTCAAGTAAACACATAACAGCTTAGATCCTTTAGTTGGAAAGAATATGTCATAAATAAGTCAGCCTGCTTGTTTATTATGCATTTATATAATTCTTAATCTTGCACTAATCAGTTGCTGCATACATTATTTGTTAAGTTACCTTAGCAGGACCTTTCCAAATTTTAAGGCATTAATATTTTTAATTATGGTTGCCTGCATTCTTCAGGTCCTTAATGAAATTAATTTTTGCAAAATTCTTTTATTTGAAAAAAATTTCCCAATATAGACTACTTAAGATTACCAAATGTGTCAAACCAAAATACAGGACACCCTGTTAAAGTTTAAATTCAAATGATTTCTAATTTGTATATACATATATAAATAGTTATGTATTTGGGCAGCAATCCCTCTTTGATACATATTTCATTAAATGTGACTGACAAGGATACTTCTGTTAAGTTTTTTTATTATATGTAATTTGAGATAAAATAGTATTACTGCATGAATCAAACTTATATACTAAAAAATAATATTAGAAATCATTCACATGTAGATTTGAACTGGGTGTCCTGTATTTATTTGGAAAAGGCTGAAAACTAACACATATCAAGTTTATTTTCTTTTTATTGTCTTATAAATAAAATACTTTGGAAAGCATTTGCAACTGGAAAATCATCAATAAAACAAGGAATTATTTGGTGTTTGCAAAACTTCCCAGTGCGCTCTTTTTTGAAAACTAAGGACTAAATATGCAGTAAAAAAAAATTTTAAATTAAAAACAAAAACTGGTAGAAACATTTGTAGACAACTAATGTATCAGCTGACATTTCAGGATCATACTAAATTCCTTCATCAGAGTTGGATATATTTTTTCTCAGTAGTGTAAATTTGTACAAATATCAATTTTTTTATTTATATTAATACATGAAAATATCTAACATTTTGCAGATTTTTCATAAACTTAACAAATATGATTAAAACCAGATTTTATATTGATTTGTATTAACCAAGTAAAATTTATACTCTGAAAAAGAATAGAAGATAGATACCGAAATAACAGCAGTAATAATTAGCATTATGCTTGAAAGAATTTTTCATCTTCACATATGTAAAACCTACTTTCCAAAATCAAGATTTCAATGACTAAGCATCAGAATAATTATTATGGAAAGTGGATCTGGTCAAGAAGTTTTCAGTACCACTGTGTATATATATATATATATATATATATATATATATATATTACTTTAAAATTTATTTTATATGGATACTCATATTTGAGTTGTTATGACTCGCAAGAGATGCAACATAAATAAGAAAAAAAACATAAAGTGGATCAGTTGCCAAGGATATGACCTGGGTTCCACTATGATAGTGTATTTTTCTCTCACAAGGTCAAAAATATGTGAATAAGAAAACCAACAAAGACAAACCATAAATACAAATGTAAAGTGCAACAAAATTTTAATCATACATAAAACAATTTGAAACAAAGAATATCTGAATGTAACCAATGTATGCAGTGTATGCAGTATGAGTACTAAAAGAGTTTCAGTTGATTGAAATCAAATACATTTTTCCTCTTTCTTTTTTTCTCTTCTCTTTTTTTACTTTTCTCCCTCTTGTTATAGTTTTCTCCTTTCTCCTTTTCCCATTCTTTTTTATATAATATTTAACATCTTATTTTCTCACAGAAGTAAGTTTTATATTTTCAGCGTTTTGTCTTTTCTCTTCACACATGCAAAAATGTTCTATCAGTGGGTTATTCTTTATCTCCTCTTCCATTGACAGTAGTCAACCAAAAGCGGTGGTCATTTCTCCTTATATGCTTCTTTTGCATAAGGTTGATTCCTTTCCATTTAGAAATGATCTTTATCATGTTGATCACTGACTTCAATGAATCTTGTCTAGCCCCATTTAGTCACACAAGTGTTCTCTTAACTAAGAGTTTGTGTGAGTTGGGGATGGAATCCATTCTCTTGATTTTGGTGAAGCCATTTGCATGACAATTTCATGGATGGTCCGATCTCATCGAGTTACATTGCCCCAATTAACTTGTCACGTTTCTTTCATGGACAATGTTGAATATCGAGTCAGGTGATTGCATGTGCATAGTTATTTTTAGCATCCATGCAACATGGTTGCTGAGAATCAATCCTCTTAGACTCCCGAGGCTTTCGCCTGACTGCTTTTAGTTTGCCACAGAGAGAGAGGGGGTAATTGCCACTGACAGAGAGAAAGTTCACTACACAACTTAACCTCCCCGAGGTTAGTGAGTTTTAATTCAGGTGTTGGCATAGGATCACCAACAAGTAGCCACTCTATTTATTTTAAGCTGTATTTTATTTCATATACCTACATACCCAAAAAAACTCATTAAAGAAATTTTTTTTCTTGATTGTGTAAGCTGGGAGAAAAAATAAAATACTATTTAAAATAAATGGAACATATACCCAAGCATGGGTTTATGAAGCTCTTCATAGCCGAGTGGTCAAAGTACATCAGTTTAAAAGGCAATCTCTCCTGCAAAAGGGGATACAGGTTCGAATCTTGCCAGAGGACACATTTTCTTTCATATGTTTTCTCAAGTGTGTAGACTGGTAGACAAAATAAAATACTGTTTAAAATAAACAGCATATCTACTCAAATATGGGTAACCATTAAAAATAACATTTAAAGTAATAAAAAATATGTTGGATTAAAAAATAAAATCCATTAATTCTTTAAAAATTTTTTTTTTTCACTTTAAATGCTATTTTTAGTAGATACTCTAATTTGAATTTGAAACCTTATGCTCTCTGGCAGGATTCAAACCTGCATCCCTCTGGGCAGAGGGTGCTATCATTAAATCTGATACACTCTGACCAACTGAGCTACAAAGAACTAATTAGTCAGGTAAGGTCAAATAAGTGCATTTAAGCAAAACTTCTCTTGTCATAGATCTAAAATTTTCATATCTGCACAGTTTTGCATCCAAACATAAACAAAGATAATTTTTAGAATGGATTTTTTATTAATCTGACAGATCACTTTAAATGGTATTTTTAGTGGATACTCATATTTAAGTATACACTCCATTTATTTATTAAACAGTATATTTATTTATTTTCATCTACAAGCCTGAATGTCAAAGAAATCTTATTAAAGAAAAATTTATGCTCTCTGGCAGGATTTCTTTAAGCTTATGTGCTTTCTCAATGAAAAATAAAATGAAATTGAACTGTTTTATGTGGGGAAAAAGAATTGGTTTGCACATGAGTAGATTTTTTCATATTAAGGGCTCATGAACAAGTGGGTGGTTGACACTTGTATAGAGGATATGGTATTATTTGTTAGTCTATATTGTTTTAACCTAGTTGAGGATGTAAGGTCATTTTTTATATACGATTCTCAAACCACTTATTCTCTGGGAGCTGGAAAATGAAATTCTCTGATGGAACAGAATATAGGATGCTACACAAAGAAATAAGGAACAAATGCAAGCTGGATAAAGAGGAACAGCTCAGCAAAAAATGTGCAGAAATAGAAAGAATGAGTATCACAGATAAAGCAGATATACATAAAAAAATAAAAGAACTAATAGGACAAAAAACATGCTCATCAATAGAATGCATAAAATCCAAAGATGGAATGCTATTAGTTAAAAGAAAAATCAAGGCCCAGAAACATTAAAATCTGAAGTGAAATCTACAGAAACAAAGTGGTAGGGCTAGCTAGAATTGTAATAGAGATGCTGGCAGCCATAGATAATTTTGGCAGAGACAAGATTACAGAAATAATAAAAGAAATCTACAATAGAAGTGATATACTGAAAGACCTAAGTAGCTCTATTTTCATACCACTACCTAATAAACCATGTGCAAACAAATGTGAATACAATGAGACAATCTGCCTAATGAGCTATATAACAAAACTTATCATCCAAATTCTGATGGATAGAGTGTACAGCAGATTCAGACTGGAAATAGGAGAGAAACACTGTGGGGTTGTCAAAAACACTAGATCAAGGAATGCAATATTTATGCTCTGAATATTAACAGAAAAAGCAATGTGAGCAATGTGAGTACAGAATGATGTGTATCTGTGTTTTTTAGATTGCACAAAGGTGTTTGATAAAATATTCCACAAAGTTCTGTTGGAACTGCTCAATAACCTTGACATATTAGAATAATTAAAAACCTGCATATCGATAGAAAATGAGTTCAACAAATGTACAAAAATATAAAGGGATGTAAGACAAGGATGTGTCTTCTCACTGGACATATTAAACCTATATAGTGAGACAATTATGAAAAAATAAGAAGTCCAACCAGGATTCATTATTGGCAGCCACAATATTAACAATATACAGTATGCAGATAACACAGTGTTGATAGCAGACATGGAAATAAAACTACAAAAATTCCTGCAGAAGGTAGTGAAGGAAAGTGAGAAGCAAGGATTAAACATCAACTGCAAGAAGACAAAATGCATTGTTGTTAGCAAAAGGATGAGCACAAAATGCGAATTGGAAATTAGAGATATCAAAATCAAACAAGTACAAACATTTAAATATCTAGAAAGTTTTTTAACATAGGATGGAAAGTACAACACTGAAATCCAAAGATGCATTGGGATAGCCAAAGATGCATTCCAAAAGCTAAGCAGAGTATCAAGAAATAGAAAACTTCACTAGAAACAAGAAAAAGAGTACTAAACTGTTACATGATATCTGTCCTCCTATATGGTAGTAGATGCTGGACAATCTCAAAGATGAAGGAGAGACTTGAAGTAAAAGAAATGTGGTTCTACAGAAGAATGCTGTGAGCAACTATGATGCTTTAGAAAAAATGGAAACAAAAAGGAAATTTATAATTAACATCAGGAATAGAGAGTTGAAATTTCTAGGGCACATAATGTGGAAAGAGGGCTTAGAAAATCTGATACCAACAGGACAGATTGAAGGCAAGAGGAACAGAGCAAAACAATGCATAACATACTTAATGAGCTTGAGTAAATGGATGGTGGAACAGGGTTTAGGAGAAATAACAAAAAAACAAAATTTATTAAGAGCTAGAAAGGACAGGAAATTGTGAAGAGCCATGATCACTTACCTATTGAGGGAACATGGCACATAAAGAAAAAGAAGGTGGGTATGGAATTTTTATATTCATTACTATGTCTAAATGCATATGTAATAGTGTCTGAGTCTGTATGAGCAATTTATTTTACTGATTAAATCTAGTACTTTTTGGGTTGTTGTCTGCTATGATTGGGGCTGTGGGGGTTTATAGATAAACTGTATTCCTTGAGTATGCCTAAATTTCTATTTAAACCTAGAATGGGGGAATTTAATTTAAAAATTAATTTTAACCCAAATTTTCAGTGATTTTTTGGCAGCTAAATGAAAACACTAAAATGATACATCTAATGTTATCAATACTATGGTTCAGTTGGTTGAAATGTGCAGCTAGAGTTAAACTGATGTTGTTGTCTCCATTAAAGCCTTCATCAGATGATAACTGGTCACCTTAGTAATATCTCAAAATACTACCAACGTTTTTTGTTTTTTTCATTTTTTTTTGTCACAGTATGAGAATGATAGCTCCATGAAAATGCTGTGACTTCTCTCAGAACATATTAATATATTTTCTACTTTCTTTTTTCCAATATAGACAGTAAATTTAGCAAGGTATGTCAAAGTCAACAATAACATTTTGACATTCTATTTTGATTATTACTTTTAAATATTATAACTTCCTTTTCTTTAATATCTGTAAATTGTACATTGCCATGACTGCTCTTGGGAAAGATAGTGGAATAGTATTCCATTGCCTTCTCCATAGTTTTTTCTTTTTTTTTTTTTTTAAACGTATCACCTCAAGCAAGGCCGGTGGCCACTATCATGCATGGGGTTACAGAAGGGTTGGAGAAAGAGCAGAAAGGAGTGGTAAAGGAAGGGATGTGGAGAAAGAGAAGGACGGAGGGTCGATCAAGGCAGGGGGGTTACGGAAGATATAGAGCGAGAGCAGATAGGAATGAAAGATGTCAGGAAGTGGAGAAGGGAAGTGAATAGATCAAGGCAATTGGAGATGACGATTGACGCTACACTTAAACCGTTGGAGATTGTATTTGTCAGGGAAACAGTAATAGGGAAGGGAGTTCCATAGGCGAAATGTGCAAGACATGAAGCTATTGGAGTAGAAAAGACGTCTACATCTAACAGTTTCAATGGTGAAGGGGTGGGAATGGGATGCCAGCCTCGTAGGATGCTTAAATTCACGAGGCTTAGGGACAAGCGAAAGCAACTCCTCGGAGCAATTACCGTGGAAGTACCTGTAGAAAAGGCAGAGCGATGCAACATCGCGTCTGTGAGAGAGCGACTGCAGACGAGACGACAGATCAGGGCCAATCAAATTGCATATCCGTCTCTGGATCTTATCAAGAACCCTGAGGCAACACACAGGGGCCCCAGACCATAAATGGCAGCAATACTCCATGCAAGGTCGAATGGTAGACTTATAGACTTGGAGGATCGATTCCGGGGAGAAGAATTTCCTGGCTCGGCACAGGGAACCAACTTTTCTTGCGGTGGATGATGCAATTGACTCGATGTATTTGTTCCATCTCAGATCAGCGGACAGCGTGAGACCGAGCAGCCGCAGAGAGGAGCTCTCGAGAAGTTGGTCCTCAGACATTCTGATGGGATGCAGGGATGGGTCCTTGTGGTGGTTAATGGAGAGCAGTTTTGTTTTAGAGGCGTTAAAGTTGACCATCCATTTCTCTCCCCAGTCCACAACCGATTGGAGGTCCTTTTCAATTTGAGCTGCCAGGTTAATTTTGTTCGCCTCAGTAGATTTGTGCTTGAGGCAGGAGTAAATAGTAGTGTCGTCAGCGTAGATACCGACTTGGGAGTCTATGGGTCAGGAAGGTCGTTTATAAATATGAGGAACAGAGTAGGGCCAAGGATGGAGCCTTGAGGAACACCAGCGGTAGTGGGATCTATCTTTCTCTTACAGTAGTTGCAAACCAAGTCTAGGGAGCCCTGCATGCCTTGCTATTTACAAAAGAGATTGATTCATGTCTTTCTCAAATAAAAATTATTTCAACCATAATTTGAACACAGTTTGCTAGTTCCTTTTTTGTGCTGTTAACTGTTACTCCATCCCATCCAGTTACATCTCCTACACTAACACATTCACATACATGCATAACCACACACACACACACACACACACACACACACACACACACACATATATATATATATGTATATATATATATATATATATATATATATATATATATATATATATATATATATATATATATATATATCACTTAGTACACATTTTTTAAAAGTTATAAATTGTATAACACTGAAGAAATATGATATATCTTTGTGCTTTAATATGCATGTTTTATTTTTTCTTTATCTATTTTGGTAAAAATGATATTCTCATCTAAAAATATCAGTTTATTCTCAACATTACAGAAAATGTATTAACTAGATGATACTTTTATAGCAATAGTGAAAAAAATCAGGTAAGATCCAGTTATGCATCACTAAAAAGCAAAAATATATTTTCATTTTCAAGATGAATGTATAAATAAAATATATAATTTTTATCCTAAATCTTTTCATAAAATTGTAAACAAATTCTTCTAGGCTATTTTCATGTACTTATTTAAAGTGGCAATCAATTTTCTGTACTACTTGCAAATATTTATTTTAGTTCTGCATTCATTGCTTGTAAAGACAGCTTTTCAGTCTTAAAGACTAAAGAGATACAATGTGCACAACTCCACAAGGATCTATTCTCAGCATCTCATGCAAGAAATGGGTTTTTGGTTTATTTTTGCAACAAGATTTAAAGAAAAATAGTTTGAATTTGAGTGACAAAAAAAAATGTTAATTTCAAAGAAGTATCGCTTTATGAATGGAAAATCATCTTTTATTTAACCAATCATCTGCTACTTTCATCTTCCATTTCAAACCTTTTTTTTTCTTCCTGTATATATATTCTTCTGAAATAAGCTGTTTATATATTATATAATATGAATAAGTTTGGTTATTTTCACATGATAAGAAGATGTGTTACATTGTAAGCATGACTTATAACAGTAATAATGCTTTTATGCTATATTATTGTAATGTCTCTTTGGAATTGTAGAAAACAACAATATAAAAACAAATGTTCATAAAAAAGGAAAAATGTATGCAAAGCATATACGTATTGATGTGTGCAGAAAATAGTAGGAAAAGTGAATATTAAGATTGAGCAAATGAAGTGTGCTGAACCTTCCTTTGAAGCCAATACAAAATTAAAAGGAAATTATCATCTTTGAACTAATTAAAAGCATTTTTTGTATTTGTGATCTGTCATTTGCTAAATTTGTATGCAAGTGCCAAAAAGAGACAAGGAAAAAAATATTTCTATATTTTAATAAGCATATTTGTAAGAATTAATACCAGAAATAATGTAAAGCTATCTTTTTATTCTCTTTTCATATTTCTGTTTTTTTAATCTTTGAGTAAATGATAAATAATTTTTAAATTTTTACTTTATGCTTGTTATTACATTTTGTATTTGGTCAACATTTCAAATACACTCACAGGGGATATAGAAGACTAGACGGACAGGAGAAAATAATAAGTAACCTACCTAACAAGCTTGTGTAAATGGATGACAGAATAGGGAGTGATAGGGATAGTAAAAAGACAAACATTGCTAATATTTAAAATGTATAGGAAGGTGTGGAAAGCCATGATTTATCACGTTCGAAGAGAACACAGCACATAGAAAAAGGGGAATGAAATTAAATTTGGCAACTCATGAGAGTGGCCAAAATTGTGAGCATATATGGTAATGCTTCTGCACTCACCATCATATTACTTTACTTAGGACACCATGTAATACAAAGTAGAAAAAACTATGTTCTACATTCTTGATTATGGAATAAATACAGCAGTCTAGTAAAATATCAACCTTGATTGTATTTCAATGTGCACGTGTGCTTTGCACACCATGTTATAAAAGCAGAGAATCTATGGTTGGTAAAATTTTTTTTAAATATCTAATTTAATAATTTAATCCTATGACAACATCCTAAGAGACTTTTCTTTTTTCCTTAATTTCTGTAGAATTATTTCAACAAGAAGTCATTTTACTCAAACCTTAACTAAAAATGTGGATAGAAACTTACTGATCTTGGACAGAATTTCTTTTA
>OZ038495.1:155000-252500 GCA_964036315.1 Acanthosepion esculentum
AGAGAACTCCAATAAATTTCAGAGACAGATGCGATCTGTGTCTAAGAGAAAAGATCTTCATTATAAGGCATAAAGATCCGGATATATTGCTGAACAGCCATAATGAATTAATTTTTAAATGTCGGCATAGGAACAATCTAAACCTAACAAAATATATTACTTGATCTTTACTCTTGAAATGTTATTATTCACATGTGAATATGAACACATAACTGTATGCATGCCGAAATATGTTTGTGGACTGAAACAGTGATACGTTTTTTTTATATGTATATGTATATTTGTTTATATAGAAAGATAGGAATACATCTGTATAGTTGTGTATTGTGAAAATATATTTGTGTTTGGCCGATATGAATATTGATATGTATGTATAGATACGGGTAGGTATATAGATAGGATATATATAGGTGTATATGTGTATGTATGTGTGTATATATGTGTGTGTACATGTGTATATGTATGTATGTGTAGAGATATGTGTATAAATGTGGGCATGTGTGGATACAGATATGTATGTATATATATATATATATATATATATATATATAGATAGATAGATAGATAGATAGATAGATAGATAGGTGTGTGTGTGGGGGGAGGGATGTGTGTGTGTGTATGTGGGTAAATATGTGCCTATGTGTGTATATATATGTGTGTATATGTGTATGGGTGTATGTAAAAATGTTTAAAAGAAAAAAGACTTACAAGTAGGTTATTGATTTTTTACCCCACTTACAATACTTACAATATTGTTTTCTTAAATGAATTACGCTTTAATAATCATTATTAATGACAAAATATTTAGATTTTTGATGATTGAATACTAAAGTCATCACCTAATTTCTTTCTTAGAGAAGTTATTTTAGGGAATTCTAGTTGCACCCCTATATATATATATATATATGTAGGTATACGGAAACATCTGAGAATATATATGAAATAACCCATGTATATCAGTACACGTGTACCTGTATAAATGACTGCAAATATGAAAGAACGTATGTGTATGAAATTCACATAGATGTGTTTACAATATATGATGGAGCATGTGGAGCATGATCTCTAATATTGCGTTAAAATGCCACTCCATATTAAATTAAAACTAAATTTTAAGTTATAGAATTTACCATTGTAAAAATAGTCACTAATCCAACTCATAAATAAAATTCAAACTGATAAAGATATCACCTTAATAATCATTTACTACTAGATGTAAACTTATATATGAGAAAAAGTTTCTAGTGTTTTAATCTAAATTCTAAATGTCTTTTAATCGAAATGTTCATAATAAGGTTTGTTTTTTTTTAAATTTAACATATACTTAAATTGCTTAGACTGTTTAAACAAAAAAATTTACGAAATCTCAAAGTAAAGAAAAAAACAACGCCTATTCCAATTGAAGTCAATGACACTTTATTACTTCTTTTTCTTTTTTTTCTCTCTTTTTCTTTTTTTCTTTTTATGCTTTTTGGTATACCCCCTCCGATATCAAGATATAACTTGACATTGACACATTAAATCTGTTAACGGAAGTTATATATTGATATGGGAGGGGGATAGGACAAAAAGGCATAAAGAGAAAGAGAGAGAAAGAAGTTGTGATAAAGTGTCATTAACTTTCTTTGGAATGGACGCTGCTTTTTGCTTTACTTTGAGAGTTCATAAATATTATAATTTTTTATATAAGTTTGAATGTTTAAACAGTCTAAGGAATTTAATTATATGTTAATTAAAGTTTTTTTTTAAAACTTTATTACAGAAATTTTGGGGATTTAATATGAAATAGTCGATTAGAAAAATATTCATAGAATTTACATTAAAACACAAAAAATTTTATTTTCAAATATAAGTTTACTTCTAGTTGTAATTGATTATTAAGGTGCTATATGTCTATCAGTTTGAATTTTATTCATGAGTTCAATTAGCGACTATTTTTAGATTGGTAATTTCTCTTACTTAAAATTTAGTTTTAAGTTAATATGGAGTGATATTTGAATGTAACATTAGAGATCTTGCTCTATCATATATTGTAAACACATCCATGTAAATTTCATATATATACGTTCTTTTACATCTGCAGTCACTCATACAGGTACATATGTACCGATATATATATATATATATGTGTGTGTGTGTGTGTGTGTGTGTGTGTGTGTGTGTATATATATGTATATATATGTATATATATATATAGAGAGAGATATAGATAGAGATATATAGATATATATCTATATCTATATATACTTATCTATATACAGATATCTATATACAGATATCTATATATAACTATGTATCTATATATCTCTATCTATATATATATCTATATCTATATATATCTATATATCTATCTATCTATCTATATGTATATCTATCTATATATATACATATCTCTCTCTCTCTCTCTCTATATATATATATATATATATATATAGATATATAGATAGATAGATAGATAGATAGATAGATAGATAGATAGATAGATAGAGAAAATGGAAAGGTCAAATATAATTTAGCTTTTCAAATTACCCGTGCCCACTGTCACATGAGCATAATATAGTCTATTAATGACGTACATTATTTCTATAGATTATCTTTAGCAACCCTTAGTTTTGGTCTAAGTACAATGCAACCAGCAAGCTGTAATGACTCGCAGTATCAGTTTACTAATCATTCCTCTACAGCAAGAAACGTGGTGTTTATTATTAAGCAAAGCTAAATATACAGAATAAGTCGTTTATTATGATCATGTATATGGTTATATATATATATATATATATATATATATATATATATATATATATATATATATATATATATATATATATATATATGAAAGTGAACATTGAAGTCAACACTCAGAGGCGATAGGCTGTTTCATGCTGGACGCAATCGTCAGGCAGCCTGACGATTGCATCCAGCATGAAACAGCCTGTCGCCTCTGAGTGTTGACTTCAATGTTTACTTTTATATTTACATACGCTCTATCTCTTTATCCCATAAATATAGCACACCTTAAAACTATATTTCTTCATATATATATATATATATATATATATATATATATATATATATATATAAGAATATATGGTTATACACACACAATGCATATATAAAGATAGACACACTGTATACACAAGCATAAATGTAAATATATAGATATTTCTAATTTCACCAAGTCTGAGTTATTTATTTCTAAATTTGCATTGTTTGCTCTTGTGGTTGAAGTGAATATTGACCTAAACTACTGGTAAAAACAACAATAATAAAATGGATTAAAATGAATCATAAAATCATATCCTTCAACTGCATTATGACAAATCTTCTATTTGTGAGCTTGTACTTAATGCTGGTGTAGCTCTAATAACTAGAGAGTAAACAATACAACCAATGTTATCCTATTACACTGGAACATCATATTGTCATTTGAACTTCAAGTATTGAATATGAAGCTCCATTAAGCAGCTTCTGGACTTATACACACATTTGATTAGCCTGGTGTTCATATTTCAATATCTGCCAGCTGACACCACATTTCAAGCTCATTACAAATATTGCATCAAGTCCAAGACTAGCCATATTATATTCTACTCACATGCACTGATTAACATTTTACTAGCACAAGAGATAACAATACCACTGTAAATAGCAAAGCTATAATTTTATGTCTTAAAACCCAGCAAAGCGTTTGCTTGAATTAATAATGTTTGAAAGTAAAAAAACTTTTTTAAATTAAAGGATATATTTGCTTAATCTAGCCTAAAACAAAAGATGGGCAGTAAAAAATATGAGTTTATACTCAAATATTAATATTAATATTGCAGGTACATGGCACAGTGGATAAAGGCGTTGGTTAGATCCAGTGACAGGACCCAAAGAGTGTGAGTTCAATACCCGGTTAAGGCAGTGGAGAACTTTCAGAGGGAAAAATTAACAGGAGATAACTGATAACTGACACCCATTAAACATGGCGCGTGGAACTAAAACAGTCTACCCCAGTGAGCGAAATAAAGTGTTCAGTTCGGCATTCCAACCAACTGAAAAAGGCCGGAGCGTACGACGGCCGAAACGTTGTAATTAATATGGCGACAAAGATGAGGACAATAGTCCGAATAATGTAAATAATGTTATGCGTATGTTTATGTGTGTGTGTGTGTGTGATAAAATAACTGATATGAAATATTCAAAACAAAGTAAGATGGAATATGTGAAAATCAGTTGAATGATTGAAATTTTATTCTGTTGTTAATATTTTGTTCGGTAAGTGTGGTGAAAAATTATCTGTAACGTACAATCAATTTCATATAAAATATATAAATATAAATTAATATAATTCATTTAAAATATTATAACAAATTTATTTTTGTTCATATAAAAGTTAGACAATTATCTTCTTGGGTGTTGAATAATCCATTTCATAAATATTTTATTCAGCCTAATAATATCAGGAACTTAACACATATAAAATAGTCAAGAATAAAATTATACATACAATAAGTCAATGCCATAGCTATTCTGGTCAATAACATTAATTAAATCTACTACAAATTTATTTCAATATACTGTTCCATTCTTTGAAAAGAAACTGCTCTAATTCTAAGACAGTCCTTAATGAATCCTAACTTTAAGTTCTGGCCACAAATTTGACATTGGATTCAGGACCTGACTCATTGCAGGCCAAGGTAAGACACTGATCTTAACTTTTCATGAGTGCACTTGTGCATTTAGAATCATATTAGAAAGTGAAAAATTGTCTTCCAGAAAGGTACTGGTAGAATTTTTCAGATTTAAAATATTACATTATGGTATTTATTGTTGAAACTAACAAATCTGGCACAAGACCAAGAATGGAGAACGAAGAGGGGGCTGGTCTTTTATGTCCTAATCTTTAAATTAACAAGTCACAATCAGACACAATCATTCAATAAATTTTCCTTTCACCAAAACTTCACATTTACACTCCACATTCTTATTACAGTTACCATATTTGTACTATATTTCTCTATGAAGCCTAACTAGTCTCATATATACATTTTTATGGAGTGAGAGGAATAATAAATAGTAATAACAACTTTAAAAAAAATTTCTTCCCCATGTATAATGAACAAAAATATTTACAAGAAACCAAGGAAATGGACTGTTAGTATTAGAAGACCTCCCAATCCTAACTCTGGCAAAAATAACTATTGGCTAGCCCAAAATATGCAGAATTTAAACAATAAAATGAAATACACAAACATCACTCTACTGAAAAACAATCTTCAAAAATTTAAACGCAATGTCAATCGCCATTTTCTGTCTTCTTGAAGCTTGTTCCTTTTTTGTTCTTTCCTCAATCATCGCTATTTTCAATATTCTCATTCACTTTCATTCCGTGTAGCTCCCTGCGTTCTAGTGAGACTGTCACCTTACTTGGAGTGAAATGATTAAAAAAAGAAACTTCTCAACTCCATGAAGTTCCTTCGGTCATATCGTCCATATCACGACTCTTATAATACCTAGTAAGCACGAGAACACACCGTATTCATCTTTGCCAAGTGACATATCACAATGATCCAAACAGAATTGGCCTCGAGGACAGAATATGGACCGTGTAGCCATCAACAAGCATGTACAACGGGCGTACAAGTTTGCTGTGAAAGAATATATGTCCAATGAACTCCTCCCAATCAGAACAGTGAAATCTGGCATAACTGCCAGTCCCGCTGAACAGAGCCTTTTGCCGACGCAGAGGGAACTACACAACACCAGCCAGATGAGTGATGTCTCTTTGTTCATGAGACAACTTAATATAGGCACTCGTTCGAACCCAGCTCGTCAATTAGATCATGTCGAACGGCTTCTCTAGTTAACGAGACATTGCCGTCCGCGACAATGAAAGAGGCCAGCCTTAGCCCGTAAGAAGTACTGCTGAGCACTACGTCTCTCGCGACAGAAGAAACACTCGCCTTGGGTCCATCTTCATCTCTAATTGCACACTTCTCAGAGCCAGAACGAATTTCTTAGCATCTTCATTTCAGAATTCGCAGTAGGCATTCTCTCTAGGAAACTAACACGAAGAGTGTTGACGAATCTCAACGCTCAGCAAATCTAGACTGCCTTCAGATTGTTCGACACAGCTGAGGAGACTTGACGTTTAAAACACATATAAGATTTAAAGAAGGATGGGGTAAATGTATGCACAAACATCCGCCTTTCCCAATTTTCTGAAACCGCAGACAAACTGCAGCTTCGACCTTCTCTCAAACGTCCACCCAGTTGGAAATTGGAGCCAAACCCGACACCTTGTATCATGCATGACCAGTCTTTCCATTAGAAGCGCCCGGGAAGACATACTTCCTTTCACACAGCCACAGATTTACTGCGATTGAACGCGGCCCCAGCTACCATCCTGTACACTCTGATTTCTCTCCAGACATCGCCAGTCTCCACATTGGTCATTATAACTATGACCACGTCGTCTGGTCGAAGTGATGGCAATAGGTAACGTAGTTCCGCGTATGACTGGATTCGCCTTTAACATGAGAATGTATGGTTCCAATATAAGAACGTACAACATAGGCGAAAGTGGACAACTTTGACGAAGAGATCTGGACAACATGATAGGTTTGAACATTATTCCGCTCACTTCCACCATCACACCGGGGGATTCATACAATAGACAGATTCAGGAACGAAAGTACAGTTTATAGAAAACGATGGTAAAATTTATCTAATGTCTTGTACTGATATAAATTAATCAACGCGGCTTCAGTGTCGACTTTTTCTATGATCAATCGTACCAAATGTAGTTAATAATCCTGCCCTTCACAGCAGAAGTCTGTTGAAGACCGATCAGACTAGGGAAATTTTTAACTTTGTATTCAATATAGTTAAAGGCTAAAAATTACTAATCACATCTTATCTCTGTTTATCCTTGCGCAGCAACTTAATAATCACTCCCGGTGAAGTGTTGGAGAATAGTCTCATTCTTCAACCAGTTTTTATAGATCAGTGCCAGTAAATAAACAAATTCTGGTTACTGCCTCAAGTACACTTCGTATAGAAGATCATCTGTCTTCGGAGTGTTTTTCTGCCGACTTGAATCAACGCTTCGCAGATTTCCGTCTCTGTTATGAGACCCTCACACCCAAACCTCTCCAGTCGCTTCAAGACAAGAAAAGTCGGCTAAATAAGCATTGAATTGAGCGGGGCTCAATCGGGACTCTCTGATGAAAAGCTCCTGAAAGTAACACTGAAAGATTTTGCATATACTGCCGTTTGTAATCACATCATCCGCCAGGTAATGTGAGGCTGGTCATATATTAATTAGTGGTGCTCTGATCACAAATTAGTAACCATATTCGCTGCCTCGGAAAACATTCTTTTTAACAGCCCTATCTGAGCTCGGTCCTTCTTGGTAAGCATCCCGGTCTTAGTTATAGCTAATTTTCCCTATTTATCGATTCTATAACCCTTTATAGCGTAGTTTTGCATGTCATTTGCGCTGCTAATTTATCTAGGTTGAGTCGCCGACTAAAATCAGTAACAAACGACCGGATTTAAAGTGACCCTAGCACTTATTGCCAAATACGGAAAAGAGTCTTACGTCGGTCGATGTAGCTCGAACACAACAACGAATCTGTGGTACCCTTATTAATATAGGTCCATACTAGGTCACGGAAGTGCTCAATTCTGAAATTATCAAGAGCAAACGTACCGATAAAGTCTTTAAATTATTTCACGTCCGAGTTGTTAGTAACCGATCTTTCTCCTGTACGATCTATATCAGGATCAAGAACGGCATTCTAATTAACTGCCAGCCCCATTGTACATAGCTTTTTGCCGACCCAGAGGGCATTCCGCAACACCAGCCAGGTGAGTGATGTCTCGTCTTTATTGAGACACCGCCATGCGGACGACCAATGCCACAGAGAGCTAACCTCCTCCTTCGTCAAACCGACCACATCCCTTAGAGTATCTCGAGCGCTGTCCCCACGCACTAACACACGATATAATGCCTAAGAGGACAACAGTCGGGTGTCGGAGAAGCCTTCCTTAAACCGAGGAAGTCTTTCAGAGCGAGTCGACACTCGCGACAAAAGGAGCACTCGGCCTGAGGAGTACGGCGGGTCTCTTCCTGCCCATCATGCACACTTTTCAAAGCCGGAAATGCTTTATTAGCGTCTTCCTTCCAGAAGAGGATGTTGCCGTCATCTTGCTGACACAATCGATCTAGGAACTTGAGCCACGTCTGTTGACGAATCTCAACGTCGAACATTCCTTGACCGCCCTCAGGCGGATGGAGGCAACAGACTGGCTGACGCACCACAAAAGGTGAAACAAGACTCGAATCAATAAAATTAGTTCGGCGCACGGCAGTGGAAGTACCGATAGCCGGTAAACAAGAATGGGACAGATGTGCGAAGCGCAATCTTCCACCCTCCCCTTTCAGGAAAGCCTCCTCCGAGACCACAGACGGACTGCAGTCTCGGCCTTTTTTCGGACCTTCAACCAATTCTTCTCCAACTGGAGGTCGGGACCAAATCAGACGCAGAGTATCTTGAGAGGCCCGTCCGTCCAAGTGAAGGGTCCGGAAAGAGAGACTCTCTTTCATGCACCCAACCGCAAGCCCACTGATGGTCGCGGTTGATATTGGCTCCTGTCACCTCCTCATACCTGATTTCCTTGCCAACATCGTCAGTCTTGGCGTTACTTTTCATGAAAGCGTTGACGCCATTGGTATAGGCTGAATACTGGCCGAAGTGTTCGCACCAGGGATGGTAATTTCATGTAGGACCAGATTCGCCTTTAGCTTGTGAAGGAAGGGCTCCAACGCAAGAATCGTCGAAAACGAGCAACCTTGACGAATGGATCTGAAGAACATGAAAGGTTTTGACCTTACGCCATTCACTTCTACCATCGCCCCAGAGGACCGATACAAGAGATGGATCCAGGTTCGAAAATAGGGCCCGAAGCCTGCCGACTCGAGGACAGCCCCGAGAAATCGATGGTCAAACCTATAAAATGCCTTGGATTGATCTAAATTGATCAGTGCGGCTTCACTCTCGATTTGTTCTTTGACCAAGCGTACAAGAAGGTTGTCCTAAATAGTCCGACCCTTCACAGCGCAAGTCTGCTCGGACCAATAAGACTAAACAGGACAGCTTGCAAACGGTTGGCTAAGACCATGGCAAAAATCTTTAACTGTATTCAACATAGTTAAGGGCCGGGAATTATTAATCCCATCCTCTCCGTGTTTATTCTTGCGAAGCAACACTAGATCACACCTCTGGTGAAGCATTCGGGAATACTCCCGTTCTTCATCCATTGGTTAAGGACCAGTGTCAGCAGAGGGACAAACACGTGCGACTGCCTCAAGTTCACCTCATAAGGGAGTCCATCGATACCCGGAGCCTTGTCTCGGCCGACATGCTATCTCAGATTTCCTCTTCTGTTATCGGACTCTCACATCCAGTCGTCTAGAGGCGAAGAAAGTCAGCCAAATAGGTGTTGAACTGAGTCAGGCTCAGACCGGTCTACCTGGTAAAAAAGATCGCAAAACCTCACATATACAATCGTTTGTAGTCACGGTACATCCATCCGGCATTGTGACGTTAGCGATATATTGATATGCGATACTCCGAACTTCTTCAGCTCGCAATTCAGCGACCATATTTGTTGCCTTGGAAGACATTCTTTTTAATTGAGACCTAACTACTAGATCTTGATCTTTCTTGATAATCAAGGAGTCCAACTCTGCCCTAGCTGCAGCTATTTCCCCACTGTCTCCCGAATTTATAGCCCTTTCTACTGTAGATTCTTGTGCCGTTTGCTCTGCTAATCTATCTCGGTTGAGTCGCTTACTATAATCAGCAGCAAACGACCTAATGGTAGCCTTAAGGTGATCCCACCACTTATTCCCAACCACAGAGCCCGTCAATTACCGTATTAGAATTAGTAAAAGCTGGTTCTGAAATTCCTTCTCACCGAACAACGATGTGTTGAATTTCCAGTAGCCAGCCATGCTAATCCTAGGTTTATCTAAGTTTAGACGAACCTGGACAAGCCTATGGTCCGAATAAACTATGGTGTGATGACTTGGACAGCCTACGAACTTTAGGTCGACTCTTCTAAGACTCGGTCATTGTAGCTTGTAAGCAACACTGAAACCAATCTGCCCCTATTAGTCCAAGTCCAAACTACCTCCCGAGGACATTCATTCCTAAACTTATCGACAATATCCAACCTGTCGATAAAGTCCCGAAATGACTTTACATTCGTGTTGTTAGTACCCAATTTATTCCCTGTGCGATCTATATCAGGATGGAGGACGGCATACCAGACACCCGCTAAAATTACTCGACGAGATGTCAGAAACTCGATCCCTGGAGCCATTGGGCGCATAAACCCCAGTGAGACGAAATGCTTGATCTTTTATGGTAGCGTCCACGACACAAAGCCTCCCCTCCAGATCCACGAAGACAAGCGTACATACAACATTCAAAACCAAGAACCCCCCTAGAACGACCATCATAATACGCTGAAAGGAAGTCAAACCTCTTCATCAGTATATCATCATGGTTCCCAGAATGGAAACGAGCCTCTTGTACAGCATATCTACCCACTCCCAGGCGCTGAGGGTCAGGATTGAGTCTCGCCCTGCGAGACTTCGACCTCAGTCCCAGGACATTCAAACTAGCTAAAAAGTGACATTGTCACATGTAATTGGATTGGCGACCTGCCTTGAACATTGTCGTGGTAAGAATACCCATGGGCCATTTCATTCTTTATGTGAGTGTCAATCACTAGACCCCGATATCCCACGGAAAAGTTAACTTAAGTGCTCTATATTGAGAGGGGTTAACAAAAACTGGGACACTCCCTGAGCAGAAATGCCTCAACTTTTTGGCTTCCTCGCTTTCCCAAATTGCCAAGGTGAGTGTAATGTCCTGGCCTTTGACAGCCTCTTCCACCATCCCCCATGACTGCTGGGACCCCGAGCCAGTCTTGATAACGGACTCGCTTTGCGTCCGAAAAACTCCATGGGTCTTCTATGTCTTTGTCACTAAATTTTTGCATAGACAGCAGGTGTCACGGAACAAGGTTTCAGCTCGAGGAGGATTGGAATCGAACAGGCGAAACTCCAGAAACCTTCTTATCTGGGCAGGAAGGGGCGAAGTGACATATCATGTCACACTTCCAACAAGCTGGTCTCCTCCTCGTAACGATGACAGGATAATTTTTCCCGCCTGTCTCCAAGCTGTTGGGAATGATGGTAAAGGCTTCTCGGTCGATCATTAATTCAAACACCCACTCACCTGTCTCATATTCTGGAGTAACTCACCAATTGGCCATACTGCATAAGATTTACTCCTAAGTGCTCTCCGAGAATATAATCAGGGATCTCATATACCGCCACCTTGGTCCTACGCCGTCTTCGGTATTCTGTGCGGATGTTGTAGTGATCAAATCACGAGACGTTACATCCACACAGTCCTCTGGCGTGGGCAACAGTATGTCCCACATGAAATAACCTATACCTTTAATTATTTTTTTAGGTGTAACCCCCAAGGAATTCTATGTTTTCATCATTGTACGTTTAGTGCACCGACAAATTTTACGCGTGAGCTTGTTAGGCACAAAAACTGACACTGTTCTTTTTGCAATGCGCTCTTGTGCATCGAGGTCTACCAAAAACCCGCCATCGGTAAACAGATGAGCGTACCGTTTGGCTCTCTCGATAAACTCCGCCACATTGACTATGCATTTCGGTGGGTGGGGGACTCCAAAGAGAGGGTGATACTCCCGCCGTTACATCGCTGACTTCGACCACCGCCATGCTAGTGTTCGTGTTTTTTCTTTTTCCATTTCTTTTTCTTTATTTTCTATCACGGGGGTGGATCAATTATTTTTTAGTTACCTTCACTATTTCGGCATAAATTTTCGATACCTAAAGTTTAAAATGAACTTTTAAAAATGAAAAAACATTCTTGAAGATTTCATTTTAGCTTTAATTGAAAGCTAAATGATTAAATTTATTATTTCGAGTAAGTAAAATATTCTGGTGTATTTCAGATAGAAATTATATAGATTGGAATGTCACATTTAATTTCGATTTCTTAAAAAAAATTTTAAAAGCGGCATTTTCTTAATTTTAAGAAATTTGTAAACAAAACATATATATCGATTTTAAAACTCTTCCAAATATATATATATTCCTGACACATTATTTGAGTAAAATTAGAAAATTTAAAGTTAAATTAATCTGATTTTAATTAAATATTACTTACTTATAGCATAAAAAAGTAATATACAATCATTTATTTAATGATTGGTACTGCTTAGCTTATCATAGCTTATCTGAGGCGATGATGGATGGCCGATTGAGTCACGAAGCGATGACAGCTAGTATGGCTGGCTAGAATTGATATAAAATTTACGAAAGCTAAGTGAAGACATTTTTTTTTCTTGGTTTTTAATTACTTAGTAATTTTTTACAAATGAACATATTTTCCGCAATTATCTAATAATTTATTGACTTTTATTTACATTTCGAAGATGCTTTATGCAAAAACAAAAAAAAATTGATAACACTATAAAATTCTCTTGAATTAATTTCTCTGTAATGAGACAAAACTCTTCGATCACGTGACCGTTTAATAATAATGTCACGTTTAAACTTTCATAGATGAAAATAGGGTAAAATTAAGTAAAAAAAATAAGAAATAAAAAATTATTTTAAAAATAGAATAGTGTAACTATGTTTATTAATCTTTTCAATTTTGAATTCATAAATTTCGTTTCCACTTAATTATTTTATTACATCCAGGAAATAGCCTAATACAGAATTTTACACGATTTTAAACTATCATGAATTATTATAATTAAAATTTTTTAAAAAATGAAAATATTCTTATTTTTCAATTCAGAGCATATTTTCATTTAGAATAGTGCAAGTTTGAAAGAAAAGATTAGGAGATTTAGATTTTTCAAGAAGTCCTACTTTTAACGAATAAAAAAATTCAGGAAATAGAAAGTTTTTTTGCAAAATTTCATGAAATTAAGTAAGTGGTTGGGAGGTAACATATGTAAAAAAAAAAATATTTTTTACCAAATTTTTCTAAAAAAAAATTTTCAAAAATAATTTCATTCATTTGTGAATAAGTCCTGAAAATTTAATTAAAATCTGATAATTATTTAATTTTTACAAGAATTTCAAAATCTATGTGTTTTCAACGGGAAAATACGCAAAAAGTTAATGTAACCGCGATGACGCAAACAAAACAAGATTTTACTAAAATCTCGAACGTTTTAGACAGGATTAAAATATTTCAAAAAATAATTAAAAATACTTTGGTCTTTCATCGTAATATCTTTTTTTTTTTTGGTCTTAGTGGCAGATCCAAATAAATGTTTGATGGTCCAACTATGGTCGTCTGTCTTGTGAAGTTTTCCAACTAACTAGAGATTTTTCTTTTTTTTTCCTCAGGCCACAAAGTTCAAATAAAGGAAAAAGCACAAACGAAAATAATATGCAGAACAAGATGCAAAATTCTAAGAAAATAAAACAGGCAGAAAAAAACAAATCTGACACAAAAAGAATACGAAAATAAAATCAAACACCAATGTAAACAAAATTAAATTAAAATTTGACCGCAGCTGAAAGAAAGTAACAAAACTGAAAATGAAAAACATAATCAACCAAAAGGAAACAAATTTTGCCAAAAACAGAAATAAAAACTAACAGAAAAATGTCTAAATACGGTCCTCGTGAGGTCAACGGCGTGTCTTGAGAACAAATGACGGAAACCTACGTCAGAGATCCGCTCAAAACTCGTTCAATATTTATTGCGTATAAAATACAACACTTGTGGCAGAAGGCCTAAAAGGGGAAAATGGTTGAGGCTGGTTGACACTAACTATCTTATACCTAACTAATCAGATTCATGACAATTTCATTCATTACAATTTGCACACCCACTACAAAAACTCGTCCGTCATCATTCAAACCTACATATACCACACCACTCAAAACTCGTTCTCCCTCTCGTTTATCAAAGCAACGGCTTTTATTCACAGAGCAATTTTTCTGATTGGCCTCGCTAGTCAGGAAGGAAAGAACATTAGTATAGTTCTCCTGGTACTTAAAGTAGTATGTTTTTATTAATAATTCTTTTATCTTTCCTTCGGCAGGCCACACACAAAACACGAACTCTTTTTCGTGGTAGGTGATTTTCTCTTTCGTTACAAGCTAGTGATCAAATGCATATCGATAACTGAAAGTATGTTTATTGACTTAACTTCCCTAAATCAATATCCTTGTACTTCCTTTTCTTTCGTGCAAACTATAAGTAATGACATTATACAAGATGTTCTATATCAAGCAAATGTTCATTTCTGCAAATATTTCAAATAAAAAGACTGTTTAGTTTACATTCAGAAAAAGTTAAATTACACACACCTTGCAACAGCCTTTTTGTAAAATGTAAATAAAATTTAGTTTTAAGTTTTATCACAAACAGTTCTGTTTATTACAGAACTTGAATTTTCTCGATAAAACTTTTATAATTATTTAACAGTGGGTTATAAATATACATTAGTTGATACAAATGTGCAACGTGTTAAAATTAATAATTTGCTATTGATAGCTGATGGGGTTAACGTCAGTGAAAAGATAGTACGACATAAACTACTACTGGCATTATCTTCGTCTATAGCACCTCTCATTACCTCTCATGATCTGACCAATGGTCAATTAAAATATCATATAAGTTTATGCTTTTATTGAATAGAAATTCCACAGATTTTGATGTGCATCAAGAAAAGCGTCTCAAAATACAGGGGCACCTCGAGGCGGTGTAATAGTCAGCAATCATGACTTTCCACACATTCCTGTCCCCTTGTAGCTCTTAATAAACTTTGTCTTTCTGTTATTTCTCCTAATCCATGTTTCAACATGTATTTAATCAAGCTCATTAAGTATGTTATGCATTGTTTTCCTCTGTTCCTCTTGCCCTCTATCTGTCCTGTGAGTACCAGATTTTCCCACGCCCTCTTTCCTTATTATATGCCCCAGAAACCTCAACTGTCTCTTCCTGATGTTAAGTATTTGTTACTATTTTGTTTCTATTTCCGCAAAACTGTGTCGTATTTCATAGTTTCGTTAAATGGTATTCTCAGAATCCTTCTGTAAAACTACATTTTTGTTGCTTCAAGTTTCTTCTTCATTCTTTGAGTAAATTGCCCAGCACTTACCGCCATACAGGAGGACAAATATCTTAAATCAGCTTAGTACTCATTTTCTTGATTCTAGCGAAATTTTCCTATTTCTTAGTACATTGTTTAGTTTTTGGAATGTTTCCTTGGTTATCACAATACACCTTCAGATCTCAGTGTCGCTCATTCCATCCTCTGTTAAAGCACTTCCTAGATATTTAAATTTCCGCACTTGTTTGATTTTGGTACCTCCGATTTGCAATTCGCACTTTGAGCTCATCGTTTTGCTAACAGCTATGCATTCTATCTTATTGCAGCTGATGTTTAATCCTTTCTTCTCGCTTTCCTTCACTATCTTCTATAAGAGTTTTTATAGTTTTGTTTCTGTGTCTGCTATCAACACTGTGCCATCTGCATACATTATGTTGTTAAGATTGTGGCCACCAGTAATGAATCCTAGTAGAACTTCTAGTTCTTTCAGAATTGCTTCCCTGAATAGGTTGAATAAGTCCAGTGAGAAGACACCCCTTTCTATTTTTGTATATCTGCTGAACTTATTTTCTATCTGCATGCATGTTTGCTGCCAGTATAGGTTCCTGATTATTCTAATATATTTCCCAAATATATCAAGGTTGCATATACTTTATCGAACGCCTTTGCGTAATCTATAAAACACAGGTACTCGTCCTTCTGCTCTTTCTGATAATATCCAGAGCATAAATATTGCGTTCCTTGTTCCAGTGTCTTTGGCGAATACACACTGTTCCTGTCCTAGTTCTGGTCTGACTCTACTGCGCGTGCTATTCATCACAATTTGGATGATCAGCTTCGTTATGTGGTTCATTAAGCTGATTGTCCGATGGAGTTCGCCTTCGTTGGCATCTGGCTTCTTAGGCACTACTGCAAAAATATATCTACTTAGGTTTTCCGGTATATCACCACTGCTGTAAATTTCGTTTGTTATTTCTGTAATCTTGTCTATGCTGAAATCGTCTAAGACTTCCAGCATCTCTATTACAATTCCGTTTGACCCTGTCGCTTTGTTTCTGTTCAAATTGGCCAATGCTACTTCCACTTCAAATATTAATATTTCCGGTCCGTCGATATTTCTATGTATTGCCGGTTGTTCTCTTTCATCGTGGAAGAGTTCTCCAATATATTTGTTCCATCTCTGGAGTATTTTTTTTCTCTAATATCAGCGTTAATTACTTGGACTTTAAGCATCTTGTTGATGAGCATGTCTTTCGTCCTGTTCGTTCTCTTATTTTTTTACGCATGTCTGCTTTATTTGTGATACCCATTCTTTCTATTTCTGCACAGTTTTCGTTGAGCCATTCTTCTTTAGCCTGCCTGCATTTGTTCTTTGTTTCTTTGTGTAGTGTGCTATATTCTGTTCCGTGTCTTGGCATAAATTTTGTCTCTTTTTCATCATGTCGAGAATTTCGTCTGTCAACTATTCATTTATTTTTTTCTCGATTGTTGATGTTACTGAAGCTTCTCTTAAAGTGTCCCACTTCGAGTTTCCATTTTCCTTTTGTTATTACCTACTTTCCTACTTGACGGAATTATTTGTGACGCAAATCCTATATCAATCTCATCTTTCAATAGTGAGAAAATAAAGTGTCAAGGAAAAGCGTATCACTTTTGAAACTGAAATTCCTGGTTTAAAATGATCTTTTCCATAGCTTTATTTATCTTTGATTTTTTTAATAACTTTCCCGTAAATAGTGACTGTAAAAATAAAATTATTCAAGGCAATATTAATGAAATAAAGATTAATTAAAATGTACCTACATCATCGATAAATTTAACAGTTAACGTTACTGTTTTTTTAATTTAATGTCTAATCTAGATAAATTTCTGCACCAATTATTTTTTTTAAATTCAATGTTCCGATGTGATATCCCCTTCTGAAATTGAATGGACAAGTTCTTTATATCTCGAGGTAGAGTGTTACAGAGTAAGATGTACAGTTTATGGGGATATGTGAAGAAGATAACGGTTGATCTTAGACTTGAACAGGTTAAGATTGTAGTGATCGAGGAAGCATTGTCTTAAGAGTCGGTTCCACAGAGCAGCAGTTTGTGGGAAGAAGTTGCTCGAGTGGAACTTATATCTCACCAATAGAATACAAAGTAACGGAGTGGTTTGCGACAATGTGCGTGGCGGATCTCAGCCGTGAAGGTTAGAACGGGTGGCACTAAGTAATGTAATTCGTCTGAACACTTTATATGGCAATAGCGAGAGCAGCGAGAGGCATATAACGTCTCTTCTGTGAGAAAGGAGTTGTAGGGTGGAAAATAATTCGTCACATACAAGGACACAGAAACGCTTTTAAACTCTATCGAGACAGGGAAGTAAAAACTGAGCAGCTCCTGCATATATATGGCACCAATATTCCATTTTCGACATGATCTAGCTCTTGTAAAGGTAGAGGTCAGCAAGTGGAATCAGCTATTAGGGTTAGGGTTAGGGTTAGGGTTCGGACTGGAGCGGTACGGGGAACCGACCATTTTTCCAACATTTTTTGCAATGTGTAGTATGTACGAGTTCCACTTGAGCTTTGTGTTGAATTCGTTCTAATAGGCGCTCAAAGTATGAGGCTTCCATGATGGAACACCCATTCATTGAGATCGGTGAAAGTTCTGAGTCCGCATGGTGATGATGGAACGTCACGAGATTGGGTTTCGAGATATTGAATGTAACCAACCCGTTTTTTCGCCACTGAGCTGTTAGAGCTAGCTGAGAGGAGATATCAGCTGCTAATCTCTGGCCATGTAGATTTTTTGAGGTGCACCCATATACCGTTGAATCATTAGCAATAATATTCACAAATGATCGGAATACACTCTTATGCAGATCAATTATGTAAAGCAGAAAGAAGGTTGGAGCAAGTAGCGAATATTGTGGGATGACTGCGTTAATCGATTGAGACTCGGAAGACTGGCCGTTAACAACTACCTTCAGGGCCCTACCTATTAGAAAGGACTTTATAGTTGAGCAAACTCTTTCAGTGATTCTATAGCTTGTGCAGCAACCCTTTACGCCGCAACTTGTCAAAGGCCTTTGAAATATCTAATGCGATTGTCCTTGAGATGTATTTGTTGCCTGGTGCCTCACTGATTCTGTGAATAATGGCAGTTTAGATATCATCAGTGGACGGAGCCGATCGAAATCCGTACTCTTTGATGCTCAAGAGGTTGTGATAACGTGTAGCTTTGGATGGATAGAAAACATCTGAAAGTAGATACCTCCACAGATTCTCTAAAAAGATGAGCATACTATGATGAAAAAAATGCCTCAAAATTAACAACAAAGTTTTATCGTTAAAATTCTTCAGTTATTATTAAAGAAAGACCAAAGAATGTTCTTCTTATTAAATTATACTTTTTTATCCTTTTTAGAACATTCTAAATTTTGGTCTTGCTTTTCTTGCACCTGCAGCGTTGGCGGGTGCAAAGATTAGTATAGGGAATTTTAGCATCTGTTTTGTGGTGAAAAATACATTGATTTGGAAATTCTTGCAAAAATCAACAATTATTGGACTTATTTACAAATGAATAAAAAATTATTTTAGAAATATTTCTTTTTTTAGAAAATCTTGGTAAAAACATTTTAAACACCAGTTACTCTCCCCTAATTTTTTAAAATTTCGATAAATTAATTTTTGTATCCCTTAATATTTATATTAGTTATACGTGACGGATAATGAATTTTTACGATAATTATTTTCATTTTTTTTAAATTTTAATTAGAATGATTTATTACGTTTTAAATCTTTTAAATTTCTGTATTAATTTGTACCAGTTAGGTGATATAGAAAAACTTACTAGAATTCATCGACCACCAATACTTTAAAAAGAATTTATAATTTGTGATAAATTTGCTATGTAACCGCCGCGCTAGATATCTATTAAAATTTTCCCAAATCGTCATATTTCCGTGTAAATGTACATGCTAAACTCCAAATAACAATTAAATTTTGATAAAACTAACCATTTTGGAGTTATCGACAATAAAGGTTCGGACTCAGTCGCGTTCAGCCGTCGGCCATTACTGGCCTTGTTTAACTACATTCACTGCGGAACATTTTGTGCGCGGAAGCTTAATTAAGGGCCTTTTTACTGCTCTTAACTGATCATACTCGTCTAAATTAATGCGCACTTAAACTGTTTAAGTTTTCGAGTTTGGCATGTACATTTACACGGAAATATGACGATTTGTTAAAATTTTAATAGACATTTAGCGCGTGACTTAAAAAGTAAAATTTACCGATTTTGTGTGTGTGTGTGTGTGTGTGTGTGTGTGTGTGTGTGTGTGTGTATAAATGTGCCGATTTTTGTAAATAGTGACGTCCATACAGAAGGTAAGAACGATAACCTATAGTAAGTTTAAAGTCAAAGTATCTAAAATTCAATAAAATATTAGATTACATAGAATATTTCCCTAAATTTTTAAGATTAAAAAAAATATATATAAAAGGTGCTCACGTTATATTCCTCAAGTAATTTTTACAGATATGTCCACCGTAGAAAAATAAACTTCTGGCTGTCAGTCAACGTGTTAAAAATGCATTTCTGAGATATTTTAAACTTAAAAGTAAATAATGTTTTAAATTAGATTAAATAAACTTTAAATCAGCTAATATCCCTCAGATAAAGTTTCAGAAAAGTATAATTTCTTTTTGAAAGATTTTTTCATAAAGAGAATTACATTGCGATGACAGATGGCTAAAAATGGCGCTAAACCCAGCGGCGTTTAGTAATTTCAAAACGAAAACCCCTTTCAGTCAATTTAAATTAGATTTGAAATGCAGCAAAGTATTTTGCTTACAGGAAATATTTAAATAATCTATTAGATTAAAATTAAAATTCAAATGAAAGTAAAACCTTCAAGAAAGCAATTTTTTTTTCATTTTAAAAAATTCATTTTAAACCATAATTATCGTCTTTCTGTGGAGGTATCTTTCTGAAAGTAATTTATATAGGAAACATTTAAAAACAATTTAAGACCATACAAAATTCGACATTATTCACCAAAACATTTATTTACCCATCGAGATGAATAATATAAATTTTTAAATCATCGAATATCTGTGGACAGACTGAAAGTTTGTCTTGCAAGATTTGTAAATAAAAGCATTTTTAAAGACAAAAATAAAACATTTTAAAAATCATAACGAGGAAAGATTTTGTACAGTTGCTTGAGAATGATATCAGTGCTCAAACAGTTCCAGAAATTCTGAAACGAGATTTTCAAGAGGAAATATACTGTTTTCTCAGAAAACTTTTTCTGTATTAAGTTATAAATCGCTCCGCAGTTTGAGTGGAAAATATTGTAGCGATATCCAAAATTTTATTTAAGTCTAAATAAGTAGTTAGTAAATATTTCAGAAGCATGTAAAAAGTCCCCCACCACACACACACACACACACACACACACACACACACACACACACACACACACACACACACACACACACACACACACACACACACACACACATACATACATACATATATCGCCACTTAATCCCCTAAAAAACAGCATAGCATGATGAAGAAAGACCACAAACTCAATAAAAACAAAGTTTTGTCATTACAATGTTTATGTTATTATTAAGAGGAAAGTATTTTTTTATTATTTTTTGAAATTTTTTAATCCTTTCTAGCACGTTGGAAATTTTGGTTAAAAAAACTCTTGTTTTGTTTACGTCAGCGGCCGAACCAAAGGTTTTTTTTGTTTTTTTATTGTTTTTTTGTTTTTTTATTGTTTTTTTTTAGACTTTTTCCGGTGAAACACACATTAATTTAAACATTCTTTCAAAAATCAAATGATTGTCGGATTTTAATGAAATTTTCAGGACATATTAAAAAATGAATGAAATTATTTTTAAAATTTTGTTTCTAAAAAATCTTGGTATTTATTTATTTTATTTTTTTTTTACATATGTTACCACCCACTTACTTAATTTCATGAAATTTCGAGAAATTAAATTTTTAGGGCGGGGATTTTTTTTTTTTTTAGTTAAGAGCAGGACTCCTTGAACAAAGTAAATCATCAATTCTTTTTGTAAAACAGCTGCCCTTTCACCGAAAATCTGCTCTGAATTGTAAAATAAAAAATGCAATAAAACTGTGACATTATTTAATTAGAAAGGCTTTTTTAATTGTTTTAATAAATAAGATTTATTAAGGACACTTGAAGACTTTTTTTTCGATGATTAATTAATTTTTACAAGATTTATTCTCATTTTTTTTAAATTTTAATTAAATAATTTATATTAAAAAATCTTTTTAAAATTCTTCATTGCTTTCAAGATGGCGGGTTGGTGATATTGTTAAGTGAAAACTAATTTTACGAATCAAAAATTGAAAAGCGAATAATAAGAATCGTTTGAGTCAATATATTTTTAAATAATTTAAAAAGATAATTTTTAGTGTATAGAGCATTCCCAATTTCTGCCTATGGGAAGCTATACACGACATTTTAAGTGTCGCTTGACACTTTCATCATTAACGTCTTTACAAATCATCCCTTCAAAATTTCAAAGTAAGTTTTAAATTTAAAGTACTACAAAAATGTAATAATAAAATAACCACCATGATAACAATTAATAATAAATAAAATACCGTAACATTTCATAAATTATTGATTTTTACTTCTATCATGGTATGTTATGTCGGTTATTAAATTTTAAAATTAATCTAAGAAAATTTTATATTATTTAAAATTTTACTATTTTTTCGTAAAGTATCTTCAAACGTAACTAAAAGTCAATAAGATATTAAATAATTGCTGAAAATATTCTGTTAATTTGTAAAAATTACTAGGTAGTTAAAAACAAAAAAAAAATGCGTTCACTTAGATTTCGTAAATTTATGTCAATTCTGGTCATACATAATAAGTGTCATCACTTCGTAACTTATCGATAATGTCGATAGCGTCAATAAAGACATGAGATAAAGAGTACCCGTTGTTAAGAAATGCTTGTATACTATATTTTTATGCCATAAGGAAGTAATATTTGTTTCAAATCAAATTAAATTAACTTTAAATTTAAAAATTTTACTCAAATAACGTGTCAAAAATACATATTTTATTTTTAGAAGATTTTTAAAATCGATAATTTTGTTTTGTTTACAAATTTCTGAAAATTAAGAAAATGTCCGCTTTTAAGAACATATTCTTAAATCGGCCAAAAAGTTGAGTTTCCAATTTTTATAAATTTTATTTAAAATACACCAGAATATTTTACTTACTGGAAATAGTAAATTTAATCATTTAGCTTTCAATTAAAGCTAAAATGAAATTTTCAAGAATGCTTTTTCTTTTCATTTTTAAAAATTAATTTTAAACTTTAGGTATCGAAAATTCAGTGGAGGTCCCTATACATATATATATATATATATATATATATATATATATATATATATATATATATATATATATATATATATATATATAAGTGAACATAGAAGTCAACACTTAGAGGCGACAGTCTGTTTCATGCTAGATGCAATCGTCAGGCAAGTTTATATTTACACACGCTCTATCTCTGATATTGAGCACTTTATCCCATAAATATAGCACACTTTAAGACTATATTTCTTCATATATATATATATATATATATATATATATATATATATATAATACTATAAAATACTATATTTTTATTATATATATATATATATATATATATATATATATATATATATATATATATATATACATAATGATAAAATTATTTTATAGTATATATAATATTTCTAGGTATGCAATATGTATGGGGTAAAGTTCTCATTATTCATTATCAGTTTACTTCACAGCTAAGGAGTATGAAGGTAATTGTAACAACGTTATCTGTTTTACGTTTTACCACAACCAGTCATCCACTGCAGTATAAAAGGAAATTATTTTATTGCAATGAAAATGTAATTATTATATTATTACCTACTGCAAATGAGATAAAAGGCTACCAAAATGTTTAAAACCTATGGAACTACTTTTAAAGACGACAATTTCGCTAATAACCATTCTATGACGTATGTAGATCTCTAAAAGAAAAGAAGAAAAAAACAATGGCGTAGTGCAGCGGAGCGAAAGAAAGGTTCTTGGTACCCGCAACAACGCCAAGCATCATTGCTAGGCTGCGTTAAAAAAATGAATAAGTATGTTCACAATTAACCATGTTGTTACAGTGTTGTATGTTTATGGTTAAGATTAGAGGTAAGGAAAGTCATGAGAAAGACGTCAAAATATTGATTAAGAAAAAGTTACATTTTTAAAGGAAAAATGTAATCTCGCTGAGCAGCACACAAATTATGAATACTAATAATATTCTTTTTATAAATGCAATGCTGCCTATTCGGTTTTTAATGATTTTATTTGTACTTTTAAGCAATATATTCAATAATTTTAATGTTAAATTTATCACAAGTTTGAGTATCTTGGAAATGTTTTCCCGTAGAGATATTGTATTGTGCCCTTCTTCAGTACTGGGCGCGTTCATACCAAACTACTACTTACTACTGATCTTGCAACAGTGTAGAGATGTCAAATTGTAAACTCTTAACAAATTTAAAGAAAAAAAACAAACGAAAATTATTTTTAAGTAGAGAAAAATGAGGAAAATATTCTAAAGTTTGTTAGAAGAAAGAAATAACTATCATTTATATTTTTTTTTTTTATTTATGATATGACCTATAGATTGGTTTCATAATGTTTTCTTTGTAAAAAAAAATGTCTTTTTAAAGTATTTCTGCAACGGAATGTCACTTTCAAATTTAAAAAAAAATCAATATTTATTCGAAAAAATGATTGAAGTATTTTTTGCAAGATGTTTTGCAAGATTTCCACGTGATAATATTTTTTTTCATTTTAAATTAAGTTATACAAGAATTCTGAAAAATAAAAGAAAGCACAAAAACAAAATTTAAAATAATAAATAAAATGAAAAGAAAAGAAACTGACGGAATTGGCGCATTTAGGTTTTTGTTGAAAACTGACATTTTTTTCTTATTTTTTTTTTTACAAAAAAAATATCTCTCGGCAGATCTCACAATACTGCTATATAAGAAAGTTCACAAAACTTTTTCACAAGTTTTTAATCACTTATTTGAAGGAGTTAACAAAAAATTATTCTAACTTTTCGAAAATGTTTGTTTAAATTTTTAAAATTCATAATTCAAAAAAAGTTAAAAAAGTAATTTTGGATACCAATCAACTTCGTTAAAAATACAATAGGAATAAAAATAATTTATATTCCTCGAAAGTAACTAATTAATTGAAATGAAATAGGTACAAATTAAAAATTCGTTTTTTTCTTTCAGTTGAGTACACTACTACATCTTGCTTGAGAAAAGTTCAGTTGTTTCTCAGATACCGTGTGTGAAAAGGAAAGAAACTAGTGTCGAAATAAGGCTATAAGTTTGACAAGCAATAAAATATGAAAATAAAGACGTTTAAAAACTCTCTCTCTCTCTCTCTCACACACACACACGTGCGTGCGCGCACACACACACGTGCGTGCGCGCACACACACACACACACACACACACACACACAGAAAGAGAGTCTTTAAAAGCCCTATGACGATTTCTATGGTGAAGAAAACACATTGCCAGTGACAGAAAATACTATCGAATTCAAATCTGACCAAGTAAATTTTTAATGTTTGAATTTTCAGATCAAAAATTTGACTTAGTATATTAATTTTATTTTTGTTGAAACTAAAAAATAAAAATGCTTCTTAATTTCAGGTGTTACAAAGAATATGATGCCTGACCTGCGTGCTAAAAACAAAATTGGTTTTTCTTTTAGTTTTAAGTTTTAAGTGAAGGTACTCAGACCGATATTTAATTAAGAATCTATTCTAAAATTAATAAGAAAATGTTTTTAGTTTTCTTTAAGAATATTGCTTTATTCTAACAAATCCGATAATTTAAGAAAAAAGAAGGGTTTTTTTACTTTTTTAGAGACTGTTTTTTGTCTGTTTCTTTTTGCGTTTAAACATAAAAAAAATAAAAAATAAAAAACTCTCTCGGAAAAAAGAAAACTTGTAAAAAAAACAAACATAGCGTACAGTAGAGAAAAGAAGGTTTTTGTTTTACTTACTCGAAGTGAAAAATTGAAACTTGTGGATGTTGTTGGTTTGCAGTTGTTATGATTATTGTTGTTGACTCAACAACACACATAGTTTGTTCTTAATTCCTGTCTGTTATTTCGTCGCAAAAATAATAACCAAAATTGCAATCAAAATAAATAAAAAAGAAAGATTTACATGATCAAAATCCTTCCTAAAAATTATTATGTTTTCATTTTATACCGCAACGTACAACTCCAACAATAGTACTGTGAAACAACAACTCGAAAAAAGTTAAATTCTCAAAAGATTTGATTTGAAATTTCCAAGTTTTAATTTAAAGTTGCTGATGTTTTTGGTTATATTAACGTTCCAAGCTAATTTTCATTTTTTTTTAAACAAAGTTTTTACTTTTTACCACGTAGAATTGTTTTTAGTTTCAATATTTACTTCTTCCTTACGTTATGATGACTGTTCTTTCCGGCAGTGAAGATTAATTTTTTTTCAAAATGGGTAGTGCGCACTATCAAAAAACTAAGTACAGAGAAGTAACGTTGCGGCTGTTGCTACTTAATAATAAAGTAAATTGTCTTTCTTTAGTGAAGTTTTAGCCTCACTTCTATGCATCAGAGTGAGTGAGGTGCGTGCAGTCGAGATGGACAGAGGGAAAAATGACCAAGAAGGAAGCAGACACAACTACTGGCAACAGACGTGGCACGTATATCAAGTGTTGTTCAATTGAAAACAGATTAAATAGTTGCCTTTCTCTACTATTTCCTCATTCCTGCTGCCTAACTGCAGTGTAAACTTCTACTAAAAAATAATCCCCCCTCTCGCTCTTTCTCTCTTCCACTCGAGTTTTTTAGTCGGTTTTTATTTTTTGTTGTATTGGTTCTCTTTTATATTTGGCTTATGTTGGTTCTATCTTCAAGGTGCAGAGCATGTGTTGAAAATCCTATTGTAATATAAATTAATAATGAAAACATTACGTGAAGACGAGCAGGAGATTGTTTCAATAGTTTTGCGTTTGAGAACACCGCGGAGGTTTCGATGTCATTTATTCTCATCCTTTCTAAAATCTTTACGAGTTTTAAAAAATAACCAAGATTATTTTATTCTCAATACCTACTTCAAACGGAATGTGACACCAGCAAGGCCGTATTTAAATTGGGAATCACACGAATACATGGAATTATGGTGGTAAAAATAAATAGATAAATGGAAAATATACTTTTTTTATTTTTTTACAGTGCCTACCTAGAGGGAAATGTTGTTGTTAGCATGATGAAAAAAAGGCCCCAAATTAAATAAAAACAAAGTTTTATCGTCAAAATGTCTATGCTATTAAGAGGAAAAACCAAAGCATTTTTTAATTATTTTTTAAAATTATTTAAACCTTTCTAACACGTTCGAAATATTGTCTAAAAAACCTGCGACGTAATTTTTACAATGATGTGTTTTTGCGCTTTTCTTCCGGTGAAAAACACATTGATTGGAAATTCTTGCAAAAATTAAATAATTGTCAGATTTTAATGAAACTTTTAGAACATATTCACAAATGGATAAAATTATTTTTGAATTTTTTGTTTTAGAAAATCGTGGCATTTTTTTTTTTACTTATGTTAAACCCCACTTACTTAATTTCATGAAATTTCGAAAATTTAAATCGTATGTCCAAAATTTATTTTATTAGTTAAAAAAAAGTAGGACTCCTTGGAGAATGTAAATCATCCAATTTTTTTGCAAATTTTTGCTCGCTTTCTAAAAATCTGCTTCGAATGGTAAGCAAAAAAACGTAATAAAACTATGACATTATTTAATTACAAAATCTTTTAATTGTAAATGAGTTATATTTAAATTTCGATGAATAATGAATTTTTACAACAATTTTTTCATTTTTAAAAATTTTAATTGTAATAATTTATCATAATTTAAAAATCGTTTAAAAATTTCCCACACCGTATTTCTTTTAGGTGATATTGTAATGAAGTAGAAAGTATATTTACGAATCAAAAATTGAAAAGCTTAATACAAGTCGTTTTGCATCAATATTTTAAAAATAATTTTTTTTTTTTTTTTACTTTAAGCATTCCCATTTTTCACCTATGGTAGTCTATACGTAACATTATTGTGAAAAGGTCATGTGTTCTAAGAGTTGACCTCTTTTTAGAGAAAAATTCGCTTGTCTTCAATTCATTATTTATTTCAACAAGTTTTGAACATCATCCCTTTAGGTTTAAAACTTTAAAATTTAAATTAAGTTTTACTTTTTTGATTTCTATTTCATGAAATATTTTTATTTTATGTATTTATTTTAGTGTGGGTCATAAGTTATCGAGTTACCTCTATCACAGTATTTCATCACAGTTATTAAATTGTGAAATTAAACTAAGAAAATTTTATAGCATTTGGAATTTAATTATTTTTTCATAAAGCATCTTCAAACATAACTAAAAGTCAATAAAATATTAGATAATTGCTTAAAATATGTTAATTTGTAAAAGTTAATAGGTAGTTAAAAACCAAAAAAATACCTTCGTTTAGATTTCGTAAATTTATGTCAATTCTGGTCATCCGTACTAGCTGTCAACACTTATCGATAACATCAATAAAGACATCAGAAAAACAGGACCCGTCGTTAAGAAATGCCTGTATAATATTTTTGTATGCTATAAGTAAGTAATATTTATTTCAAACCAGATTAATTTAACGTTAAATTTGCTAATTTTACTCAAATAATGTGTTACACATATATATTTTATTTTTGGAAGATTTTTAAAATCGATAATTAAATTTTATTTTAAAATCTGTTCAAATTTAAGAAATGGCCGCCGCTAAAGTCTTTTTGAAATCGAGTAAATATTCCAATCTATATCATTTTTAGTTGAAATAAACCAGAGTATTTTACCTAATGGAAATAGTCGATTTAATCCTTTAGCTTTCAATTAAAACTAAAAGTAAATCTTCAAAAATGCATTTTCATTTTTAAAAATTCATTTTAATCCTTAGGTATCGAAAATTTATACCGAATTATTGGAGTTACCTAGAAGGCTAACGTTTAGTTTTTGTTTTTTAATTTGTATGAGAAAGAAAGAAGTGAAATAATTTGCGGTAACTTTTTCTTTCTTTTTTTTCCATAAAAAAAAGTGAACTTTAAAAATTATTAACTCGTTAAAACTGATATTGAAGTAATTCTTATATGACATTTAAAGTTAGGAAGTAGGTAAACTCCAATCAAAAGATATGCTAAAAACATGAGCATAAAAGATGAAAAAATGTTCCAAACAATAAAAACTAAATTTTATCGTCAAAATCTTTATGTTATTATTAAGAAAGTATGTTTTGATTATTAAATTATATTTTTTAATCAGTTTTAAAATTTGGGCTAAAAATTTGTTTTTCTTGTGTCAACGGTTGAACATAAATTAGTATGAGAAATTTAAGTGTCTTTTTTTGTTTTTCGGTGAAGCATTGATTTGGAAATATTTGCAAAAATCAGATAACTGCCAGATTTTAATAGAACTTTCAAAATGTATTCACAAATGAATGAAATTATTTTAGAAACGTTTATTTTTTAGAAAATCTTGGCAAAATTTTTTTACATGTTAATCTCCCATTTATTTAATTTTATGAAGAATGTAGTGCTTAATGTATATTAGTTATAAGCAGCCGAGAGAATTTAAATCGGCATATTCTTTTTTTATTTTTTGTCACTTATAGAAAATCTGCTCTGAGTCGTAAAATAAATAATTCAATAAAACTAAGACATTATTTAATTTGAAAAGATTTTAATTGCTTTTATGAATAAGATATGAACACTATTATCTTAAGAAACTTTATATATATCCTATATTCATAATATAGTAACTGATTACCTATCTCGAACAACGAATGCAGTTACTATAGAGTTACCAGGCTACTGGTGAAGAAATTAAACACTTTCATGTTTAGCTGAAGCCATATCCTATAAATGAACACCGAACTATTCTATCCGACATATCATTACACTTTCCACAACCTTTCGTAACGCAAGAGCACAGAAAATCGCTATTTGACAGTCTACATAATACATCACACCCTGGGATATCAGCTTCAATAAAATATTGAGATACTACTAGCCGAAAATGAGCAAATCAGTAAAATATGGTGCAAGGAATATCAGCATTGCCAGAAATCAAACATAACCAAACATACAAAGAGTGAAATTCGGCCATTTGATTTACCTTCTAATCGTTTCCAAACAGTGCACCTGGATACACTGGGTCCCTTAAAACCAGTGACCCATAATCTCACTTTATCAATATTTACTAACGTGTATCGATAGAAGTACTCGGCGGATAGAAGCTTGCTCTTGATATAGATTTCAGCATAATCAATTTCTATGTCTTTCGTTGACACGTGGATATTCAGATTGGGAGTTCCCTCAATGTCGTTACAAACAGGTGCAGTCAATTCGAATCGGCATTGTTTTCAGAGCTATCGAAGATAATAGGTTTCCACAGACTGGAGTCAACATCCTCCAACCACAACAAAAATTGAACATGCTCATCGAACTTTAAAAACTATAATCATTGCCAGCAAAGGATCTTGGTTGTCAACTCTACCTGTTGTGCTTCTCAAAATCAGAGTAACACCTAATGAGTTGAATTACTCTCCATTTTACTGCTATAACAGGAGGAAACGCACAAGTTCCCTGAATATTAATCGATAGAAACAAAGGCGAAGATATTGGAATAACAAATTCACAAATAAAGAACTTAGCTAAAGAAATGCAGAAATTTGAGGCCGACGAACTATCCAACGGACGTTTGCATTCTTTACACATTTCATATGCCCCAAAAGAAATATATATTTATAAATATATTTGTTTACGAATAGACAGTGTTAAGAAACCCCTGGAAACACTGAACGCAAATCCATTTAAATTATTGCACCGTAATCAGAAGTACCTTACGATAAAAAACTTCTGATGAGATGAACAATACCGTCTCAAGTGACGGATTAAAGCCAGCATTAATTTCGGAAATTAAGACTTCTATGGATTTTGTCAAATCTCAACCAGAACCAAACAACTCTCCGTCAAATTCCAAAGGACTTAACACAGACAAAAATAGAACAGCCAAATCTAAATCTGGAAGAATAATATAATGGAAAAGTGAAAATACATATTTTTACTATTAAAAATTATACAAAAAAAACACACACAAAATATAAATAATTTTATAAAAAATCTGTTTTCTAGGGCAGAAAATGTGTAGTGAGAGAGAAATAAATAAATAAAAATAAATAAAAAGACGACCAAAATTTCACGATCGTTAAAAATAGACGGATAATAAACATTATCAGGCAAACAAAGCCATACTTCGACCAACTAAGTTGGAAAAACTTTCATAACCGAAATATAAGAAAAGAAATAGATAAATAATAACAAGACCAAAATTTCTCCATTTCTAAAGATCAGCCAATCAAAACTCTTTCACACACACACATATATTTTTTATTGAAATTGGAGTAGATTTGAACAGCGAAATTAGATCAGAACAATTTTGTTTACTGATAGGAATCTGATCTAGTCCATTTGGAATTGGGTCATTAGGAAGACAATGGAAGATGATCGAGACAATTTTTATCGGTTAAAAATTTAAACAGAGCTTACTAAGGCTATGAGGAACTTTGAAATTCACATGATTTTGGGTTGATGGCAGCATTCGTGATAACCGTGTGGGGCCAAGGGTCGATTTATGATCAGTCACGTTTTTCTATATAAACGCGCACAAAAATCTGTTGACAGAGTGGTTGGCTCGTCTGCAGTCGAGTGCAGTCGAGTTGGGTAGAGAGAGGTCGGAGACTGGAAGTGACGTCAGAGATTGGAACCAAACGCCCGCTAACATATTTTGTTGATATAAGTACGAAGAAGCGAATTACTCCTCCAACAATCTAAAACTGCTACTGCTACTATTATTACTACCACTGGAAACGGAAACGTCGAACAAGCTACAATAATCAAAAGGTTGTTTTTGGGCTCGTCTCTCGTCGAGTGCAGTCGAGCTGGGTGGAGAGATATCGTCAGAGATTGGAACAAAACCTCCTTTAACATGTACTGTAAATATAAGTACCGATGCTTCTGATACCACGAAGATTACTACTACTGTTACTACCACCGAGGAGGAACGCAACTATAAACTTTAAGACGCACACAGAAATCTTTATCTCTCCATCGCAAGAGTCGTATATCGTTCTGAGACGATTTCACAACAAGCTAATCACAACCCAGTCTCTCTCTCTCTATCTCTGCGTCTAGAATCCAGAGTTTTACGTCAATTATTTTCTTTTCTGTAACCCGTTTCTTTTCTATACTATTCTTTTCTGCTATATAAAAGATATTAACAATTCAACCATTGAATAATTGTTTGTCCAGATTTCTGCAGATATATATATTTTTTATTTTTTGGTGCATTCTAAATTTCTTCGCACAGACTCTCCAGCCGTGTGTGACACTATTTAGCTATGGTAATTGGCTAACTAATTAACCATAGAAATTAAAATAGAAAATAGACATTCTTAAAGAGAAAAAAAGAGCTATAACGAAAGATAGACTGATCGACGTTAAAACAAATATTTTACTTTGTTTATAAAAAAAACCGCGAAGAAGCCACGTGTGCGGTCTAGCCAAATCGAGTTATCGCCGAGGGAGATAGAAAGAAAGGCAAATATGGAATTATCGGCCAAAACACGTGCCGATACAGGCAGGAAGATTCAATGTTAATTATCATTCCAAGATATCGTTTAATTTCTTTTCTTGGATACAGACGAAGAGAAGCAATGTGGCAGTTATAACATTTTGGCATTGTCTCGATATAGGTGAGAGGATTGTTATCATTTACTTTGTCAACAGACGCTAAGACGACGAATGGCAATGTGGCAATTGTAAACTTTGACAGTCCCCAGAAAATAGTAGAGAATTGAGATTTGACGAGATAAAAAGAATTTAATTTCTTAACAAGTCAAGGATTCCATGATAAAGCGAACTTGGAGTAAAAGAACCAGATGGCAAAGTTCGACAGTGATTGATGAGTCGGTAAAGAGTGATGGCTAAGTGAATTTTGGGTGGCCCCAAAAGAAAGATGTGATAAGAATTTAATTGGCAATCTGGAATTCGTAAAAAGTTTGGCGATGGGAAAAAGGAGAATTTTGTAAACAAAAATTCTGGATTATAATTTTAAGGATGCCAGCTTAGCCACACCCGCACTGACGAGAGATCATTGGTCGTATGGTAGCATGGTGATAGGCGGAGGTGAATGGATGGGAAAGGCGGAGAAGATCTTAACGCCCACTGATGAGATTGGTATGAGATATCAATGTGGGAGAGAAAGAGTCTAGGAGGATAGCTCTCCTCCGACCTTCCCTCACGAACGACGGAGAAAAACCTCCGAAATGGGAAGTGGTTCATTTTCAAAAAATGGGAAATAATCAATTTTCCTGTCTTGACAACAAAGAGATTTCTTGTTAGAAATAGAGATTATCGAGAACCCTAAGCCGCGTCGGGCCCACACACCGGGTTTTGGTCGGTACTCATATAAACGAACGACGATGGGTCGTTCCACGACAGTGCAGTAGAAGTTGCAGTTGAGTTGAGTTGAGCTGGTTTTGAACCAGGGTGTTGCCTCGCAGAAGCTGACCGAGAGATTCCATGACCTCCGACTTCGCCGATGCTACCGATAGCAAGTTAAGCCAGCACTTAAAAACTAAATTAGTTGACTTAGCCGTGGCCAAGATAGACCCGTGGGAATTACCACGGCCGTCTGAAAGAGGAGAGAGGGTTGCATTTGTTTTGTCCAGTCGGGACCAAGTAAGACCAGAAATGACTCTAGTCTTTGGACTATATTGGTCTAAAAGGGATATAAGGAGGAAAAGAGAAGGAAGCAAGAAGGAGGAAAAAGAAACAAAACACGGACCGGCGGACCTCAGGTAAGTCTCTTTTTGGTTTCCTTTGTTCGCTCATTGCACTTAGATTTGCCAGTAATATTGTTGATCTTGTTTTGACTTTGTCGACGTTGTACGCAGTTGAAGCGCCACCACCGTCTTAAGTATTTTTCCTTTCGTTCTGTCGTTGGAAGTGGTAGTTGACAAGACGCTAGGATGAGCGTAGCAGGATCAGACGCCAGAGATGACCTTGGAGACGTGGGAGTCCCCGAAATATCGATGGGTTTCAGGAGGCAAATAGGTAGCATGAAGCTACCTACTTATAAAGGAAATCATGCGGACCTGCACGAATGGATTCTGTCCATTCAGGAGAAGCAGGTGATCTATGGTCTCTCGGACCGAGAAATGGTGTTCCTAGCTTACGACGCCGCAGCGGGGCATATGTCCAAATTCATAGGGGGGATACAGAGAAAACCCGGTCCTGACGTGGACCGAGCTTAAATCCGCTCTGGTGCGGCAATATGCAAGTGAGCGTACGGCCATTGAGGCGGTCAGGAAATTATTCCGGCTGCAGCAACAAGAAGGAGAGAATAATGAGGAATTGGGGGAAAGAATCGCGGGGCTAGCGGCGTTAGCTTTTCCGGAGTTGGCGACTCGGGACAGTGGTACTATTCAGGCCTTGTTGGACGATGTGTATGTGGACGCGCTGTGTGACAGGGACCTGAGTGGCGATGTTCTGAAGGGAGGACCGGTCAGTCTGGCCGCAGCCATAGAGGCGGTTCGGACCAGCGAACGACTCTGGAATAGAATAAGAGGGGGTGTGGGTAGGAACCCCCAAGAGGCCAAAGTAGTGATGAAAAAAGGACCGGGAGCGGATCCAGATACGGGACCCGAAAGAAGAGGTGGAAGAGGACTGGAAGGCTGAGGCAGTTCCCAATAGGAGAGCCTGGGGCCTGCGTTATGGGTTTCACAAGCCCACACCGGGCCGATATGGGCTGGTGTGCTGGACTTGCAAGTATGGTGGGCATCGGGCCCGCGACTGTCTGGCAAACTATGGAGGCGACCCAAGCTCTTTGGGACCGAACTGCACGACTTGTCGCGAGTTCGGGCACAAGGCTCGGTGGTGTACGGCAGAGGGAGACCGTAAACTGGGGATAAAGCGAGTTAATACGCTGATGCCCCCTACTGAGAAGGAAAAGGTTCCGGGAAACGCCAATGGGTCACCCGTGAAAAAGTAAGAGACAGGGTGGCCCCAGTGCAAATAAGACCTATGAGATGCTGAACATGTGGTGTGGTCGGGCACTTTTCGGCAAGTTGTAAGGAGCGAAGGTGTTGGCGCTGTGGAGGAGCGGGTCACCTGAGACGAACCTGTCCTCACAGGAGAAAGATGGACCACACCGAACGGAACAACCCTAACTCGAATAGAGGGGAGGAATGGGTTGCTAGTCTGAGAAAAGAGAGTCATCCAAGCTCTACCCCACCCAGGAGGGCCCCTAGACAGAAATTGGAGCCCCTAGAAAAAGGTGAACTCCTGTCACCGATTCCCACGTCTCGGTTGTCGAGAAAGCGGGAGGAAGGGAGAGAACATACGGGAACGAGAAAAGCACAGGTATACCGTTTGCTGAAGGAAGGGCCAGACTTCACCTGTAATGCGTTGCTGGGAGACAAGAAGGTGAAGGCCCTTGTCGATACTGGAGCTTCAGTGTCACTGGTTAGCTCCAAGGTTTTTAGACAGTTGGGACTGAAAACAAAGCTTAGTCCCATCGATCTACTAATAAGTCAGGCTGATAGTAGCAGGATGAGGATAGAGGGTATGACGTGGCTACCTTTCCAGTTGGCAAGAACCAGAGGTAAACTTAAGGTTTATGTGGCACCTTACTTGTGTGGTGAGCTAATTTTGGGGAGTGACTGGCTTAGGCAGAATAAGGCACAGATCCGTTTCGACCCCGCCACCCTAACATTGGACTGTTGGGAGAGGATAATTATGAACAATTGCCAGTGGTGGCCCAGACAGATATAAAGCTTCCCCCTAGGACTACTGTATCTGTGAAGGGCAAGATTATAAGGCAAGATTATAACAGAAGGAGTGCTGAACAGTTACCTGTACCAAGTGGTCCCTACTGATAGGTATTATAATAGTGAAGGGGAAATAATCGTGTGTGATTCGTTGGTGAAGAGGTCGGGGGCCGTTCCCTTACTGTTAACCAATACTGCCAATAAAACTAGGTGAGAGTATGGAATGAGAATAGGCCTGGGAATAAGACAGGTAGCGATGAAATAAGGGATGAAGATATAACAGCCCCTGAGCGTTATAGGAGGAAATTGAGGGGGTTGCTGAACGGTAATCGGGAGGTAATAGCCATTACTGATAAGGAACTGGGACAGACGGAGACAGTCGAAATGAAGGTAGACACGGGTAATCACCCACCTATTAAGTTAAGACCGTATAGGACCCCAATCCACAAAAGAAAATTAGTAGAGGACGCAGTGAATAAAATCATGGAATCAGCGATGATCAAAAGATCCAAAACTCCCTGGAGTTTTCCAATAGTGATTGTTGAAAAGAAAAATGGAGGGCATAGGTTTTGTGTGGATTTTTGTCAATTAAATGCCATTACAAAACCGCTGACAGTGCCCCCCCCCCCTTGATTGATGATATTCTAACTCTTTTAGGAAAGTCTAAATGTTTTTCCACCTTGGATTTGAGGTCGAGATATTGGCAGCTAGCACTTAGCAAAAAGGATTAGGAAAAGACCGCTTTTACCTGCCACATGGGTCTCTTCAATTTTAGAATTATGCCGTTTGGGCTGGCAAACGCCCCGGGTGTATTTAGTCAGTTAATGTCCATCGTATTGAATGGCACTGAGGCATTTGCCATGGCATATCTAGATGACATCATGGTGTTTTCAAAATCACCGGAGGAGCATTTTAAACATCTGCAGAAGGTGTTCGATAGGTTAAGGTAACATGGATTGAAGTTAAAATTATCGAAGTGTCAGTTTATGAAAGAAGAGACAAAGTTTTAGGGTTTATCATAAACAAAGAAGGAATAAAAACGGATTTAGACAAAGTTGAGGTTATATGAGCCATGCCCGCACCGAAGACCGTAAGAGAGATTAGGGGATTTATTGGAGCCATCGGATATTACCGGAGGTTCATACCAGCATTTAGTCGGCTAGCAGGCCCTCTAATACCTCTAACTAAGAAGCATGCTAGGTTTAAGTGGACCGAGGATTGTCAGCGTGCATTCGGGGCTCTAAAGGACCAGCTGACAGCTGTACCCCTGTTGGCCTACCCAGACCTGAGTAAGCCCATGGTGCTGTACACCGATGCTAGCGATAAGTGTATCGGGGCGGTTCTTACACAACCATGTCTCGATAAGGATGGACCAGTACCGGGTGTGCCTGAGGAAGTGCCGATCTATTTTCTGTCTCATCGGCTCTCCGAGACTCAGCAAAGGTGGCCAGTAATAGAAAAAGAGGCGTTCGCCATTCTGTATGCTGTGCAGAAATTAGATTATTATTTGAGTGGGGCTGTATTTACCATTAAAACAGACCACCAACCCCTCAAATATTTGTTAGAGACGGAGTGGACGAATAAGAAGATACAACAGTGGGCATTGAAGTTAAGTGGGTATAACTGCAGAATAGAATATTTGGCAGGGAAGGATAATACTTGTGCTGACCTGTTATCGAGGATTGCAAAGCAATTAGAGACCGAATCTGTCAGGTTGGAGCCGGGTCTGCATTCCAAATTAATGTGATCAATTCACAGGCATTATAGGAGAGACTTTGTTGGGAAGATCAGGAAACGAGTGAAACGGAGATTGTTTCAGACCCCCATTGGAGAGAGATTATTAGGCAAAGCTAAGAGGATAGCGAGATAACAACTATCAGGTCCAGGGTAGAGGCAGGGCGTACCTCCAAATATATGGTGCACGATGGAGTGTTGTATTACCTTTCAGGAAGAGATGAGGAAGTAAGTTTAAAATGGTGATACCTGAGAAGTTGAGAGCTGAAATTCTAGACCAGTGCCATAGGAGGTTAGGACACCTGGGAATTGATAAGACGTATGGATTAATAATGAGAAATTACTACTGGCCTAAGTTGTTTAATGATGTTGTGAACCATGTAAAAAAATGTGTAACATGCCAAGTACAGAGTCGAAGGAGTAGGGTTGCCCCAGTATTAGAAACGGATGTTCCGAGTTATCCATTTCAGAAAGTAAGCATGGATATTTCTGGGCCCTATGGAGAAACACATAGAGGTAATCTTTACATAGTGAGTTTTGTGGACTGGCTGACGAATTGGCCTGAGGCAATTGCCATACCGGATAAGAAGGCACGAACGGTGTCAGATATAATACTGAACGAAATATTCCCTAGGTATGGGGCCCCCGAACAGTTGGTTACCGATAATGGATCGTAGTATGTGAATCAGATTATGAGAGAGACGTTGGGAGAATTAAACATACAGCACATAACCACATCTCCATATCACCCCCAAAGTAGTGCTAAGGTAGAGAGATTTCATAAGACCATCGCTGATGTGTTGGCTAAACTGAGGATAATAAGGAAAATTGGGATTTATTCGTAACCCAAGCGTTAGCAGCTGTGAGATTCTCGATGAACGAGACGACAAAAATTACTTGATATATGGCAGGGATGTAGTCTTACCTATAGACTATCTGTTACAACCTAGGAGGAAGTATTTAGGAGAGGATCATCACCAAATAGTTTTAGAACAACAGCATAATTTTTTTACGCAGGTGAGGTGGAGGATTCAAAGAGCCCAGAAAAGGCGAAACGATAGGGTAAATAAAAATAGAGAAGTTTCCTTCCAGATAGGTGATCCAATGTATTATAAAATACACATGAGAGAAGGTAAATTGGACCAGAGATGGAGTCCATACTATAGGATCGTGGAGCTGACGGGTCCGGTTTCCTTTGTGATCTGGGAGCAATTGACCGGACAGGTAAAGAGAGTGCATGCAAATGATATAAAGCTAGCTGAAATAGGAGAATGGAAAGGAACCGAAACAAAAACTCAACAGAAAAGGCTGAGGAAAACTACGTTGGTAGAACCTGAAGGGTTAGAGACTGAGAGTGAAAGTGAATGGAGTGAGGAGATTGAAATTAGCCCAACTACCCTTCGAAGGCTGTGGGAGGTAAGTCGGGCCCCAGCGGGACATTCTGAGGAAGCATGGATTGAGCCTAACCTTAGGGAAGAAGAAGAACTGAGTGAATGAGAGGAAGAGGATGAAATTCCGTTAGCTCAATTGCAGAGTAAATTGCGGGCTGAAAAAGCACCTAGTGTTAATGAGGAATTACCACTAAAACGGCGATTGAGGGGAGCGGTGCAGCCCGAGCCCAAGGATTAAGTGAAACCAGTACAGTGGCTGTGGTGAACGAGTGACGGTCTGGGACTAACTGTGCATTTATCATCAGTGCTGGTGAACTGTGTGGACGGGCCCCATGCATGCACGGCGCTGATGGTGGTGTGGGTCGGTGCTTGAGGTATCGCTCTAAGATGTAACCACCCGATAAAAACAATAAGTGAATGATTGAGTAATAAGAATTATTGCAGACATGGACGAGAGGAGGCTCGTGTTACTGACGATGCTAGTTGTGGTAGCTAATACCTGGGAACACAGTGAAAATACCGTATTTAAGAAGATTAACGAAGTGATTATAACTAGATCAAAGTGGTTGAAAACTTTGGTGATAGACCTGCAGCCGTATGATAAGTTACTGGGTCAGTTGAAGACCGAAGTGAACAAACTAGATACAGCCGGGACCGAAGTCGCCGGAGACTATTTACAGACTCCGGAATACAACCGTATATTATACCCCTTAGCTCAGGAATCCCTAATACTTGAGGGACAATGGAAGGATATGAGTTACTATTTGAAAGGAATAAAGTTGTTACGGACCAGGCAAAAGAGGGCAGTATTACCTATAGTGGGAACGGTATTAAGCGTGTTGTTTGGTACAGTTTCCGAAGGCGAAGTGAGAGTAATTAAGAGGAAATTAAAGGTGGTAGAATAGAGACAACAAGCAATGGCTCAGTCGGTTAGAAAGAGCCTTTCCATACTCAATGTTACTAGGCTGGAATTGGCTAAGAATAGAGGGAGTATCAATTGGTTGATTTCTCACCTACAGGTTTTTAGAAAAGAAGTGATAAAGGTAACCACGTTTGTAACAACCGAATTACATAAATTGGAGGGTTTTTTGCAAAGGTATTTTCAATTATTAGCTATAATGTGTAAGGTACGTCAAACAAGTCACTCTTTAACGGTGTTGTTAGAGCATGTGAGAGCACAATTAGACATGCTGTCGCTGGGACACCTATCTCCGAGTATAATAACTCCGGAACGAATGCCAGTGGATGGATGGGATTGTGGGAACCCATTGTAAGGGAGATTCCTAAGATGTCGCTAGAAAAGATGCTGGCGTTATTAAGGCCAATCGATAAGACGGTTGAAGTCGGAGTTAGATAAGATAGGTACGCCGAATTCGGGCTGAAAAGAGAATTTGGTTGCTATAATAACCTGGCCGACCGTTGTGGGAATTATTCTAATGATAGTTTGGCGGTGGTTGAAGAGGCGTGCGGTGTTGTTGATTGGGCAGAACAAACTGGCACGGGAGTGCATGAGTGAAGGAGGGATTCCAGTTAGTGCACTTTACCAAGGTAGGTCCGACCCGATTGCTTTGGGACCCCTAACTGATATTGAAGAAGAGTCGACGATTGTCGTGGAAGGACCTGAACCAACAAAAGATTCGACAAAGCCTGTTGTGAAGGCGAGACAAAATCGGAGGGACAGATTTACGAAATAAATAGATTTTTTTTTTGTAATGAGACTGAAATAATTGGTAAGGAGTGTTGCGAACTCCAATAAAAAAAGGAAAAAAAGAACACTCGAACTAGTGAACTATGTGAAAAGGTTCTACTGCACGAGATCGCCACAACAGTGAACTTTAACTGGAAGTTGCATGTACATATGTATCGTAAGGACAATGAAAATGTAAGTGGGCATAATGAGCCCTAAGAAGAACTGAGGACTCTACCTTTGCATGCTGGAAGAGACATATGTTTAAGTAGACCCTAGTCAGAAGCATGTTGGACTGGGTTTTCTCATATTTTGTTGATAGGAAAGCTCGTGTGTCATTCCCTTAAGTTCGGTTAAGACCGAGTAGACACCTCAACCCAGACGTCGGAGGTTGAGGGCTGGGGCGAAAGTGTTAGAAGCCATGAGAAGCCAGCAGACTTTTGAAAGCGCATCTATAAATGCGTATATAAACAGGTGAAAAAACAATCAAAATCACAGTCGATAAATTAATTTTGTCCATTGTCCGATGCTGCGGTTATCGTAACATATCCAGAGACGAAATACGACATTTTCACGACTAGCTGGCGATCTTACCGTTCTAAACCGTTCCCCTGCTACATTGAAAACATACCTACCTTCACCACATGGTCAAGCAGCAGCCACTGCATTTGGATATATATATATATATATATATATATATATATATATATATATATATATATATATATATATATATATACTTACTCCTGGACTCTTTATCTGTTTCTCTACCTCTCGTATGCGCCAATACTTTTACAAGTGAACTCTTGAAGTTTCAAGTTTCAACTTATCCTTCCGCATTATTATATTATGTTATATAAAGATTTGTTTTGCATATATCAACGCCTTGCGTATTTTCCTTTAATTATTACACAAGGCCAAAATACGCCCAAATCAACTATACCGATATATGGAGGCAATGGATGTTGTTAGTAGATAACCTAATAACTCCCATAAGTGATGACTTGATATCCTAATATCCTTAATTGAAAACAAGCGTATCAATGTAATGAGTGAAATTCCTTATTTTCAAAACGAAAGATCTCCCCAATGGATTTTCGTGAACGCTGATTTATTGAGCTTTTATTTCTTAGACAACTTTCACTTAAATGGTGACTGAAAAAAAAAAAAAAAGAAAAAGCTATATAAAATTAGTCAAGATAATATTTGTGAAAGGAAGGTTAATTAAAATTTAACTATATCATCGATAATTTAAATTGTTATCGACGTTAATTTCCTCCATTTGTGTGTGAATTAATACAAACATTCCCAATTGGTATATCAGCACATGGAAATACAACTGAAAAATACATTGGATAGGTATTCTGTAGTAAAGATACGAGGCTTTGTCAAAACTCCACAAATTTCTGCAGATAAATTTGAAGTAGAACGGACAATTTTAATAATCAAAAATCTGGTGTCATTGTCTCTTTCTGAAAATGAATGGACAAGTTCCATCTATTCTATTTCAAAATCTCATGGTGATTACCAATGCTTCGACGATTACCGTGCTCTGAATAGCATTACAAAAAATAATCTATATCCTATACCACGTATCAATTCATTTACCTCTAAAATTGTCAACAGGAGCTGTTTTGAAAAATCGACTTAACACTACCTTTATCACCAGTTAGCAGTAATATTTTGGACTATTTGAATATAATTTTATATACATTTTGGATAAAAATACAGGAATTTTAACGCTATATGAACAAAATATTTGCTTAATTGTTAATGAAGATTGTGTATAGAAAAGATATTTATTTGTGCATTTAGACTATGTCATTGCAATAATATACGTAATCGAGTTTTAGTGAACAGACTGAAATATTATGTTAAAATATTAATAAATAAAAGGATGGAACGCTCATATTAGAGAAGGAAAAAGTTCTCCAACTCTGGAGCGAGTATATTGAAGATCTCTTCCACGACGAAAGGGAACAACCAACAATACATAGAACCACCGACGGACCTAGAATTTTGAAAACCGAAGTAAAAGCCGCACTGACCAAACTGAATAGAAACAAAGCAGCTGGGTCAGACGGAATTGTAACGGAAATACTGACAGCTTTAGATGACTTTGGCATAGACAAGATCACCGAAATAACAAATAAAATCTACAACAGCGGGAACATACCGGGAGACCTCAACAGATCTATCTTCATAGCTATGTCTAAGAAACCAGGCACAAACGATGCGAACTCCCCCAACCAATAAGCCTAAGGAGCCACGTGAAAAAATCATCATCCGTATACTGATGAATAGAGCGCGCAACAGAATCATGCCAGAGATAGGACAAGAACAGTGCAGGTTCGTTAAAGACAATGGAACAAGGAACGCGATATTCATGCTCAGAATGTTATCAGAAAGAGCGATACAAATGCAGAAGGACGTGTATCTATGTTTCATAGACTACGCAAAGGCTTTCGACAAATACACAACAAGGATCTGCTGGAACTGCTAAGCAACCTTGACATATTCGGGAAAGATATCAGAATAATCAAGAATTTATACTGGCAGAAAACAGCTTGCATGCGCATAGGGAACGAGTTCAGTGAATATACAAAAATAGAAAGGGTGTAAGGCAAGAATGCGTCTTCTCATCCAACTTGTTCAACCTGTACAGCGAGGCAATTCTGGGAGAGTTGGAAACCCTACCGAGATTTAGCGTTGGCGGCCACAATCTCAACAACATAATATACACAGATGGCACACATGACATTGATAGCAGACACGGAAAAAAAACTACAAAATCTCCTACAGAAGATAGCGACGGAGAGTGAGAAGAAGGAACTAAGCATAAACTACAAGAAGACGGAATACATGGTCACCAGTAAGAGAATGAGCCCGATTTGCAGGTCGGAAACTCTAGAATCAAGCAGACGCAGAAGTTTAAATACCTGGGATGCGCCTTGACAGAGGACGGTAAGTGCGACACTGAGATCTGTAGGCGTATTGAGATGGCCAAGGACACGTTCCAAAATTTGGGCAAAGAACTGCGAGACAGGAGGATTTCTTTGGTAACAAAGAAAAGAATACTGAGCTGTTACGTGACATCTGTCCTTTACGACAGCGAATGCTGGACGATTTCCTCAAGGATGAAGAAGAGACTCGAGGCGACGGATATGTGGTTCTACAGAAGGATGCTGAGGATTTCGTGGACCAAGCGTGTGAACAACGATGAGGTCTTGGAGAGGATGCAAACAAGGAGGAGGCTCATGCTTAACATCAGGAAGAGGCAGCTGAAGTTTCTGAGACACATAATGAAGAAGGAAGGCCTTGAGAATCTGATACTCACAGGTCGAATAGAGGGATAGAGAGACGAGGGAAAGTGATAATAATTCAAAATTCTACCCTACATGATAAGTTCAGGATGATAGTTCCAGTAATTCTGGTATAAATTAACACAAAATTTCAAATATTCTGAAGAAATCGTTTTGAGGAAGATGAATAATTAAAAAAAATATAATGCTTTTTACTCTTACAAATTATACAAAAATCATTCCATAATTTGATTAGAAATATATCTTAATATTCAAGATGTAATAATTGAAATAACTAACGTGTGAATATTTCACAGTAATGTAAAAAAAGAGGATCGACTTATATATATATATATATATATATATATATATATATATATATATATATACATATATATATATATATATAATTCAGGGTCCAGGAAAAGTCGAAAAAATTAAATAAAATTTTGTGTACCTAGTAGAAAGCAGATCATAATGTATAAAAAGAGGATTTTTAACCAATCACCGTGGTTTCAATGAATTCAAAAGCATTGATTATAATCTACTGAAAACAGAAAAATACGAGACTTTGCAACAGGTCATAGTTAACCAACTCAAAAATGCCAGTGTGCTTACAAATAATTACAAGTTATTATTTATCCAAAAGTAGAAGTGAACCTCTAGAGATAAAAAAATCAACTGAAATTACATTCCAGCCTCTCCAAGTCAATACACTTTTTTTTCTTTTTTCTTTTAATTGAGAATAATGGCAATTCTGCCTGAACTTTCTATATTAGTTACATGTCCATTTTTACAAACATTTCAAACAGTAAAAATGTTTATTTTGAAAAAATACATCCACAAATATTCATTTGCATACAAAAACTTAGTTGTAACAAATGTAAATAAATAGCAATTTAAAACTTTACCACACTTGAAGTCAAATTTTGGTTGTATTTGCTTTCCGTTTTTACGAATTAGCCTAAAGTTAATCAGTAAAAAACAGAAAAATAAATTTACGTATGTAAATAAAGAATTCAGACATTTTTAGAACATTGGCACGTTCACACTTCGAATCTCCACAGACGAAAAATGAAAATAAAAAAAATTTAAAATCTAAAAATTCAATATTTGTCTTAGAGATTTGTTTCAAAGAACTCAAGTAGAATTGTAAATTTAAGAATTAATTAGCAAGATTTTGTAAAAGTAATGCTTACAATTTGCGTAAAGCATAGCGAAAACAACATTTCTTTACGCACGATAGCCCATTAATGTTATAAGTCAACAACAATAGTCTTCTACTTTCACTCCTGATCAAAAAAAATTTTTTAAACATTTTGAAAAATACGGAGGACTAGAAATATAACAATCGAGAAATCGGTGTTGTTTATGCTTAAAAGTAAATTATCTTTAAATTTAAATTATGTTTATGACCAATATTTTTAGAATATAATTTTTATTGTTTACCTTTTTATGAAACTTATATAAATGATTTTATTTTTTATACTACATTGGAAGTATAAAGATAGACATAAATTATATGCTTGAGTTTAATTCATTGCTTTTATTTTTTCTTACTTTCTTCCTAGTTTGATGTTATAAAATATATAATTGCACCAAATAAGTTTTTTTTAAATTATTTTTATTGTTATATCCCAAATTCATAGGATAAACAAAAACGAATGAAGATAAACGACAAATGTATTTTAAAACATAATAAAATAACTTTTATTCATTTACTGCCTGAGAACAGCAAGTATTTGTTTGGATTTAAACCATGAGTTCCACGTATGCATCAGCTTATCACCATGTTGTATTCAGAAGTGCCGCGGTCCAGCTAGCGTACAAGGGCCACATAACTCATTTGTATTTTGAGTTATCGTCCTTTATAGGGGTAGTAAGTAAACACCCTCTAACATCTCCCCTTTTTAGCCTTGTACTCGTATAACTTTTGTCGGTGATTTAATTGTAGTGGGAATAACTTACTTCCTCGTCAATGGGATTTCCTTGGTGCACTTTTTGCTGAAGTCCTATCTTTGTCACTTGGTATTACTTGGGAACTTTGTTGAGGCAGTTCGAAGGTGTCCATTAGAATGTCCAGCGATAAAGTAAGAATTGAATTTGGTCTCTGGAAGGTTTGGTGTTCATAATCGGTTTGCATCTTGAACATAGACTGAAGACTGTATATCCACGTCATGCGTAACATTTCCAGAGCTATGTATAATGCGTCCTTGGGGCCATTTTTCCTTACCGTTGCAGTAAACTTTTGCAAGTACAGGTTGTCCTGATATATATTTGCATTTCACTTCTACATTATGACAGTTAAATTGTTCTTCCATCACCGTGTTCCTTTTTAGATGGATGACATCTATGTGTAAATGAACTATACGGTTCATCAGTGCATCTGCTGGTGAATTTCTATTAGGTGCGTTTGGATTGGGTGTAGCCCTGTAACTTCCGAGGAATATTTATTATATTTCTTGTGTGGTTCCCTCTCCTTACAATTTGAGGTATCTACAAAAGGCTCCACTTGTCCATTTGAATGTGAATGAAAAGATGGTGTCCTAATAAGTTGAATACCGTTCTGTGCACAGAAAATTGAAAACGCAGCTGAAGTGAAAGCAGTGTCATGATCAGAAATTAGTATCTGAGGGACTCCAAATCGACTGAAGATTTGCTTTAACTTAAGAATTGTTCCATCCAAGGTAATGCGATTCGTCTGGAAAACTTCTGGCCATTTGCTGTAAGCATCAACGAGGATAAAATAATACTACCCCTTGATGGGTCAAGCAAAATCAATGTGAAAGCGTGACCAGGGTGATTCAGGGATAGGCCAGTCTGAAATGAGTGTACTTTTCCTGGAAAATTCAGTACAGCACCCAAATCCATCCTGGAAAACGTCACTAAAATTATTTTTAAGTTCGTCTGTGAAATGATTTTACAATATCAGAAATCGATGTGAGGTTAAATGTATTGAACACAGATTTTAGATGCTATGTGATCTGTTCCAGACACATGTGGCTTTTCAAGTAGAATGCGATATTAACGTTATGTCCGACGTTATGTCAAACTGGAAACGAACTGGTTTGTTGTTTACGATTTATTACTGATTTAATACAGTAATTGTGACACAAGGCCGAAAAAAGTGGGAAGATTGACCAAGGCTGATTGATACAAACTATCCTATACCTAGCTAATCAAATTCATGACCCATTCATTCGTTACAATTTACTCATTCACCATAAGAATGTATCCGTCACCCTTCTCTCATACATACAGAAAAAAAACCTCATGACGTAAAAATTTCAATATATACAATTGTGTATACAAATATATATATAAAAATTAGATCAATGTTATGAAATGATGGGTGGGGTGATGACCCCGAAAACAAACTGAAAAAAGAAAGATGCTAATAAAACCCACCTACCCCTCAAAAATAAGAGTTGCCGCTGTTTCTGATTTCCAACAAAGTCAAGAGGGTTTCTCTCTAAGGGAAAGGGAAGGATAAAAAAATTATGAGCATTAGAAAAGTCAAAAAACTGACCGTCGAAATGAAAGGGCAGGCCAAAACAAACTGGGGAGGTTGGGAATCTCGACTTGGTTCAAAGGGAGAAGCCGGGTACAGGCCGGGAACGACACTTACTCACATTAACGAGGTACACAAGAAGAAGAGGGCTCCACTGGAAACCACCTCGTTGTGACTTAGGAGGACTTAAAAAAGAAAATCAAGGCTAGTCCTGTTTCGCTGAAATCTGTCAATACCACCGTTTGTCAATACCATCCTGAGCTGATGCTCAAAGAATTTGATCAGTTCCTGGTGAGAATAACAATGACATCGAAAGATTTCCTCCATCCGCATCATCCAAATCATCATTCTAGCCGTGGCCAGCAGCCGCAGAAACACCATCCGTTTCACCCCAGAATATGGGGGCGATACATTGTTACACACGTATGCGCAACTATGAGTACGAGCTTTTTGGGAGCGATACGAGCCGTCAAATCACCTATAGTCCCAGAGGGGGAGAACCCGAGGACAATGGTAGAAGGCGTGAGAAGCCGTTTCCGCTAAGCCAAGCTCACACTGATGATAGGCAAATCCGCCAAGCCCCATCTAAGGGTTACGTCATTGAGAGGTAGCCTAATTCGAACCAATCGCCAGTTAAATGAAAACTAAGCATTGCCTCAGCATTGCTGAGATCATCCGACGCTGGCGCCCAAGACCAGAAAGTGAGTGACTCGGTTGCCGACAAACGGAACCGGTCGTAGAGCGGATCCTTCTCGACCCACTCCACTAATTGCCGGTACAAGACTCTCCTAGGCCGAGAAAAGTCACATGACCGAGGAATGACCCTCAAGGCCGATCGATACTCGAAGAGGAAATCCAACTGATCCCATCACTTTGCCTATGGAGGAGTGATGGTAAGGCCAGGGAATGCGGCCTTCAGGATCGAATCCTCTGTTAACGCGCGATATAGGAAAGCCAATCTCGAGGCGTGTCGGTGACTCGCCAAGTATGGCATTCCCAGCGCCCCGCATGACACGGACGTTGGGTACAGACATCTCTGTCAATGTGATGCTTGCGACCACTCCACAAGAGGGAGGATAACAAGTGCTCGATCGCCTTCTTACGTTCCTTACTGAGAGGAAGTACTGTCGGTAAAGGATGAGAGGAAAGAAATAAGTGGCACACGCCTCAGCCATACCCTTCAAGGAAAACCGCCTTCGGCGGCGATAAATCTCCACCGACACGCCGACATTTGCCTGTACTTCTGACAAATTTTTCTCCAGATGGAGTCCGGACCAGCACCACACTCCGAGAATGCAGACTGACCCGTCACTCCGACCAAAGGGACCCGAAAGATCGACCCCCTTCCAGTTACCTAAGGTTAAGGTTAGGGTTAGGGTAGAGTTACGGTTAGGGTTAATCTTGGCACCATTTCGTATCGGTCAGGTGCCTGCAACACCACCTCTATATCGCTGTGAGACGACAGGAAAGTGCACACGTTACGGGCTTACACGGAAACCATGGATCAAGACCCACCAGGGACAGTGATAGCACGTAGGGTCGTACTGCACGCCCTGTCCCTAAGCCGACGAAAGAGAGGCTCCAACACCAAAGCGTAAAGTAGGGGCAACAGCGGTTAACCTTGATAAACCTACCGACACAGCGCGACGGCTTTCCGTTCACCTGCAACATAACACTGGGGTAGCGATACGAGAGGTTAATCCACTGGGAGAAGTTGGTGGCCTGCAGAACAGCAACCAGATACCTATGGTTGACCGTATTAAATGCTTTGGGCTGATCCAAATTGATCAGCGCGGCTTGCACGTCGTCTTTTACATTCTCTAGGATCGTGCGGATCAGATGCAGGTTACGCTGAATTCTTCACAGAACAAGCCTACCTGGGTCCCAACAGAATCTCGGCAAACGGTCCGACAGGATCTTGACTATGATCTTAAACTCTGTGCTTAGTATAGTTATGGGCCTGTAATTATCTAAATCCATCTTAACACCCTTGTCCTTTTTCAACAGCGTGATAACATTCCTGGAGATCCGGTCAGGGACGGAACTTTGGCGGAATCAGTTCTTGAACACGGTAGTCAAAATCGAAAGAAAGATGTGCGATAGCCTTAACTACAATTCATAGGGTAAACCATCAAGTCCCGGAGACTTGCTACTACCGACCCTTTCAATGCCGCTTAAACTTCGCCCTCCATTATGCCATCCTCGCAGCTAGCTGCTTTGTTATTGCGGATTTTGCCTCTGTTCTTGATGCAACAGTTCCTGTTGTTGATGCCTCACCCCATCTGGCCGCTCTTGGGGTTGTTGTTGTTGAGGTGGTAGCCCATCCTGCTGCGGGAAAGGGGTTTTGTCGTCTTCCGTCCCCTCCACACCACCTTCTTCCAAACACCGTCGGGAATCTTGCTGGGCTCTTTTGCTGCTACCACTAACTGTTGGTGGTGGTGGTGCTGCTGCTGCTGCTGCTTGGCTAGGCTGTGGCGCCACGTTCTTGCCGGGGTACGCCTTTGACATGTGTCCCGAAGCAACTCCCGACCAGCAAGAGGGACGACAGCCCTCCGCTACCATGGCCATCATCTTTTCCCGACAGGATGTTGGGGATGTCATAGAAATTCTTCCGAGTCAGTGTTATCTGGATGACAAAACCATGCCCGCCTTGCTCACTGTCGCCGCGACGTTCGCCACTTTGCCGTACCGGACAAAAAAGGTCACTATCTGGTCTTCCAAAATGTCTACGGGCACTCCATGGACGTTCGCATTTGTCTTCCGGGTGCCCATATATTCCGTCAGTAGGCGGACATACTCTGTCACCAAAATGCTGCCAGTCAATTGCTTTGGGTCGCCAACAAAATGTCCCACAGCGCATTCGACCAGAATTTTTGGGCCAATCTTGAGGCTTTTCAATGCCTCCTCCATAGATTTGCTGTTCACCCCAATTAATTTCCGACTTTTTACGTCGGTGGTCAGCATGGAGAGTGTTCTGACATTAACAGCGTTCAACGCCTCTGGTATAGTTAGGAACTCGTTTCCTTTCATATATTCTGCATACTTTTCTTTCAAGTGTGCATAATAGTTGGGTTCTTTTGGAAGCCTACTTTCGGTTCAGGCATTTATTTGGGGGGCCGTTTGACGGATGTCGAGGGTGATTCAGGAGTTTCCACCATGGTGGCGAAATTACCACCACAGCTGTCAATTGAAAATGTTCGCCCCATATTCCCACAAATGGGCGCCGCGACAGGCCGAGAAAATAAACAAGTCTTACGCGGAATAAAATTAAAAGAATAGTCTAGTAACACAAAAAATAAAACGAATTAAATTCACGGGGTGGGGGTAAATGAAAATTAAAATTGGCTCACAAAATAAAGAACAAATTGAAACGGTAAAAAGAAAAATTATACTTGGCTTGTGAAGAGCAACAAAAATAAAAACGAGTTAGGAATGATGGGAGTGAAACACGAAAGAAGAGAAAGATAAAAATTTGTCTTGCTTAGAAAGTAAAAAAAAAGAAGAAAAGTGAAAATGAAAAAGTGCGAAAATGTTTCACAAATAACAAAAGAAAAAAAGAAAAAAAGGTAGACTTAACGTGAATTCAATTCTTCCAAAGAGTTCAAAAGTAAGAATCCACAAACCTATCGGGGGAAACTTGTGCTGGATCCGGAAAAAAGAAAAACACGTAATACTAGGTAACTCCAAGTGACCGCTAAAAAAAAGAGCATAGCATGATGAAAAAAACGCCAAACTTGACGAAAACAAAATTTTATCGTCTAAATGTTTATGTTATTATTGAGAAGAAAGACCAAAGTTTTTTGTAATTATTTTTAAAAAATTTTCCTTCTTTTTAGAACATTCTAAATTTTGATTAAAAAACCTTGTTTCTCTTTGTATCACCGGAACTAGTAAAATAACATATACAATTTTTAGCACTTTTTTTTTTCTTTTTTTTTCTGACACACATTAATTTGGAAAATATTGCAAAAATAAACATAATTGTCGGATGTTAATGAAACTTTCAGAAACTATTCATAGATCATGAAAATTATTATAAATATTTTTTTATTAAATCATGGCAGAAACATTTTTATATTTATACCCCCACCCAGAAAAACTAATGTTATGAAAACTCTAGAAATTCAATCGAATACAGTTTAATGATTACAATAGTTAAAAACACAAGGCTTTGAGGAATGCAAATCATGCTTTTTATTAACCCCCCCCCACACACACACACACCTGAAAATCAACTCTGAATTGTACCATACAAAACTCAATAAAACAAAGATATTATTTAATTTCAAATGCTTTTATTTGCTTTTAGTTGTTTTCATAATTATGGACAATATTTTCTGAAAGCAAAAAGTTTTTTCGATCAAAAATGAATTTTTAATACAATTATTTGTTATTTCTTTAATTATAATAGATTTTTACATTTAAGTTATTAAAATATTATAAGATTAGTTAAAAATCTTGTTTTTTTAGTCAGCAAAAATTGACAGATAATCAATCATGGCAACCGTATTTTTTCAATTTTATAAAAATGGTGAAAATCTCAGTTTGAAATTCTTTTAAAAATCAATTATCATTTTTTCAAAACTTATTTTAAGAAAATTAGAAATTATAATGTTTATTTAAAATATTTTGAACCAAGCTTAACTTAGCTTCTGCACCGAAAAGATGTAGTTATAATATACAATGCGATAAAAAAAAGTCTATTTCAAGGACATTTACGAAATTTTTTCCTTCTTTTTAGAACATTCTAAATTTTGATTAAAAAAAAATTGTTTCTCTTTGTATTACCGGAACTAGTAAAATAACATATACAATTTTTAGCACATTTTTATTTTTTTTGCTTTTTTTTGTATGACACACATTAATTTGAAAAATCTTGCAAAAATAAAAATAATTGTCGGATGTTAATGAAACTTTCAGAAACTATTCATAGATGATGGAAATTATTATAAATATTTTTTTTTATTAAAGTCATGGCACTGATTTGATCCTGTCTTCGTGCCAGGATAATTCCACGAAATATGAGCTGTCTTTGAACTCTTTTGTTTTTTAGAATTTATCTATTTTGTTTCTGTTGTAATCGCTGATACATTCATCTTCATTGAAGGATGATGCGCATGAATCCACAGAAAATATTTTCTCTAAGTTCCGTTCATCGTTAGGTAACTCGAAGGCATCTGGGAATGTTTTCGGGTAGGTGGACTTTGGTTCCAATGCAAATTTTATTTGCAGTTCGGGACACGAAGAATTTTCAGAAATTATAGTGTGATAGTTGTCATGAACGTTGCAAGCCTCAAGTCTCACTGGGGAGACTTGATGTCTATATAGAAAATTTGGGTAAAAAGAGATATCCCCTTTTTACGATTATCGCACAGTGGCGTTATATATATTATAAGAGCATTGTTTACAGGAAAGGAATAATTTATTCTGAAGTCCAAGGCAATCTACATTTTTATGTTTGCCACTGGAACATCTGCAGCATAGCTTCAAGTGCTTGAATCTGGCCGCTCTTGACTCATAGAAAGAATATTTCGCATGAGCATGTGAAGCACAAAATTAAACCTGATGGCGAAATTCTCTAAGGCAGCACCATTATTTTCTTTTTCATACGATTTATTACTTTTAGTATTTTTTTCATATTCACGTAAGGATCTCTTATTCTTCGTTAGTGTGCGGATGGCTTCATTATAATTCTCAAATAGTTCACTTAAAGATGGGTAACTGCTACCTACCCTGTGAATGATTTCCTGTCTTAGATTATGGGTTAGTTTATCAAATATGATGTGGTTTACGAGTTTTAATCCAAGGGAATCTTCCTAAAAAAATCCATACCATACAAGATTCTTAATTCGAAAAATCAGCAAGATATTGTTTAACAGTGACAAAATCAGGGTTGTATTTGGAAGAATTGGTTATTATTTGTTTGAAGATCTTATGAATTATAAAAGGCACATTCAAAAATTCTTTCATTAACAGACTTGCATCTACTTCGTAATTGTCGTCTTCTAAGATGCGAGATTAGTTGAATGGCATAGCCAGTAAGATAACTCTTTTAGAGGGCTAGCTTTGCTATGTTAGAATTGATAGAATTAGTACAGCTGTTAAACTATGCTATAAAATTCTTGAACTCAAACTTAGAAGGATTAATTGGGGAGCTGAGATCATTGAATGGCTGTTGGATAAGGAACTGGCTTCGCTGCCGTGGGAAATACTCATTTCTCGAACAGATTACTCAGTATCAGCAATCCAATTATTGACACTGTCTCGAAATCCAAATTCCTTCTTTTGTCCAGTCACAAAACCACTTTCCTCTAAATCTCGGTTGGCTTTGATACAAATCTCCTGGATTTTACCATCCAAAGCTCGAATTTCTCCCTGAAGATTTTTGCTGATGGCTTCTTCCGCCTTAAAAGATTTTCCTTTAAGTTGCATTCACTAGTACTCGGCCATAATAATGCCGAAGGGCATATGATAGTCCTGTTATTGATATTTCACACCCAACGAATAATTCTGAAAATTTTGTTCTTCAAATAATTATTTCCCAAACAAAGCCTAGTAGCTTTCTCATTTACACTGATATATGAGCCTAGTATCTTATTGACAGCAATGATGGCACAGTTTCAGAAGCAACTAGAAATTTTCCGCGCTGCAACAAACCAAAATACCAATTCAGCGGATATATTGGCCAACAAACATCACAGAATTCAACTATGACCCAGCGAGCGGTAGAACATTCGCTACTTGGTTTAAACTTTGGATGGATACCTTTCACGTCGACTTTTCTCACAAAGATGAAAAATGGAAAATTCGTCTCCTAATTTGTAAACTGGGCACTAAAGAACATAACCGTTATACGAATTATATTTCACCAAAGCAGGTAACGCATTTCACCTTCACTGAAACAGTGGAACAATTCAGTGAAGTATTTGTAGGAAAATTAGCGATTCCCCAGGACCTGGGAACAACAGCAATTAAGAGGTCGTTCCACGCTCTGGAAAAGCTCCAATATCCCGATCGGAGGTTTTGCTGCCAGATGTAGTTTATCATCATATCATACGCTTTCCTGTTTGGGATCAAATAAAGGTAATTAGAACTTTAGGGTGACTTTACTTACAAGTGTGAATTCAGCAAAAAAATAAAATTAGATTTTTGTTCACATTTTGTATTGACATATTCAACTTATTAATATATACAATTATGTTACTATTATTATTGTTGACTATTACTATTTACTACAGGGTACATCTTCTTGCAAAAGAGTTCCATTCCTACAATGCGTCATAACCCGATTTTTCTTGTAAGTCTGAATGTACCAGTAATTTTATTTCCATTGTGAGGTTTTCCATTTCTTTGAAGCACCACCATCAGAAGAGGTTACACTACGCTTGAACGAAAGAGAGCGAATCCACAACAATTCAATATAGCGTACAACCAGGAAGCAAGATTAATGGAGATTGCTTCCTAACAACAAATCGTTGTAGGTGGGGACTGTCGTAACCCGGCGACTTACTATATTTATGTTTACATTTTGAACTCACATATTCTACTTACTATCGTCTGCGCATTCATTATGATTAATAAATAGAAGCCAATCAGCTGTATAGATTGCCCCTGTTCAATATTACGTCTTTCAGTTTCTTCTGACCACGCCTGTTGACTCCCCTTGCCAAACATTTACACTCCTCCATCTGTGAATGTGATGCGAACAAATTTTAAAGGGAATAAATGCGCTTCTATCAGTGTTCACCCTCTGGAGTTGATGTCCACACTTGTAGAGTTGATGCCCTTTCTATTGATAATACTCTGGTGATGGGCCTGCTTCTAGTCCGTTCCATCTCCCTCTTAATATGTAACGGCCTTTTTGTAACCTTGAGTTTGAAACACCTGGAGAGGATCATAAGAATTCATTATTGCACTTACAAGAAATATTTCTCATAAATGAAGTTTTTTTGCTTGAGTTAAATCAGAATACATGCAAGGTTCCCTCGGACTATACTTGGTGTATCCTGAAAGAACACAAAGCAAGCAAGGAGCTCTACAAAAAACTGCGAAATGTAATGGAATCACTGTGGATTAGAAGACTTCAATTCATTGGGTATACTTGGGGTAGAAGAGAAAAGCTATTAAGTAAAGTACACTTGTGGAAGCCTAAATCATACTGATTCAAGGAGTAAAGAACTAATGAAGGTAATGGTAGACTGATATATTACGAGTTTTCCCATCTTTCTACATGCCCTGAATTGTGTTGAAATCTAAAGACACTCGAATAACGGACAAATGAATTCAATAAGAAATTGACTGCACGGGGGCAAAAGACAGTGGTTGTTAAACGGAGCTCGGGCTGAGGACTCAGCCAATTACCAACGTAAAGTGGTTTCCCCCCTGTCCTTTCTATAAATATTTTCATGGTAGTTGTTCTAATGAGCTCTCCTCCTTGGTACCTCAACCACATGAATCTAAGCGTAATACGAGATTGACTAATAGGTCTCATCATTTTACTGTTGAAATAACTAGATGTAACCATAATTTCTATTCTGATAGTTTCTTTTCTCGCCCTTAGAACTCTTTCCTGGTTTCTTGCTTCCTACAATTTTCAAAAATTTAAATATAGCATCAATCACCATCTTTTGTCTTCGTGAAACCTGTTCTTTTATTGACGTTTCTCTTCACTAAAATCTTCTCTTCCACTCCAAATTAACGCCTTGCTTTGAATGAAATGATTAGGAAAGAAGACAGAGCAGAACGGAAGAAATTAGTAAATAGTATTTGAGTTCATTCGAAATAGATTTGATTGATTTGTTTTTTACAGCCTATCAACCTTTTGCAGGCTATTCAAAGTCAGAAAATGCTTTTAGATTGTAAGGATTTGGGAAGATAATAATTTACCGATACAAGCCCCACCGACCAATCCATAGCTGGAGAGATAAGAGCTGAATTAAACCTTTCCCGCAAGTGAATATAATAGACCTGGCCGGAATTGGAACCCAGCTCTCTTATTTCCAATCCTAAGCTGTTATCCATTACATCACCAGCATATCCAAGCACACCACACCTGGTACTTTGAAGCGATCACCTTTCTAGGTACTGACCAGGCTCGATGCTGATTAACTTTGGTGATCATACAAGAACCGGCGTTTCAATGTGATATGGCCATAAACTTTCGAGATAGAAGATGAAGAAAATCAAAATAGGGTTTAGAAGTAAGAAACAAAAAAATCATAATATTCCATTTGGCCGAGTGAATGCAATGTAAAGTGGGTTATTTAAACTAAATTTAGGAATTTCTTCAATCTTTTCTACTTGACCTTTCCAGTGACGCTTCATACGATAAAACCAATGTCAATAAAACCTTAAGAAAAAGTAATTATACATTACTATTATTATTATTATTATTATTATTATCATTTTTATTAATCATTTCAATTTACTGAGCATAAAATTTCGGATCTGTACTATTCAGGCTTAATCTAAAATACCAAATACAACTACCAAACTGATTCTCAGAATAACTGGATTATGGTAATCTAGATCCATGTAGCATTTGCACAATCGAGGGAGATATGATTGTGATCCCAACTCTCCAACAGCTATCCAAGAAGAGAAACACTGGTTCAAAATTTTCTTGCTTTCTTGAAACAACCTGATCAGACTAGACCTTACAAATTTTGTCACAACTAAAATATATAGGTCTATGATAAACCGAGTGACTTCGTTTTGGTGTTTTCTTTCTTGAAGGAATTGTGTTAGTACTTTTCTAATTTTCTTAGTTTTTCATACAATTTTTTTTTTTAAATAATTTTAATTTTTACAAAATTCCAACATTTTCTTTTTATTCAAACAATTTTTATAATAGTGCACATAAAATATTATCGTAAGATATTGCTCCAACTTAGGCTAATATATCTTCCACCACCCCAACCTTTGTTTCCCTAAAGTTTTTGTTGCTTCTACATTAATTGTTTATATGTAAACACACACACACCTACAGTACATCAACACGCCAATCTTTAAATCCCATAGACTCCTGTCGGTATATGATATGTCACTAACTTTTCTAGGCTTATTTGTATACACTGGGTTGAGATAAAAAAAATATGTTAATAAAAAGACATTTTCACTTTTTATTAAACTACTCATGATCCCTAAAGTATACATTTCTGACAGTTCTTTCATGTCTAGCATAAGTTACAGAATTTCGAATCGTCGACTAAATTATATTGAAGCCTATAAATGGACAAATAAAGCCTATAAGCCAAAAAATAAGAACTTTTCTCGTGTGATGATAGTATATAAAATAGTATATACACATTATGAACATGCGCAGTTTCATGCAACATACATGGCAGAATTAAGTGCATCACGTACGGATGCATACCAACACTCACAAATTAAAAAAAATTACGAATTTGGTGTTGTCAACAGGAGAGGAAACAGGAACTTGACAATTTGTAATGCATTTTAATGAGAATAAATAATAGATATTCTTATCACTCTTACGTCAAAGGACATTGTAAGTAGTAAACGAATCTCTCTCTCTCTCTCTCTCTCTTTCCTCCCTCTCTTTCTCTTCTCTCTCTCTCTCTAGATTGGTTCAAGTGTTTGAAGAGAATCACAATAATATAATTTCACAATTAAAAGCTACAAACATCCTTTGATGAACCTACATTCTTATTTTAAGCAATGATCTTAACGTTGCTCGCTGAGGTGTACAATTTTTTTTTAGGGGGGATTTAGGCAGATTTCACAAGTACGTATGGTATAAATGGCCATGTAGATACCTTAAGTAGTGAGATGTTTGTTACGAAATGTGATTTCTCTCGTGTTTTCTTAGTCCAGCGGTAGTCATTAATCTCATATTCAGTATTTAGACTTATGAGATACTAGTATGTGAGGAACCAATATACTTTGATGTATTGAGAATCTTTTAGCAGTGGCGAACCAAAGTCTGGTGCGGAGGGCCCCGGGCCTCGCGCGGCACTTTATGGGTTCGGCATTTTGCGGGTGAAAAAAATTGATGACGCCATCATTCATTTTTAGTTATGGTGTTTCAAAAAAGAAATCTAATATTTTGTTTTCTTAATTCAAATTTTTTCTTCACATTGATTCCTTTTTGTTTGGAAGATCGCAAATACATTACATGCCACTCTGTTGGCGACATCAGCTTTTAATAAGCTCGGGCGACTGAGATGCCGGTACTTTGATCTGGCCCTGCTGTGAGCAACCTCTTACTGAGACTACAAGACCACACCAGTACATTCCAATAGACAACCCATACTATATTGTATATCTTGTACAACCAATATATATATTTGCCCCCTCATTCCCCGCTACCATGTTTTTGTATTGCGATAATCGATCTAAATAATCTTTGGATCGTTTTTAAATCATTTAAAAAAAAATGAAAAATTTTAAGATTTTTTTTTAATGATCTCAAAATCAGTTGTGAACATGCTGAAATTTTAATGAAATTTTTGGTATTTTATTCATTTAATAAATTAATTTTATAATGAATAGCTTGTCTGATTTTTAAAAAATGCTTGAGAAAATATTTTTATCACTTAACAGGAGGGTTTCAACGGTTGGTCATTTGAATGAAAAAAAATTCCAATCGCTACATTTCTAGAAAGATCAAAAACGAGAAGACCACATATAAAAAAGAATTAAATTTACAATGTAAACACCCTGAAAAAGTTATTTGAAAATTTTAATTTTGTTTTTAAAAAACTCAAAAAAGAATTTTTATACGGTGTTTTTTCTAGTGAAGTTTTTAAAATAATGTTTTTTCTTTGGGTTGATCAAAAAACAAATTTCCTTTGATGCAATTTTCTTACTTTTTATTCATTTAAAACATTAACAATGTTAAAAGCCTTCGAACCCCTCTGCCTGAGGATGAAATATTTGTAATTAAATACAGATTTCTCTAATCTATCTAAAAATGTATCATTAAACCTTCTCAATGTAGGATAGCATATTTTTAATATATTTAAAAAAATTAATATATTTTAAAAAAATTACGAATTTTTCATTCAGACTAAAGTTGCTTGAAGAAATAAAGAAAAGTTGTCTTCTTCTTTGAAGTATTAAAATTTTTAAGATTATAATTATGGAGAAATAAAATTGGTCTTTGTTTAAAGTTACGATCCTTCTCAAACCAGAGTCTTTGTGCGAAAAATTAAAATTAAAATAATATATTGCAGTTTTCAAATGTTTTTGTTAGATTATAATTTATATTTTTCTCTTATTGTCTATGAAATTTGAAAATACTTGCATTATTATTACTATGTTCAATTAATAATTTGATTAATTGAAATTTCCGATATTTTTTTATATATCACGCGATACTGATTACATTTAAGAGCAAAATTATTGAATCAAAATAAGGATTATAGTTGATTTTGATAGTAAATGATAACGCACATGAGTTTTAAGAAATATTTAGGCTTTATTGTTTTATTGCCCCAATGACGTTTACCCATGATATATTTTATGAATCTGTGGTGCCAATTCTGGAACAGACTACCATATACACTCAGAGCACCTACACAGAGCATTGGACTGAGCACTTATCTTTGGTAAAAACCTGTTAACGTCAAAACGTAAGTTTAATTCTTTTTTTTATTTAAATAATTGAAACATTTTAGAACAAAACAGCCTCCATTTAAATTTAAAAATTAGGAAAAGGCTATTTTGACGGTCCCTGCACAATAACGACCTCCTCGTTATTTTCAACATAACTGCTATGACGTTATGAAAAAATTAAAAAATATAAATTATCTATTCATAAAAAAACAACAGTTTACTTATTTGGTTATTTTCAAGATACGCGATCCCAAAATTTTCAGCTTATTCTCGGGTTAGGGTAGCAGCAGGAGCCAGCCTCATACGCTCTTTTGATCTGCTATTTTTCGTGAAATTCTGAAATAATGTTTGATTTGTTTTCACTTTATTGTTAAAATGTCTTCAATACATTGTTAAAAAAAGTTTTCAAATTTTATTACTAAAAAAGTTCATTGATGTATATTTATTGAAGAATTCAGATGAAAAACAAGCAGATCAAAAGAGCGTACGAGGCTGAATCCTGCTGCTAATCTGAAGGCGGCATTCCTTAAAAAAGCTGAAAAATTCGAGAGTGCGTAGCTTGAAGATAACCATTTATTTGCTTTTTTATTGAAAAACTTGGATATTTACATTGGATTGGATCAGTTGAAGAATTCTCCCAGACTGATCAAATGTAAAATCTCCACCATTAACTCAACTGTAGAAACTCCTGTAGATCTTTGAAACTTGTTAAAGGTAAATGTTATTTTTTTCTTTTCAATTGGTTCTTTTCGTAGAAAAAGATTGGAATTTTTTTTAAATAAAGAAAAACATTCGTAGTAAAATAGAACCAGAAATATACACGGTTTAAATTTTGTTTACATTTCGAAAGTTTTTACTAAACGTGGAATTTTTAAAGCTCAAAAACTGTATAAATATCACGCTCTTCAGAGATTTCAGTAGGTTTTCCATAAAATCACTATTTTAGAATTATTATGCGAAAATAACAACATTCTACATTAAAATTTAAATTTTTAGAAATTTTTAATCTAAACATTTTCAAAAAAATTCAAATCTAGTGCATATTACAAAATTAACTTTTTATATTAGTATTACAGACTAAGAATCTTAAGTTTGTATTATAAAAAGGTAAGTTAAGATTATTTAGATGTAAAAATTTCAAATATTACACTTTAAAGTTTTCTGGGGCGATTTTAAAAATATTTTAAAATATTCATTCAGGATCAACTGTAGAATCTCCATTCCAATTCAACTGTAGAAACCCCCGAAGCACGTCTGGGGGAAAGAGATTCTTCAATTGATCCAAACACAAAAAATATTAAAGATTTGTTTCTATAAAAAACAAAGTTAAGTCAGAAGTGTATTTTTAATATTGACTTTTAATGTTTATTGTTTTAAAAACTTTATTTTAAAACACGAATATTTTTTTAAATAACGACTGGACTGATGGAAATAAATAAATTGTTATTAAATATTTCTGTGTTTATTATTTTAATTTCATTATCATCTTTTATAACGCCGTAAGATTAAAAAAAAGTATACGCCGGCAAAATAATGAGGGGGTACTTACCTTGCCTAAAAAAAATAATTGTCAGTCAGTTCTCTGGAGAATAAGTTAATGTTTAATGCAAGTATCAGAGGTGAACATTTCTTATAAACTTTTAATGAATTTTTAATACAAATGTTCAATTTTCAGTTATTTTTATTACGATAATTACTATGGATTAAATTTAAATTATTATATTGACTATAAGAATGAAATAAAAAGGGATAAGGGAAATGTATGAGAAAAATAAGGATAGTAAATTTTAAAAACTGAATTTAAGAAAAGATTTAAACAATCATTGGTTGTATAGGATAAACTCCTGTAATTATTTACTTCTATTTATAAGCAACACATCCCTATGCCATTATAAGATGCGAATGGGTCACGAATGTGTCTAGCTAAGTTTGAGATAGTTAAGAAAATTATCGACCTTTTTAAAACCCCACTTTCAGCCGTGTGCCAAATTGTATCTTAGTACAATAAATAAAAATTCCCTATGCCATTGAGTATGCTCTTTTCCTATTTGTTCCTGTTTCTATTTTTGCATCGATTAGAATGAGTGAACGGCAAAAACTGAATGGTGTGGTTAAAAACTACCAGAGAACACGAGGAAAGAAAATGTGCTGCATCTTTACAGGTTTTCCTATAGAAGAAATATATAGTTAAAGCCAAATGCAAAGACGTGGATGCTGAATGTACATCAGAACTAGGAGTGGGGAAGATGGAGAAACTACGAATATGGTGGAGACAAATATAGAAATAAAATTTGAAGAGGAATTTCCTACAGGAATTAACGTTGTTAAATTGAAGTTGAGAGTGATGGTGCGCGAAAGGAAGGGAGCTCCAGTGCATGCGGTAAGGACAGGTATGAATATGAAGAAGGAACTGATGAAATTAATGGAAATAAAGAAATAGAACCGGTAAACACAGATTGCTGTGTACGAAAATTTCGCATTTTGGCCACGAACTTGCTCAGAGTAATTGCTTGTTGTTCTTGTAACATTGGCATCTAAAAAGTTTCAAAAACAAATATGAAACCCTTGCTCTGACTGTAAGACATGTCTCATCTGCAAACTGTTTTCACTGGATTATCATTGCATGCAAACCTCGAAGATACTGAGGGCGAGTTGGAGCGAAAATTTTAAATTCTCGGTGCTGACTTAGACGCATCTAGGCCGCCTTTGGAAGTTCCCCGACTTCGAGACTTTTTAACAGCAGTTTCCAAAGTGGAACGTGACATGACCATGATGACCAAGATCACTTATCCAATTTGTCCCTCATTTCAATTGAACATGAAACTGGAAAAGATAGACTTTGACCAAGTTATTAGTAACTTTGCTTCTGCAAAAGCGGGAAAGTTAAAAATATGATAAGGTTTGTTCAGCTAATTTTTGAATTTTTTGTTTTTCAAGTACTAATCAACGCCATTAAGTCTATTTCCTTTATATTTGTTCTCCAAAAAAGGGGGGTGACATTATGAATACGGGTCGCAGGTGGCACTTTGCTGCGAGAACACTGTTTGGACTGCTAATGACAAGGCGCCCTTAATTATCGAAGTTCGGTTGGTGCATGTTAGAGCGTGTCTTACAGGACATACCAGTTCTGAAAATATTTGGACATTTGACACTACTAGATCTACGTTATTGCGTCTGTTGTAACTGGGAGTATCCGATGTAAATCATTATGGCCCACCATGATAATGCAATAGTCGACTAGGCGTCCTTAAGGATCCAGTTGACTATAGTAGCAGACACGCGAAAATGACTCAAATCATATTAATATTCGATGCAAGTGGTACAGGTCAGTTCAGCATTCTCTAACTTCTATGGTATATTGAAATTCCAACAACAATGAAACGTTCAGAATGGTAGTAATAATGTGGTATGTGTGCGCGTAGCATAGACTGGGTCCGCTGAGCCTACCAAATTACGTCACTGACGGGTGGCCGCTACGTTTCATTGATTCGTGTTCATTTGAATCTATTCATGGACTTCATGTATCCAACAACAATGGTTTATATTATCGAATGGATTATGATAATGGACAGTGTTATTAGGACCAAGTTTTCCAGAATTGTTTCGAAGAGTATTCTGGAGACATCCAACGAATGTTGTGGCCAACACATTCACCCGAAATCAGTCCAATCGAATATTTATAGAAAGGGGTTGAGAGATCGATTTGCACGCAAGATCCTGCACCTACAAACATCAAGGAGCTTTAGAGAGCTTTTGAGACAGTATTGTACAATATCACTTCTCACCATTTGTGGTGTCGCAGTTAGCTCCTCCTCACTTCCTTAATCCTTCAACAAGGGTCTCTCTCCCCTGGTTATAAATACTGGTTGACCCTTCGTCTCTCTCTTTCTTTTTCGACTTAGGCTTTGGGCAGCCAGGGCGCGTGGAGACGAGGTAAAATCTCTCTTTTTCAAACTTAGGCCAATATGTGACCTCTCATAGATACAGCGTTTCCGAAATTCTGGGAACACGCTAAGAACAATACACGTACGTACGAGCACTCACAACACACACACATAATTTCTCCATACAAACACTATGTAACTGTTCATGTCTTTGTTTAACTTGTTATTAATATATATTTGTTTACACATGTATATCGGTCTTGTTTGTTTTCTTTGTCTTCTTTGGACTTAATTAAAGTCCAACATTCTCATGTAGCTGGATCGGCTAGCAAGAAATTTTTAACCTTCTGTTATCTCTTCACATCATCAACCCACGGTCCGCTACATAATGGTGACTTCCCGACGTGATTAAATTTTCAACTCCCGCTACCACACACAAGACGATATATATGTACAAGCAAATTCTTATATAGACCTTCCAAATGAGAGCCAGTCAAAACAACATAATATTAAAAACTTCTTTTTTATCCTACGCACGCCGTACACTATTAACGAAAGAACTCTTAATTCACTACAATATGTCTACAAAACAATTTGCTCCTGCACGGCAAAAAGAATTTCTCCTACAACACGTAGAAACTGCAATTACTACTATAAGACGAGCCTTACAATTCTTTCTCCCCACTAGTCTATATTTGCTTGACCTTTTCTTTCTCTCGGCGACGTTTGACCTTAATTTCACCCAGCTTACCAAACGGAAAACGCAACGCCATTTTTAACTAAATTCAACTCTCTTCTTCTGGACTGAAATAGATAAAGTGTGAACCACATCTTAAACAAAGGCGACTCACCGTCCTTTATCACACATTGCAATGATGCAAATCGAATTATCTAAGAATTTGCGAGAACGATATTCTATCGTCAATAATAGCAAATTCTCTCAAACATGCATTCGACACTCGGTAGAAATTCTACATCAGCTCAACTTGGCACCGGGGTAGCGCGACGCGCTCCCCCCTCTCGCTTTCACTTGGCCGACCCTTGTCGCTGACCACAAGAAGCAGCCAAGCCTAGCAGCAGCAGCAGCAGCCACCAACTTCGCCACAACGCTGCGACCATTAAACCTTGTACGCCAATTTTATCCACGCATCCCAAACAAACAACCTCATCTTTCAAACAAAACAACGACCAGTCCAGCAAACAGGTTGACGGGACAACAAATCCGACCCAACGTGGAGCATTAAAAAAAAAAGACTTTTGATAGCAAACGCTGAACACTACCGACGTTTCTTCCAGGACGTACCCCGACTCTGACCCACTAGAACAGCACCCTGACGACAACACAAGCACATTTCGTCGAATTACGCATCTCAACCACACTTAGACACATTTTCTTTTCAGTTCACAAGAACAATTTTTAAAACTTTCTACATAATAAAAGTTTGCTTTCTACAACTTTTATTCTAAGGAGAGGTATTGTCGCAGTTAGATCCTCCTCAGTTCCTTAATTCTTCAACAGGGGTCTCTCTCCCCTGGCTATAAATACTGGCTGACCCTTCGTCTCTCTCTCTTTTTCGACTTAGGCCTTGGGTCGCCACGGCGCGTGGAGACGAGGTAAAATCTGCCTTTTTTCACTTAGGCCAATATGTGACCTCTCACAGATACAGCGTTTCCCAAATTCTGGGAACACGCTAAGAACAATACACGTACGTACGAGCACTCACAACACACACACATAATTTCACCATACAAACACTATGTAACTGTTCATGTCTTTGTTTAACTTGTTATTAATATATATTTGTTTACACGTATATATCGGTTTTGTTTGTCTTCTTTGGACTTAATTAAAGTCCAACATTCTCGTGTAGTTGGACCGGCTAGCAGGAAATTTTAACCTTATGATATCTCTTCACATATTCACCCCAGCGGTCCGCTACAGTGGAAATGACGCCACGTCCAGTTGTTCCACTTCGCGGGGCTTGACTGTTTACTATAAGATACTAGGCTCATATATCAGTGTAAATGAGAAAGCTACTAGGCTTTGTTTGGGAAATAATTTTTTGAAGAACAAATTCAATAAGTAGACAATCTTGGAGACACATTCGACTAGAATTAGAAAAAGATTACACACCGTTCGGGACAGCTTCTTTTAAAAATCAAAACCAATGACGAAACTCTGTTCAGTAGACATGAAAGAAAATGTAAACGACCAAAAAGAAAAATACTGAAGTGGAGAAAACCAAAAGAAGCCACAATGAAAGCAAAAATAACAAAATGAAAAAGTGCAGTAGGAATCAGACGAAAACTTTTTTTAATTTCGTTTTATTTTGTTTTGGCATTCAGGTCTCCAATAAAAATGGCAATTTCCTGCGATTTGCATTTAGTCTTAGTATTCTTCCTCCATCTTTTGTGCCGTCGGTGCGTACACAACTATAAATGATATGTTAAACGGCTTACCTTTCAGCGTAACTAGAATGATTCTGTCAGATAGTTGACAGTATCCCAGAACACATTAGTGTATTTGTCTAGTACTAGTCTAGTACTAGACAAATACTTCTTTCATTTTTCTCTCTGCCTGCATATAAAACCTTGTGTGCGTCGCTGACGAAATGCTCGTTATTTGCCCACATAGTTTCACATACACCTAGAATGTTGATATTCAGCCTATTCATTTTTTCTTGATATTTTCATTGATGTCACTTCCATACATTTCATGTCCCCATTGCTATTTTTTGTCTGTTGCGAACAGTTGCTGGATGACAGTCTAGCTAGTTACATGTCACTCATGTTTTCCTTCCTTAGTGAGAGATCAGTTCCAACGAGCTTGACCTCTTTCATGCATTTATTCTTTCTTTACATTCATTTTACGAACAACGTTTTTACAGTGGATACAGAGTTTTTTTTCTGTGGACCCCAGAGAGACAATGCTTTGCATCATGACATGCTCCTATCTCGTGAGTAGTGACAACATCTTGCAACATCCACTATTTTTTATTTTCAGGGTCGGAGCTAAAGCATGTAACACATTTCTATATTTTTTTCAGCAAATTCTTTTGCCGTCTTTTTTCTTTTTTTTCCGTCTTTCAACGCTTATGTTTATTAAAATAATAAATATTTAAAGAAGGCACTACGAGAAAGAATCAAGTTGTTGGAGTCAAAACATGATAATTTAATTTAGGAAGTACTGTATATAATAATTGTTTTTAGTATTAGTTCTCTTGGTTAATAAGTTGAGATTAGATTTTATTCCTTCTAGAATTTTAGTTACCTTGCCTCGGTGTCTCTCACGTCATTAATCGCTCTTTACATTTTGCGAAAAGCTTACGAACTATATTCGTTGTTAATTTTAATTTAATTGATATTAGTCAATTAACAGTAAATACTGTAAGCGTATTTTGATAACTGTTATTAATATTATAAATAAGAAAATCAACAATAGACCCAATCCATTCATCTATGTACTCGGTGTACGAAACGGGAGATTAAAGCTGAAATTCATTTTCAAGAAAGAGTATCACTTAATAAAATTTTTTCAGATGCTAGTAGCGAGCATAAAACAAAAAGCAACTTTATTTACAAAGCCTTTATTTTGTATGCTTGATCGTAGAAAAATTGACACAGAGTCAATGCTGACCAATTTAGATCACTCCAAGTCAGTCGATATGGTTGACAATCGTTTTCTGGAGCTTTTTTTTTTTTTTGGCGTCACCCGGTTTCAAGCTGTACTAGCAAACATCCACAGGTACGGTAGTGGAGATGAACGGGTTAAAGTTGAAATCTGTTTTGTTATCCAGAACCATGCAGTCAAGGTTGCTGACTTTCGCTGATGCCGTTCTTGCCCCATGCAGTGCCACCAGAGGCTCGTCGTATACCCCTAGGTGTGTGTTCCTCTTGATACCGCAGAACACCCTTCTTTCAGAAATATTGCAAATTTTAAACACTATATATAAGTGTGTATATATGCATGCGTGCGTGTTATTAAATAAACATTATATTTAACTGGCTACACGTGTTTAAGCAGAGATCTGTTTTTAAACTGTGAAATCAATGTATTACAACGATGTAAGAAAGATTTTATAAAATAAAATACAATTCTTTTATTGTTCTTTAGGATAAAGAAGGGTCATTAACTTTGGATTTGTTGGTTCAATTTATTTCAGCGATTCCCAATTTTAACTTCTATATCTCTTTTAATTAATGAAGAAACTCTCGAACTGAATTCCTTCTTACTGTAAAAGTGTTTCGCATTTAGCGTGTGTGTTGTTGTTTAGCTGAAACCTGCGAATATTGATCAAGACAGATGATATTATTTTATCATATCGGAATTCGAATTTATAGAAAAGAGACAACATATGGCACTGAGATTTACTCCTGGGTAACATCTGTTTGCTACTAAAATTACATTCAAAGCTATTTATTATTATATATTATTTTATTATTGATCTCTATCAAGGTTAGCAATACGGGTAACAGCATTTTTTGCTGTTAAATCCTAAACAGATAAGGTAGATTATCCAACTCAGACCCCTATTCTCCGTCAACGATTACGACATGCCAATGATTAGATATTTTATTATATCTGACGATGGGACACAAGTAGATTCATTCCTTTCCAAAGACATGAGTCGAAGAGAAGAGAAACGACCTCAGATGTCATTTGAACCCAATTTGTCTGTTTTCTGTGATGGTATATTGATTTTGTTCGTACAACACCAGTTAGGTAAGCAAATCACCTTACTAGCGTGTACGTATAAAAACTAAGAAGCTAATTTTGAAAATATATTTCTTTATAGCCAATATAAGATCGATAAACAAGAAAATGTAATTGATTTTTTTAAAAAAATGTTTCAAAATTTATTTTTCTGATGTTACTGAAATTATTCCAGGTTGTTACTCTGAGATCATTTCACATTTTTAGGTTATTTAAAGATACTTGTAGCTACCTAGCATCAGAGTCGGAGTCTTGCTAAAAAGTGGTTTTCCAATACTGAATTTTCAGGTTGCTAATTTGTCCGTATCTCTTGGCTACATAGTCTTCCAAAAATCCTTACTGTGTATGGCTTTGTGACATTCAAGAAAATTCATTTGTTGATGTACACATACCTTGAATGTCATTACAGCACACGCACACACACACACACACACACACACACACACACACACACACACACACACACACACACACACACACATTACTCACTCCATAAACCATTTCCACCTGTATATACTCAATAAGAAATCAACATTGAAATCTGTTAAGAGCCGTCTACTTGAACTTCTTTTTTATGTTATTCTCTAAATACAACATCTGTTCTTCCTTCTCCATATTGGTTGCGCGTTTCTACTGAAACTAGGTGCAAATGAATGCGAGTTCCATCGGACAATCAGAACAACGTGGCGGTTTCCTTTACGACCCTGGAACAAAGAATACGATATTTATGATATCAGAAAGCGCAGTATAAAATCTGAGTGGAACTTCTTTCTTGCAAATGGGATACAGAGGAAATGTGGATGAGTAGACTCTGTGGGCGTCGCAAGAGCCGTTCTAGCTGTAAATGACTGAACTGGTGGAATTAAAGAGTGGAGTTCATTTGAACATTTGCCATGGAAAAGGCGAAAAAGTAACAATAGGCTTTCAAAGTTGCATCTGCGGGTAAGACTCTGTTGAGGGGAAAATAAGTAATCCTCTATAAGACTGCGTCAACGATTTTGAACTCTGTCAAGGCTGGAAAGTGTGGCTTGAGCTGCTCCAGACCAGACAGAGCAGCACTCCTCCATTTTTGGTCTAATCTGATTGTTGCAAAGATAAACCATGACAGAAGGAGTCAAGCAATTTTCACAGGAGCCGAGCATTTTCTCAGCATTTCTAGCAATGTATATGATTGTATATATGAGTTCCACTTGGGGTCTGGAGTGAACTTGAGTCCTGATAGACATTCATAGCATAGACCCTTGTTGAGAGTTCAACCTTTCATCGTGATGAGAGAAAGCTCAGTGGTCGATCGGTAATGATGAAATGATAGTTGCTTGGTTTTAGAAATATTGAAAGTTACAGGCCAGTGATTCCCTCATGGAGCTGTTAAAGCTAGGTTAGAGGTGAGATCAGCTATGAGGATTACTAATGATATGGGAATGTTCCTAAGCATATCGTCAATAAAAAAAACAAAGTAGGACCGAGGAGAGAACCTCTGGAGACGTCTGCATTGATCACATTGGCTTCAGAAGACTAACCATTAACGACTTTCATAAACCAACCTGAGAAAAATGATTTCTACTGTTCGCCCAACAAAAGGCTCAACAGCTGCACAATGTAGAGGGTTACTAAATGAGGTTGTTGTAAGAGCGTTATGCGGGGGAAGTAAGAAGTACATATGAGGATAGATAATGGTTGACCCTAGATTGAAAATGTTAAAATCGTAGTGACTGAATGGAATTTCATCCTTACCAATGGAATACGAAGGGAATGAGAATAAATTGACTCTCTGTGCCATGACGGGTCCTACCTGTGAATTTCTGAAATTGGTAGAACTGAGTAATGTAGCATGTCTGAACATTTGCCAGGAGCATAGCGAAAGGCCAGCAAAGTTTCGTCTGTTGAGAAAGAGGTTGTAAGGTGGAGAATAAAAGCTTTTGTATTCTATCAAAGCTAGAAAGTTAGTATTGGACAGCTCTAATTCAAATATGGCAGCAGTATGCCATCTTCGTCTGATCTTACTCTTGTAAATAAAGATACAACGTAGCAGAAGTCAGGTACTTTATGGAATGATATATGGAACTCACTATTTGTCCTGTATCTTTAGCGATGGATTATATATATATATATATATATATATATATATATATATATATATATATATATATATATATATATAGTCTTAAGGTGTGCTATATTTATGGGATAAAGTGCACAATATCAGAGATAGAGCGTGTGTAAATATAAAAGTGAACATAGAAGTCAACACTTAGAGGCGACAGTCTGTTTCATGAAACAGACTGTCGCCTCTAAGTGTTGATTTCTATGTTAATCACGAGACAATGTGTGGCATAGGAGATTGTTACACAAACTCTCTAGTTATGGCATTTCAGGAAGAGTCTATGCAATTGATCAATGTAGGCGTCCGACAAGGCCCTTTCCTCGGTCCTACGGAAAACATTTTTAAACCATTAGTAAATATATATGCAGACGAGATCACCGTTTATAGGTGCACCTCAAAAACCTAGATCACCAGAGCCTATCAGCTGATCTCTCCTTACTTAAAACAGGGCATACGGGCTGGCCTCTTCCACAGACTTGGTAATGTTCTCACTCAGGTAGCAGTTAAACAATTTTGCCAACATTGAAGATAATTATGGGCTAAGGTTATTAACAACAACAGGGATTCTATCCGCACCAGTAATTTTCGTAGCGTCAAGGTTTTTGATATGTTTATCTATAAATGATACAATCCGGTGTGTGTATTCAGTTTTAATCCCCAAAATGTCAGGGCTATTGCAGTTATATAAAATTGTCCTTACAAAAGTTGAAGTAATAGAACGTTTAATGAATATCTAAAAAAATATTATTAGACAATTTTCATCAAAACAAAAACTGCTACTGGACGTGGGTGATCACGGCTCTCCACAAATTCATATCCTTTGTAGCTTTTATCAGTGTTTGCGGTTATACTTATTGCGGATTTGAATCAACCCACAACAAAGAAAAAGGCGAAAAAGGTGTTTAAATATAAAAATATAAGATATTTTTATTTTCGTGTTTTTTTACAACTAAATTTTTCTTATATGAGTGTTGAATTTATAACAGTTCTTGTTTGTAGTTGTTTGTTAAAATGAAAAGAAATGTGATTTCTTTTTAGGCAAGGGAGAAAGTTACGAGGAAAGTCTAAGTGTCACGTAGCTTGGTGAGGAAGACCGGTGAATGAGAAAAGGAATTTCTTTTAAGCCGGGCGCCGTCTTTCTCTCCTTCTTGTTTTGACCGTCAAAAAAATTAAATACTCTTCAAAGGGATCACGAAGTATGTTTTTTTCTAATTGTTAGTTGGAACGCAGCCCGTTGGTTGAAAAATGTTAAATATTTGATGCTTGACTGTCTCGGAGTTTATTTCTGTCTTCGCTCCACACACTAACCAGCCTGTACACTATTCTGGTATCCACAATCTCTTTAAGTTACTCGCTCTTTCCATTTGTCTCTTTTACATTCAATGTCCTGTGAACAGAAATTGGCAAATTAAAAAATATTGTTAAAGACATGCACTCAGTCGACATTTTACAGTCGAATAGAATGAAAACTTCTGATCAATGGGAAGCCAGAACAAAGATAACAGAGCCCTATTTATTTGGACAGACTAGCCCAGAAAGAAAGACAATATTCCCACAAAGTTATATCCATCAAGCGCTAAGATTAGAATTCACATATATTCTTACTTTTGCCCACAGTTTCTTAAAAATGAGGAATTTCTTGAAGTCAACACAAAGAATAAATGGGATCCTTAGTCTTGTTCCAATGGGGCTATAAGACAGATTAAGACTGCTCTTCTTGACCATACCTCTAACCTTAGAAGTTGAACCATAATGAACTAAGACTTTCAATACCATCGAAAACAACAACAGTATTCAATTCGAAACTTTCATCCAGTGCATTCATTTACGTAGTAACACAATAAACCTAACCTTTGTGAGTATTTGTTATAATGACATTGGACGTGAAATAATCACTCGTCGATTTTTTAACATACGAAACAATTCCTACGCTAGGTTCATTTTCGCTCCAACTTAATGGACGCAAGATAGTACATAGTATGTAAAATTTACTTTACTTGGCGATGAAAGAGGAAGAATTCTTAAATTTGGAGCGAATCTCGAAATGTCGAAAGATATTTTAGAATGGCGGTGATTGGTTATTCAGTCAATGGTTAGTTCCACGTCCTCTTAGTTTTAACTGACTGCGGGGACGTTAAAAGTAAAGTATAAATTTTTGGATTATCTCCCTTTCACTGGAGTTTACATTGTTATTATCTTTTATTAGTTTGCTTTGTTATGCCATATAATTCTCAAAATAAAAAAAGTAAGTAAAAACAGGTTTGGGAAACAGGTTTTAGCTTAAGTGACTTGCTAGTGAGACTCATTAACAAAAATGAAACTCAAAACCGATATTGAAATGCATTTCCATTTTTGTAGAAATTTAATATTGTGACACTGAGGCCATGAAGTGGTTAAATGTTAATTCTGAGCAGGAAAGGGTTAAGCAAAATGGAATGTAATTGGGAGATAGAGCGAGAGAGAGAGAGAGAGAGAGAGAGAGAGTGAGAGAGAGTTTATTTTTTCATCTACCGAGAGTCTGACATGCGGAGAAAAACAGATTTGGAGAAACAATGTTATCTCTTCCTTGAGGAATTAAGACAACACATATCATTAATGAGAAAAGAGACAGATAGGGCTTATATTTCCGTTGAAGAAAACGAATTGGGAAATTTGAACAAAGAATGAACTCGTTGTGAGGGTCGAAGTTATGAAGATCAATCTTGTCGTGACAAGAAGTTCATCTGGTTTATATTTTCGCTAGACAGAGATCAGCCCAGGAATGGAGAAACAATTTTATCTCTTCCTTGAGAATTTAGGTAAACAAATATCATTAACGGGAAGAGAGACAGACAGGGCTTATATTTTCGCTGACGAAAACGAATTGGGAAATGTAAACAAGGAACGGACCCCTTTTTTAGATCCTGTCGTTGCCGAGGAGGTGATCAGGTTTATGATTTGGCTAGATATAAAAAAAAGTCCAAGAATGGAGAAATAATTTTATCTCTTCTTTCATGAAGCAAGAGAATTCAAATTAATGACAAGAATAAATTACGTCCTTTCGTCCACATGGTTTATGTTGTGAATTCCGGGATGAAATCCGATATCAATAAATAACAAACGCCAGGAATAGATAAGCAAAATAAATGTATTAACGTAATAATACAAACTGGTAATACGGGTTAGTAGATCCAGGAATGCGGGTTAGTAGCAATAATATATATACAGTCTTGGTATTGAAGTATCGCGGTATGACTCCTTACTGAGTCTAGGTGCTCGTGAAGGTGACTCTTGTGCTAACCTCCTCTAATACTACTCTGATCCAGACTCCGGGTATTCACTGGTAGTAGTATATATATACACGGGCGAGTCCATCTGTGTAAAAATGGGAGACCCCTTATCACCCCCCTCCTTAGATAGAGAGTTAGTATCTTTTCCTTTCTCTTATGGTCGACAATTAGAGGCACTGTACATTTTCTCTTCTTGGTAGTCCTTCCAATTTCTGTGTCTTCTTGTGATCTTTGAATCTCAAAAACTTCAAAGATCTCCGCCATCGACTCGTCATTTTCTGCGGGTGACGAGCATGGCTCTTCAACCCGTCTATTTTGTATTTGGTCAATATGTTTTCTGTGGGTAAATCTTTTGCCTTTTGTGTACCTCGCGTTTCCTTGTCTGTTAATTATTGTATTTGGTTCCTCATAAGCCATATTGTTACTGAAATAGACCCATTCTTGTTTGAATGATCTCTCGAGCACTGTAGGTGTATACCGGTTTTTATTTATTTTTTTCTTCGTCCTCTGAATAAATTCATCCCTTTTCGCTTCTTTTCTTATCACAGGTAGTTCCTTTACTGCCTTGTATAACTCTTTACTGTTTTCATCTGTGGAAGCAAATGGCGCGTTTCGCTTCTTTTTACATACTGGTTGGACATTTTTTTTCAATTTCAATTCTAGCTGCACCCTTACAAAACGAGCTGATAGGTGAATCCCATACGTCGAACTTTTTTATCCAGTCTGTACCCACTAGATTTTCTGTATCTTTCATTACGTATATCTTGAGTTTTCTTGTTTTTCCGTGAAATTTAACATTTATGATTATTTCTCCTTCGAATTTTATACGCTTTCCTGTCACCGACTTCGCAATTTTTTGTGTAAGTAACATGTTTGTTCTGTTAAACTTTTTCCATGTCTGTAGGTTAATTATCGTTAGATCAGGACCCGAGTCTAGTTGCAATTTTATATTTTTATTTAAGATTTCAAGTTCCACATATTTCCTTATGTTGGTAGTATCTTCGTCATGCATCCTAGTAGCTCTTATCCTACTAGTAGCTTTTCTATTCCTACATTGGGATGCCTTGTGCCCCATTTTTCCACACACAAGACAGTTTTTATATTTAAAATGGCAATCTTTATTCCAGTGTAGTCCTCCACATCGATAACATGCAGATGGAGGGGGGCTTATATTTGCTTCGATTTTCGTCATAATTTGCCCTATATGTTGTACTTTTTCCCTTATTATAGAATTTTTGTTTTCTTTCCGAGGAGGGTGAAGAACGTAAACTTTTGTTTAACTTACGTATATGAGATACTCCTGACTCCTCAATGTTCTTAGAGTCTTTCTTTATACTCAGGCATTTTTGGCAATCTTCTGATAGATGTTGTAGTGTTAGTCCAGGTTCATTTTGTAGTTTTGAAAGCATTCTTTTGCGCATTTCACTATCTTTTGCTGAGACTAACTCTTGAACGAAGATGAGACACTTGAAGTCGTCGCAATGTTTATTCACGATTGCGGCAAACGTGGAATAGTCCTCATTTTCGCCCTTTACCAGGTTAAGACATTTCCACCTCTTGTGAAAAAGTGACGTTTTTAGACTGAACAGCTCTGTAAGACATGTAACTGCTTCGTCAAACGTTAATTCGTTCGTCTTTTTTGGCAAAATGTAATCCACAAATTTTGTGTATTCTTCAGTTCCTAATTTTCTGAGCAACAGACGTAGCTTCTTTGCTTCTGTCCAGTTTTGACAATCGATGTTATAGATGTCTTCATAACGTCTGAAATAATCCCCGAAATTTTTATCCTCTTCTAGGGAGTATTTGAAAGTTTCTATCGTATTCCACACTGCGTCTTGGGAAAAAGTCGCCTCTTTTTCGATATTTTGTTATTTGTTACCCGCTACCTTTAATATTAGTTCCTGCGTTTGTTGTAATTGTTTTTGCCATTTTTCTTCCATTCTTTCTTGGAATTGTAATTGCTGTTCGTTTTGTCTTTCTTGGAGTTGTAATTGCTATTAATTTTGGTATTTTACAAGTTCTACTAAAATACTTTTAAAATCCTCCATGATAAGAGTCTTACGAAAAACTCGATTTTCCGTGTTTTAATACTCGTAAATCGCCAAGTTGATGTGGATACTGGCAAAACGGCATTTTTTTCTTTTTGTGTGAGTTCGAATATCTCGTGCCAATTTGTTGTCGACGAGAGGGAATTTTTCTTTTTTCTTTCTTTCTTGTGTGAGTTCGATATACTCGTCGCCAATTTGTTGTGGACAACGAGGGAGAATTTTGTTTTTCCTTCCCGTGTGAATTCGAATACCTCGTTGCCAATTTGTTGTCGACGAGGGAGAATTTTTCTTTCTTTCCCGTGTGAGTTCGATATACTCGTCGCCAATTTGTTGTCGACGAGGGAGAATTTTTTTTCTTTCTTTCCCGTGTGAGTTCGATATACTCGTCGCCAATTTGTTGTGGATTCCGGGATGAAATCCGATATCAATTAATAACAAACGCCAGGAATAGATAAGCAAAATAAATGTATTAACGTAATAATACAAACTGGTAATACGGGTTAGTAGATCCAGGAATGCGGGTTAGTAGCAATAATATATATACAGTCTTGGTATTGAAGTATCGCGGTATGACTCCTTACTGAGTCTAGGTGCTCGTGACGGTGACTCTTGTGCTAACCTCCTCTAATACTACTCTGATCCAGACTCCGGGTATTCACTGGTAGTAGTATATGTATACCTCGGGCGAGTCCATCTGTTTGAAAATGGGAGACCCCTTATCAGTTTAAAAATGAGATTTGTCACAAAGACAATTTTACCATGGGAGTTAGGCTTAGGTGGAATGCTGAGAAGGAAGGAGGAAGAGGGAGAATTTGGTGCCGCCTGTGTGGAGTGGTGGTGCAAGATGTGAAGTTAGAATTTCGCATCGAGTGCCTCTGGAATACATGTCAACTGCCAACAGATTTCCTGTTTCGAAAGAACTTTGAACCCCAAATTATTAGGCGAAGCACAGTGTCACTAAAGAGATTGATGCGGGAAGGGTTAATTTTTGTTATACAAGAACTATATAAACCAACTAAAGATTAACCCAATAAATCTTCCGTTTTTATTTTTCCATTGTGAAGATATTTCTTCCTTAATATAGAACCCACCACAGCTTGAACTAGTGCTACGATTACTATGATATTCGATCTTCCACTGCTCTGAGATCAAGCACACAATGTGGGCAAAGATGGTGTGGATTGAAGCGGCCAGCAACCAATAACCAGTTTAGACCAACGTCAGCAATGACCAGCACAGAGTTAACCCTGTAGTTAGAACGTCGTCTTGAGACCCTGAGGACAGGACCACTAAACGTGGTTACACCACGAGGTGAAGACGGGGTTATAATATCATCCCTAATTGTTACAAAAGGCAAAAGTGTTCCTTATTTAATTGCTTTCACATTTTTACTTAAAGACTAAATCTGTCACAAGAGACCTTCATTAAAAGGCAAAAAAATAGGATCAACTGTGTGGCATTTCTGATCTTACACCTGGAAAGGTAATGACATTTTCCACACTGTTCCAGATATCAGTATCAATCGATTTATTAATTATGGCTTGTGAGATCACCGATTTCTGTAACTGCTTTTTATGCGACAATGCAAAGTCAGTCTTGAAGCAGGTTCACAAGTTCAGTTCGAACTAACTAGCTCACTAGCATTTGGATTTCAAATAGCAACCCAGTATTATTTGGATTAGGCTATTTAGGAGAGATAAACCCTAAAGAAGCAATGGAAATGCTTAAGCAACATCTTGCAAACTCATATGGATACCAGCACACCTGCCATCTCACATTTCTCAAATAAATAGACCAAAAAGTAAACTTTACATAAAAGTGTTTGAATGCGTCTTTGAAAAATTATTACAATATAACAAATTTACAAACAAGAGATATTTACAATATATGCTCGTGTAGAGGTCAGCTATAGATTTTAGTAAGAAATTATATTCTCTGTGCACAGTTTAGCCAAAATTTTTAATAATACTGAAAGAAATTAAGATTAAAACTGGGGGTTAGTAAGCTTAAAATACTGAGTACTAAAGGCAATTTTTACAACAATTATGACTACAATAAAACACAGAAATTTTCAACCCACATTATATATATATATATATATATATATATATATATATATATATATATATATATATATATATATATATATATATTAGGGCAAAACAAAACAAAAATTACCACAACATGGGATAGTCTATTTCAAACCGTTCTGTACGCGGCTATCATCAGCCGCTAAGCTGTCTGTCTTGATGCATTGTTTTAAATTTATTTTCAATGTCAGTCCGCCTCTGGTAGACGCCTTGTTAATGTGAATGGGTTTGTGTTAGCGACTGGTGGGGGTGTTAGGTATCTTATCCCGGGAGAAGCAGTCTGAGGTTGAAGTTTATTTATGGCTAGAACCTTTCGTTGTTTGTAGTTTAATATCAGTTCCTACTATGTGGCGTTTCTTATACGAGCCCCAATGTGTTTTTCTGGGGTTCACAGTAAATACTTTTTGTCCTACAGGTGTCCAATATTATTAATAAGCGATGGGGGATTTAAACTTAAACCCGTTAAAATTAATGGAAATTAGTTGAATTATAGATTTATAGATTGTGGGTAATACCAGAGAATAAATCATGCTGTTCAACACACTTATATGCGTATATATCTTCATACATACATATATGTACATTTACATGTCCATACATATATGCCACTATACGCACACATACACCCCACATATATACACATGTATTCTAATGAATCTCTATGTCTACATTTTGTGATTAGTTCTCTCCGTTGATTTAATAGTTTGCATTAATCTTTACATTTTATTGTCCTGATTTTTTCTTCTAAACATAGCTTGCACCTATCCCTAAAACTAGTTGTTAAACCTTTTATCAACTTGCTGAATAGTACTAATGTTGAATTATGTTGTTAGATATGATAGCATAATTATTAATTCTGATAATTTATTTCAACTTAATTTACAAAAGTCGTAGTCAGAACAGAGATGTCAAGTGTAAGTTTAAGGAGGAATGGATTGACAATCCTGAGTTCAAGACCTTCATAAGACACATGGCTGGAAATGTTCACCATGCATATTGTAAGATATGCCAAAAATCATTTGATATTAGCAACATGGTTTTATCTGCCGTTAAAAGCCATGCTAAAGAACAGGGACACATGGATAGAGTAGGTGAAGGCAGTGAACAGTAAATGACTGATTTCTTCAAGCAATTTTCCACCCAGAATTCTGAAGCTGGGAAGCAGGCAACAATGGCAGAGAGCCAAGAGAGTAGAGAAGTCCAATCATCAACTTCTGAAAATGTATCTTTATCCCAAGTTATACACAAAATTATAACATATTTTTGAAGTGAAGCTGTTTTGAAAGAAGAGATCCGCTGGATGCTAAAAATGACCCTGTCTCATTTTTCTTTCAACTCCTGTTCGAGTTTGGGTATGTTGTTTGCTCAGATGTTTCCTGACAGTAACATTGCCAAGAAATTTGCATGTAGTGCAACCGAAGTAGCATACCTGATTTGTTTTGGCTTGACACCCTGTTTCAGAGAGGAACTTATAAAAGGCGTCAGACAATTAAATAGCTACATCATTTCATTTGATGAATGCCTGAATAATTGTTTGATATTGGAATGAAAATGAAAAGAAGTTAGTTTGAATCAAAAGAAGATTACAAAGCTACAAGTAGACTAACCTCAGTATTCTTGCTCGATCTTCATGAGGAGCACGTTATTTTCAGTAAATCCAAATCAAATTTTTACTCTTTGTGTTCTGTAGTTTTTTTTTTTTGTTTTTTATCTCTAGTTAGTTTTTGACAAAAGCAAAATTAACTTGAAATCTTGATTTCAGTTCATTTTTGTCAATGCAGCTATAAAAATGTTTGTAACAATCCATTATTATTCTATTGGTTAAATCAGGTGTCTTCAACTGAGCCCAAGATACTTCATTGGGAACTATTTTTCAACTTTAAACATTTATCTAAGTAAAAAAAAAAAAAGTTTAACCTAATGACCAGCGTCAAATAGTTTCAAATAAATTATTCCCCGAAAAGTAATGTCTACCAGCTTTTGTCCGTTTTTCAATTTTTGTCCTACAACCATTTATTTTTTATGGGGTACCAGGAAAAAAGTTAAGGTGTCGCCTATGTTCCCATTTTGTCCCTGTACCATGTATGCCATTTTCCCTATCTGTTTTTTAATAACGCCATCTTCCCAGAATTCTTTTCACGTTGGTACATTTAAAAAATAATACTTTATCACCAGGTTTAAAATATTTATTTATATTATTTTGATTCCTTGATGTTCTTGTCTTCCGTTCTGGTAATTTGTTAAATACGGACTTCCTGGCGAACATCAACTCTGCAGGCGACATTCCAGACACGGTGTTCGGGTTATTCTGTAAACACTCAAAAATTGTTGTAGCATTATTTCATCACGAATATTTTTTTTTTCACGAATATTTTTTTTTCAACACGAATATTTTTTTAAAATAACCGGCTGAATTGACGGAAATAAATAAATTGTTATTAAATATATCTGTGCTTATTAGTTTAGTTTCATTATCATCTTTCATAACTCTAACTCCGTAAGGCTGAAAAAAGTATACGCCGGTAAAATGAGGGGATAGTTAATGTTTAATGCAAATATCCGAGGTGAACATTTCTTATAAAATTTTAATGAATTTTTAATACAAATGTTCACTGTTCAGTTATTTTTATTACGACAATTTCTATGGATTAAAATTAAATTATTATATTGAATATAAGAATGAAATAAAAAGGGATAAGGGAAATGTATGAGAAAAAAGCACAGTAAATTTTAAAAACTGAATTTAAGAAAAGGTTTAAACAATCATTGGTTGTATAGGATAAACTCTTGTAATTAGTTACTTCTATTTATAAGCAACACTTCTCTATGCCATTATATGATGCGAATGGGTCACGAATGTGTCTAGCTAAGTTTGGGATAGTTAAAAAAATTATCGACCTTTTTTTACTACCCCACTCTCAGCCTTGTGCCAAATTCTATCTTAGTACAATAAATAAAAATTCCCTATGCCAATAAGTATGCTCTTTTCCTACTTGTTCCTGTTTTTATTTTTTAATCGATTAGAATGAGTAAACGGCAAAAACTGAATGGTGCGGTTTACCGCAAGTTGAAAGCTACCAGAGAACACGAGGAAAGAAAATGTGCTACATCTTTACAGGTTTTCCTATAGAAGAAATATGTAGTCAAAACCAAATGCAAAGATGTGGATGCTGAATGTACATCAGAACTAGGAATGGGAAACATGGAGAAACTGCGAATATGGTGGAGACAAATATAGAAATAAAGTTGAAGAGTAATTTCCTGCAGGAATTAACGTTGTTAAAGAAATTGAAGGTGACAATGATGAAGTGCAAAAGGAAGAGAGCTCCAGTGCATGCGGTAAGGACAGGTTTGAATATGAAGAAGGAACTGATGAAATTACTGGAAATAAATAGAACCGGTAAACACAGAGATTGTTGCGTAAGAAGACATCGCATTTTGGCCACGAACTTGCTCAGAGTAGTTGCTTGTTGTTCTTGTAACATTGGACCTAAAAAGTTTCAAAACAAACATGAACACTTTGCTCTGACTGTAATGTAAGACCGAGGAAAAATAGTCCGGGGGCAATGCTACCACACTGGTTTTACAAAACTATGGAGAATGGAGAGACTGTTTTGAGGTCATGTTTGCTTTACTCAAAGATGTACAAATCCCTTTATTGTTTCTGCTGTCGCCTCCTTCAGAAGACAGAGCAAAGCAAATCAAGTCTAGCAAGAAATCCAGGATTTCAAAAGTTCTGAAAGCTTAAATCAAAAATGCCTGAACATAAAAATTCGTCTGACCACCAAAGAGCTTTCAAGGAATGGAAGACGTTGAAAATGACCCTTAATAAAGGTAAAGTACTTGACAGTAAATTACAAGAACAAACTATGAAAGAAAGACAGATTTGGAGACAGGTTTTAACACATTTACTTGATGTGAAGTTTCTGACGAAACAACCTACCCTTTAAAGGTCATCGAGATGTATATAGTTCCGATAAAGGTAATTTATAGAACTTGTTGAACTTATGAGCAAGTATGATCCTGTTCTTGGAAAGCATTACTTGAAAGAATTAAATGGTAATCGGCGGTACTTGCCACCAAAAATACAAAATGAATTCATTCATATCTTGGGAAACCACGTAAAGGAAAATATATTGGATCGAAATCGAAAAGCCAATTATTTTGCGATCATACTAGACAGCATGCCGGACATTTCTCATACTGATCAAATGAGTTTCATTTGTCGATATGTCGTTGTTTGAAGTCGAGGTGCGGGAACCATTTCTTGGTTTTATCACTGAGTATGGAAAAACAGCTTATGGTATCAAAAAGATGATTTTGGATCGACTGGAGAAAGTGAAACTTGATTTAAAAAATGTAGAGGAATTGGATTTGCCAATGCGGCCAGTATGGCTGGAGTTCATGGTGGTGTTCAGAATCTTCTACGAAACAAATAGGAAAGCTAAATTTGTTCCATGTTTTAATCATAGTCTGAATTTATGCGGTGTTCATGCCTAAACTGTGAACGCGAGTGCCATTACATTTTTCGGAGTGATTGAGAGACTATACTTTTTCTCCTCTTCCAATCACCGGTGGGAAGTTTTATCTTCGCATGTGAAGGTCATGATGAAGCGTAACCACCCGTTGGAGTGCACGTTACGAAGCTATTCGTGCAGTGAAAACCGAATTTCAAGAAGTGATTCAAGCACTCCATTAATTAACTTCAGCTTCAGAAAATCTTCAAACGAGAGGGAATGTACAACTCATTTTGCTTTCAATTGAAATCTTCTCTTTTATGTCACATTTGTTTTACTGGAAAGAAATTCTGGGACAAATAAATCTCATCCAAAAGATAATTAAAGAACCTGTTATTGGTTTGGATGTGTGTGTAACCCATATGAATGCGATCAAAATTTTCTTTAACCGAAACAGGGTCAGGCTGGTGTCTGAATCGGTTAATCAAAGAACGAGGAAATGGAAATTCCAGTTGAAAAGCGCATTAAAAAAAAGAGAAAGCTACTTGGGGAAAAGAAAGATGATTTATGTCAAACACTTGTGCAGGAATAAAGAGAAATCTTTACGAATATCATGATCGACTTGTAAATGAACTGGAAGCACGATTTGGCACCATGTCTCATCTGCAAACTGTCTTCACAGGATTATCATCGAATGCAATCCTCGAAGATACTGACGGCGAGTTGGAGCGAAAATTTAAAATTTTTGGTGCTGACTTAGACGTATCCAGGCTGCCTTTAGAAGTACTCCGACTTTGGGACTTTTTAACGGCAGCTTCCAAAGTGGAACGTAACATGACCATGATGACCAAATCATCGGCTATCGAATGGCTGAGATGGATTTATCGATGGCAAGTCCAAGAAAAAGTGCCAAATATTGTCATTGATCTACAGCTGTTTTTGACGCTCACAGTTTCTGTTGATACTGCAGAGCGAAGCTTCTCAAAACCGAAGCTCATAAACGTCACTTGAGATCGAGTATGTCGCAAGATCACTCATCCAATTTGTCCCTCATTTCAATTGAACGTGAAACTGTGGAGAAGATAGACTTTGATCAAGTTATTAGTAACTTTGCTTCTGCAAAAGGTCGAAAGGTAAACATATGATAAGGTTTGTTCAGCTAATTTTTGAATTTTTTGTTTTTCAAGTACTAATCAACGTCATTAAGTGTATTTCATTTATATTTTTCCTCCAAAAAAAGGGGGATGACATTATGAATACGGGCCCTAGACGGCACTTAGCTTCAGTACGCCCTGGGTGAAAAGTAAATTAACCCTTAATGTAAAAAATAATAAAAATTTGTTATTTAATCAAATTTGTGGAAATTGTATTCAATATTGGTGGACATTTCCACTTAAATTTTTATTAGACAAAATAGACACCTATTGTAATAGGTTTTTTCTTTTTTTTAAATGCCAGAAGAGTTGTTACTGACCTTTTCTATTATGTACAAATCTCAACCAATTACTCATGTTGCATCCAATATAAAGTATTAAAATTTTGACTTTTATCCAGGTATAGGTATTATACATATTGTACAGTGTATACTTTTAACTTTTTAGATTGAAGTATACAAATATTTTACACATCGCAATCAATAATCAAAATCGATTTCACACATATGATCAAAGAATTCATTTAAGATATTTATGTTGCAGTACTATTTTGAATAAGATTGAGCCAAAACTGGCAATTATACCAAGCCAAACATGGGCTTTATTTAATATCAAATCTAATAATAGCAGTTGGCTATAGAAGGGTAGATGGCGACTTTTATTTAGTGGCAGTGTGTTTCAAAGTTAGGGACATCTGCATTTTTAAAAAATGTATCATTGATTGAATTTCAAGAGTATAACAACTAACATAGACTTATGATTACCCAGAAGGTCTTGTAGGTCATTCTTGACTGATAATGAGTTACAGGCAGAGAAAGTTGATCAAGTTAGTTCCAATAATAATCCAAATTTTGACAGCACAAGCAAAGCCATGTATATATTTTACAATATACTGCATTCCTTTTGATGGAAATGTCCAAAACAGACCGAGAGTCGAGACCAGATTTTAGTATATTCAGAGGGTTTTTTCTTCCTTAGATAAAGGCAGAGCAGGGCAGAAACAACTGATTTTTCCTTAAAAAAAAAAACAAGAGCTCAAATCACATCAGACCCCATGCCAGTTTTGAACGAAGCTCCATATAAACAGAAGATCGAAACGACAACCAGAAATAAGCCGTTAGACACCAGGTGAAAGAAGACCACTTCACTGAACTCGCGTGATTCCCTGCTACTGCTGAAGAAGACCGACTGTGTTCCAGAAGCCTTGTCTAGACTGTCACGTTGAACAAAGTGTCACAAAATATTCGAAGAAGGAAATGGTCGAATCACTTTGCATGACAAATATATTCCTGTATGAAGAACATATATTTCTACCTGAAGAACTGATATTGTATCATTAGCTCTGTACAAGAAACGGTATATAAAACATTTTCTTTATTACAATTTATCCTATGACTTGTGGCTTCACCTTTTCTGGACCAAACCAATTCAACGATTCCTGTTGACAATTTGATCCTTGTCAACCTTGTGATCTAAATCAAACACAACTTGGAACAAGGCAGGGCTTGGATTGAAGTGATCCATTCAATGTTCAACCGCAGGGATCGAACATCAAATGGACCGGCTATACGAACCTCTCAATATCATAATTGGTGCAGGTAACCATCAGATTCACCTGGGGTAAACTATAGGCCGACAAAGAAAGAAAATGGAAAAGAAAAAGAAGCGAAAAGAACCAAGAGACTTTTGGTCAATTTTTGATTGTACAGTTCTATTAATTGCTCCACAATTTGTAGTTACAAGTTGACTGCGGAAGTGACAGGTAACACTTTTCAGTTTCCTCTGAATTTTCTCATTTTGTTGTTGCTTCTTGCCAGATTTTTTTTTTTTTTTTTTTTGCTTGTTAGTTTATCCCGATTTTATTCGTATTCAGTTGGGGACATTCTAGTTATGAGTGACCATGGGTCAGAAGAATCCGATATGGTGGAAGTTGAAGACGAGGTAGTTAGGCTTCAAGTAAAAGTCTGCGAAAGCTACTGGAGGGACCTAGAGTTTTTGCTCTGAGGAGAAGTTGAATAGTTGGCATCAATTGGGAAGGGGCAGTTCATATATGAGCTGTCCAAAAAGGAAACAGTATATCTGGCATACAATGCGGCCGGCCTCAAAATTTATAGGTCACCTAGCGAGGGGCCCCCAGTTGACCTGGACAGAATTAGAGGGGCTATTAGTAGGTGAATATGCAGACGAAGGAACAGCAGTAGAAGCAATGAGAAGCTGGCCCAAATGAAAGGCGAATCTTCCGGAGTGTTGGCAAGAGATTTTGCTGACCTGGCTTTTCCTGAAGAAGTTAGGAAGTATGTCGCCATACAAGGCTGACCTGTGTGTGAAGGCGCTCCAAAATGAGCGTATAAGGCATGTTGTAATTGAGAAGACCCTGGTCAAGATGTCAGTGGCTATCGAGTTAGCTAAGGATAGTGAAAGAATTTGGGAAAAGGTAAAAGGCAAGGGAGCACAGGTGCAAGTTCGGGAGGTAGGCAGGCAAGGCGGAGGAAAGAACAACACCATGTAGAATAGGAAGGTGAAGAGATAGACCCAGAGGTATGGGAAGAGGTTCCGAATTGAAGGACATGGACGTTGGCAGGTTGGGGCTGAATCTGTCACTTTGTTGTATAATCCACTGCACTGTGGCCTTCAAAGTGGATATTACCCTGGGATTTTGACAAACCAAGATGTGAAGTCGTCGTGGCCATAAGATAAAATGGTGTTGGATAAAGAAGAAACCTCTAGAGTCCTCCCATCAACAGACCCCCCCCCCCCAGTAAACACTAATGGGCCGCCCCAAATGTAAAAGGGAGGGAGGCCCAGTTAAAAAGGAAAGGAATGTAGTGTTGGGCATGTGGCCGGTTTGGCCATTTTGCCACAAACTGCACTGTGAGATGCTGGTTCTGTAACGAAACAAGTAACTTGAAAAGAAATTGCCCCTATAGAAGTGGGAGGAATGAACCTCAGAACACCACCCCAAGGACAACATGATGCAGAAGACAGTCAGAGACCTCCTGTGATAACGATAATAAGGGACTGTTTTTGCCGACAACCATGTTTTGGTGAGCAGAAGGTTGTCGCTCCAGGAGGAGGATGGCTAAGGTATTCTCCTTACTAACCCAAAAGGGAGAATTTACCTGTGAAGCAAGAGTAGTGGGATCTGCAATGAGGGTTTAATAGATACAAGGGTGTTGGTCTCTTTAATAAAAGAAAATAGATATAAAAACCTGAGGAATTGGCGGTTGTTGGGAAGACCTGACATAGAGATTATTCAGGTGGACAGGAAACCAATGAGTAAGGGGGATAGTAAGACTCCCAGTAAGAATAAGAGGAACAAGGAGTGTCCACAACTTCCATATATCCCAGAATCTCTGTGGAGATGTAATCTTGTGGTATAACTAGTTGAAATAGCATAGAGTTCAACCAACCTTACTGTATTAATAGTAAATGGCATAGAGAAGCTGTTGGGAGACACCCCTGATGGGTCAGTAGTAGTTGATGAAAAGGTAAAGTTACATCAGTATCACGAATAGGTAGAATGATGATAAAGGAAAAGGTCAAGGAAGGAGTTTTTCAACTAAATCCAGCAGACAAGTACAGCCTTGAAAAAGAAAAAGTAACCTTGTGTGATACGGTAGTAGATGCAACAGAAGTAGTACCTATTATGTTGGCCAATCAGGCCAACAAGACAATAAAGATAAAGAATGGAGAAGAAATAGGAAGGGCCTTTCCACTAAGATTCATAAGATGGGTAAAATTTGACACAAAGGGAAAAAAATGTCTTAACATTGTTTTCAGAGTATCACAAATAAACTCAAGCAAAAGGTAACTCTTACTTGGTGCTATAATAAAAACTGTCAACCAGAAGTTATCTCATGATTGGCAGTAAATATGTTAAATTTCAATTAACTTGTAGTGAAATGTAGCTCACAATCAGGTTTACCCACTGAAATCTGTTGGTTCACCATTGTGTCAATAATGGTTTTATCAAGGTTTACTTGAATTAAGATTTTTATTACAAATATTTAAATGCATTTTCACAATATTTTGCTCTTGACACAGTGCAATATGTTCAGACTTCACAAAAATATTAAACATTTTTGTGAGCAATAATTTATGGTTAAAATTCATTTTTGTTATGGTGCGTGGTAAATTTGAAATGAAAATTGATTCATCTTCCCATATCTGGAGATAAAAAGTTCAAAGAATGTATTGATATTACATTCTTATACAGCATTCAGGATTTTGTGGCAATATATTAATTACTAATGAAAAATTGTTTTAAATTCTAAGTAAATATAAAACACTAGCTAATTTTTTCTTTAAAATTACTTCAATGGAATTAATTTTATTTTAACAACCATTGTCCATATACCATGTTCAATAATTTGAATATTACAATGTTAAAACTAGCAAAACTTTAAAATAAAATTGTTTGGAAAAAGTGGATCATTGACCAATTTTTAGTAGCAGTCGACATAGATGAAATATGCTCATTATTAATTTTGAACTGGTTTATCTTATTGTTACTTTATATTGCAAAGCTAAAGTTGTTTTAAATTTTACAATCATTAAACAAGCAGCAAAATCAGAAAATTTATCAGTTTTTTTGTGTACTGGAAATGGTTAACTCAGTGCCAATGCTGGGTAAAAAAATTTAAAAAATACAAATTTTGAGACTTTTAAGCATAGGCATGTGAAAAAAAATTCTTACTTTACTAAATTCTTAAAATATTTGACCCTCCTCCCCTGCAAAACAAAAATAAATAAAAAATAAAAATAGATTAGTATGTTCATTTTTCGTTTAGATAGTACTTAAAAGAGACTTTAACTAAGCTAAAACTTTAAACATACATTAGTCCTCCTCTGCTACCAAATAAACTGTCTTCATAATGCTAACTATCCCATTCAGTTATGTTTAGTAATATGAACTCAATGGAAGTAGAGGATGCTTCTGCATTCTGAGCAGCCATTATAACCATACCCTCCCTCACTTCTCCCAATGGGTCTTTTAGTCCACACAAGTAAGCAAGCATGTCTCAGTGCCTTAGCTCCCTGCTTAGCAAGATGATTTTGACCTAAGTTCTGCTACTTTGAATTCTTGGTAGATGAAGCATGTTCACTCTGGTTAATATGACTGCATTTTCTTCTTTCCTGTTTTTTTTCCTTCATTAAGGGTGCTGGAGGTAAACATCTTCTGTGTTGATGTTAACTGCCTGATAGTTAGGGATCCAAACTTCACAGAAATTCCTGAGGAGGTTATACCATCAGCAGGTATATAGTATTAACACAATTGTATTGCCATTTTGGAAATGGGATCTGGACCATGCAGTAGTCTTCAGTGGAGCCTCTCGATGCCATGATGAAGTATAGTTACAGTTTGTACTTTCAGACTATTTAATCCAGCTAAACAATGCATGTACTTCTTGAGGATGTGGCTGCTTCACTACCTCGTCTTCACCCATTCTGAAATTTCTATATCAAACCATGTCTACAACAAAAACAAGTAGATCCTAAGTTCAGTATCTACACAAATGTGAGGGGTCTACAATCCTAATAGATCTTTCATCTTCACTTCTCATCTACTGGATGATAAATTGCAATTTTTGACAAAATAGCTGAGAAAATTGATGATATCCTTTCTGATCATCACTCAGCTGGCATTTATATTTGTGGTGACTTCAATATTTACTACAAGGCGTGCATAGTCCCATTCAATTAGAACCAACAAAAAAGCAGATACTGTCAGGACTTCTGTATCGCTTATGATCTGACCCAGACAGTTGATAAGCCTACTTGTGTTCCTGACACAACAGGACATAACACAAACCTCCTAGATATCTTCCTACCATCTTTCTCTGAAAAATGGTCTGCTGAAGTTCTGCCTCCCTTGTGCTCAATGATCAATGTTAAAGTTGATGTCAAACTAGAAGTATCCCTTTCATAAAATGATCTTTTGGTATGACAAAGCTGACTGGGACAGCTTCAGATCCTACATTGTGGAAACTCTGTGCTCAACTTTCTCCAAAAATAGAGCTTCCAGAACTGCCTCACTCATCTCTGAATGGATTGTATTAAGGTATTTACAATTTTATCTCAAAGAAAAAAAAAAAACAACAAAAAACAACAGAAACCAAATAGCCAACCCTGGTTTATGCCAGAAAGTCCACTACACCATTAATGGTGTAGTGGACTTTCTAGCATCTTAGACTGCCCATAATCAATGCAAAAGAGTTCTAGTAGGTATCCTAAACTAAATTTTTTTATTTCAGTATATCTAAAATCCTTTAATACAGGCACAGAGATCTTGACCAAGAAAACAAATCAAACTTTAAAATTTATCTCTTCATGCTTTGTTGCAGTCAATATGTAATAAATATCAATTTTATTGACAATATCGGTATCATTTTTCAGGCTTTTTATCCTTCAAATTTCATTAATTAATCTCTCTCTCTCTCTCTCTCTATATATATATATCCTTGTCTGTCAGGCAGGTTTTCAAGGATTAGTTCAAATTCTGTTTGATATTGCTTCTTTATTTTCTTTCTTTAATGGTCATAGAACCTAAAACAATGCGAGCAGTGGGTTTTATCATAGTCTTTTGGAGATTTAACTCATATTGCCTTCTATTTAAAGAGAATACAGGGAATATTTTCTTCATCAATTTCATATCCTATCTTCACATAAAGATGTAGCAATTCATTTTTTATGTTAACGCATTAAAAACAACAAAACAATAAAAACAAACACAAATGCAAGTAGCAGATAAACCCAGTTTATGTACAAACATACATATATAGAAAAAAAAAGGCATAAAAAAAGACATATAGAAGACTTATATTTAACAGAAGACTGTAAGTAAAGAAGAGAAGAGTTGTTGATGCTATATACATTAATAAAAGACATTCTGCATTCATATTTTTCTTTTAAGAGACATGACAATATATACCTGAGTGTCAAGAGAAATGGTACATGAGATTGTAGGTGAAACTATATACAAATGTTTGCACATGACATCATACACAGAGTTTCATGGGGCAGTGGTTAACAATTTGTGTGATGAATTAATGAATGCCTCACACCAATGTTACATAAAGTAGGGGTTGGGAAATAATTCCCAACCAGAAGTTAAGTGAATTTCTTCAACAATTTTTTATTTTAGGCCAATGTCACCATATGAAAAGTTTTCATTTTTTTAAGTTCTTTGCAAACAAATCAGACAAACAAGTCAAGATAACAATATTTCAACATTTTTTAAAATGCATCAGTCTTTAGCAACATTTGTTTTGTTTATGGCTTCCTTAATGTGATCAGGTTTGTGACATACATGCCAAATTTTGTGCAGACTTATTTGATATTTGCTTGCTTCAATATCAAAAAGCCCCTAACCCCTGGAGCACTAGCCACCAGTAAACAGCTATATTTTGCCTGGTGATGTGCACTTCACCACATTTTTGCATTCAATTTTTTTATTTTTTTATTAAGAGGCAAAAGATACTAATTTAGGAAATATTGATATTTACTTCATGAAAAAAATCAAGTACCTTAAATTGGTCGGTCGAACAAACTGAGGCAAATTCCCTACAGAGAGGTGCATTATAATAACGTTAGCATTGCATATCAGTTAAATAGGCCTTTTGCCATTTATTGGCTCATAAATTGCAATTATTTCATAGTAGTGCCAGTTGTGAAAGGGTACATAAATATTATCTGAGTTGTGTTAGAGTTCAATTAGTTTACAATATCAGATAGATTATGTATAAGCTTTTCAAATTCAACCAGTTATGTTACTAGGTATTTCTTTGGAGTTTTGGAGGTGGCCCAAAGCAAAGAGCTACCCACAATACTAAAAGAAATTCTTCTGAGTTCCAAACAACTTCTAAAATACAAGAGAATGCATTTTATATGAAGCCTTTCATCTCTCAAATGTTATCACAATCTACATTCAGCTCTGCCTAGTTTTTTTAAAATCTTCACAAATCTTATTCCCAAGGATTAGGCTAACTAAGAATAGCAGCAGTTAAATTTAATAGAGATCACATTGAAAAAATAAATTAAAAATTCTAAAGGATGGCACCAGCAACAAATGAAAAATCAACTTTTGAGGAATGTATAGTTACTGTGGGCTGTAGATTCACTATGGTATAAGGAATGTATGGAGCTTGGTTACCTCCCAGAAAATGTTATCTCTTTTCCAACTCATTGTAAACTTTTCAAATTTCAAGCTTTGATTCAGACATTGATGCCCTGATGTACTGGTAAAAGGTTACATGTTTATGCCTTTTCAGAAGACACCTAAAATATCTGAGCCAAGATCTCAACATTTTGTTTCTTTTTTTGTGTATTTTTCTTTTTTGTATTTGTTTTTTTTTATACATATTTCCACAAAATATTTTTATTACTTTTTCATTTGGTATTAAATTTATAGCATATTTTACAAGTACTAAAATGACAGCCAGAAAAAATTCCCTATTTTGTTTGAGATCAGTTTTCCTATAAGCAAAAAAAAAAAAAAAAAAAAAAAAAAAAAAAAAAAAAAAAACTGAGTTAACAATTACTACCAACTTTTAATTTGGAGTGTAATCTCATTAATCATGCAATAGTAGCAGATTCTAATCAAATTATTGGCCAAATCTTACAAGTAGTCTTGATAGAATTGACTTTTCAACCTGACTTTACTGAAATACTCACTTTAGAAGTGAACTATTATAAATTCTAGTTAAAACAAGAAAAAACATTTATTTTTAAAAGAAGATATATTTGCTGCTGCTAATTAAAAACTATTCCATTATGGCATTGTTTTTATTTTTATTTTTATTTTTTTTAAATTATTTTTAAAATGTTTCTATCAGTAAAAAGGCAAAAAATGTCAATGATCAAGAAAAACACAGCACAGCCTTCTAAAATTGAACCATCTCTGTGTAAAACTGGGACAGGCTGGAAGATAAATAAAAGCACCTCATGTCACAAACAAGACTCTCCCATACACTTTCTTTTAAAAAACTTATGTGCACTTTGGTAAAGGCAGATTTTAGAAACAAATGAACATATTAACATTATAAAATTGAGTTACTCATACAGTGGCTGGGAAGTTTGAGGTTTCATTCAAGCTCTGAATTTTAATGGTACACTCAAAAGAATGAAAACATATTTTCTTTCAATTTAACTTAAATAATTTATGTTCCTGGAGAGAAAAATGAAGTGAAAAAAAATGTACACTAGTATATCATAAACTTTTAAAAATTCATAGACAAGTATAAGTTAAATAATCTTCATCAACAGTCAAAACAACCTCACAACCATATTCCTCAGTTTGGTTTTAAAATGTCTGACATTTTATATATAATAAAATCCTATGTAGATTAATATTTTGAGGGATCAATAAGTGATACAAAGTTAATTTATGGAGATTTTTATGTTAATTAAATATGTATACAAAAAAACATAACTGAATTTAAGAATTTTTTTCTAATTAAAATTTCCCTCTATTCTTAGCATTAAAATGCATCGAGATATCTAGTCATATTCAAAATGAATTAGCAAACCAACATGACTTAGGTTCAAAACAATTCTATGAGAAGCCAACCAGTGGTTGAGAAACATGAAGCATATGCACACAAAAGATAAAACTATTTTGTTATATAAAACTTTATAAGAAGAATATAATCCTGAGAAGCTGCATCTTAGCTGCCCTAGTTTCCTATTGATTCATAAAATACATTGCCTATTGCATTGGAATTGCAAAGTCATTTACATTTCTAAATTTAGAAATAATGTATCAAATTTTAAGTAGACACTATTGTGTATACCCATCTAAAAAAAATAACATGTATGTATAGGTCCATTTCTTTCAATTATGATACAAAATACTCCCAGAAGAAGTAAGTGCAAAAAGCAACAGGAAGCAAAGAAATATATACAACTAAAACAATTTTTTAAATGAACAAGAAAGCTATTATTTGCTATGTTGCCTATTTTTATTCCACTCAATTGGAATTAAAAAGCAGAAATCAAAAAGGGAGATATTTGGCATTTAGCTTTTCTCATCAAGTTGTTAAACATTATTGTTATAAATAATAATAAAAGCAAATATATTACTCTCATGAAATGGGAAGGAGAGAAAAATTATTCTCTATGTAAAAACGTGAGCTCTATTAAAAAAAAAGATTATAAAAATATAAAATATTAACATTCCTCTTTGTCAAGGGAAATAAAAAAAAAAAGCATATTGAATTTTAAAATTAGCAAATGTGTAAGATAATGATTGATGGACCAAATGTCGATTTGGTTTGAAATCTGCTTTATAAATAAGCAAGTGGTGAAAAAGTCAGGAAATGAACTCAAATATGCCAAATTAGTAATTAGCACCACCCACCTTCAAACCTTAGGATTTTAAGCCTTGGTATTTATTAATTCATCCCAGTGGTACATCCAATAATTTAGCAACAATGTTAGCTATTTTTTCATGAGGTATGTCTAATAAGAGCATGCTTTTTTTAAAACTGGACAGTACCCAATAAAAATGCATAGCTGTGAATTTGAAAACTCATTTTTCCTGGGTAAGTTATCTAGCAAAGAGAAAGAAATTTTTCTACTAGGTAAAAAGTACTCAAAATTAAATGTACACTTTTCAATCCAATTCTTTAACCACTGGTACAGATTTAATACAAAAGGCTTTTGAGCTATTTAGCCACAAGCTTAAGAAAAGCATGAAAATGCTAATTCCCTGGATAAAGTCAGAAACTATACCACAAGGATAAAACTGACATAATGCATATAAACAAAACAAAACACACACACACACAGACCAGCCAAGCATCCAAAGCTCTGAATACACAATTGGAATGTTTACAAATTAAAATTTCTTTGTTTTGTGAATTTACAGAACTCTGTACATTTACTTACATTCATGAAGATGAGGTTTGTTTAAAACGCCACCTCTAGCAATCTGATTATAATAAAGTAGTACTAACTTGGTTAATGGGAATAAATTGCCAATAAATAGAAGACACAAAGACAAAAAGAAGTGCCCAATAAACAGTTATTAACTGTAGTGCAGACATATTTATGGACTTTTATTAAAAAGTTACCTTGTAAATTTCCACAAACATAAAAATTACAAAATGACTTGTTATAAAACCCTACAGACCTCAAGATATAACAGCCTATCCAATCATAGAATTCTGACACATAAAACTAGATTAGACAATAATAAAAGAAAATCTAGATATTGTTAAAAATAAAAACTGTTCCAAGTTTGTGCTATAAAAGTGAGAGTGGAAAAATATTTACACTAATGAGTTTTGTGAAAGACTTGAAAAGTCAAATTTGAGCCAACATCTTTAACAGGTGAACTACAACACCTGCCACACAGCCAATGAGTACATTTACTGGTATTTAAGTTACTCTCAGGAACACAAGTTAGAAAAACTTACCAAATTTTAGACACTTGTATTTAAGTTCAAACACCAGCAAGATAATATTCTAGCAATCATGTCTTTGCCAGATGAGCCAAAATATACCCTTAAAAGTGATAGCCTGAAAATATCTATACCTTATCATCATAATAAGAATTATCTATGTTTCATTTTATCTAACCTAAAAAAGTGTAAACCATAACTATAGAGTTGTACCTTAAAATGAAAAAAATACAAGAGATTTTTTAAAATGTATTTCAAGTAGACAGAGAAGTCCATTACTGTAAAGTATTTAAACAGTACTTAATCACTGAGCCACAGATATTTTTTTAAAACAGAAAGATGGGGATCTGTGAAGTGACTATGCATTGAAAATTATTTTTTAATAATATTTTAGATAAAAAACTCAAAATCTGCCTTGTGTGCTAATTTTTGTTTTAAAACTTTTACACTTGTTTCTCCTAGGGATGAAAGGTTTATAATGTAGACCAGATTTAACAAAATTTAAGGGCTGCTCCCAGTACAGACAAATAAAATATGATAGAAAAAAAATTGAAACATGAACCAGGCATAGAATTGGTAAGAGAAAGAGAGGAGGAAAAAAATGATTCCACTCTCAAATAATTTCTATATTTCTAACTGAAAGAACCAATTTGTCAGCCCAATTGTGTTTTTCTTATGTTAAAATAGTATACTTTAAAACAAACCTGCAAACACAAGATTAAAATTTATAAAAGAAAAAAAAATCACTTACAAATAGAGAAAAGAGTGTAGGTAATAATGATAAAACTGTAAACTATAAAAAAAAAATAACCATTTAAACATAGGACAAAACATATGAAGTAAATATTTAATATGAAAGCCCCATAAAACTTTGTAGTTATGAAAACAGTGCATATGTGAAAGGAGAGACAAAAGAGTGTGAGTATGTGTGTATATGTGTGTGTATATTTTCCCTTATTAATGGTGAATGATATTGGGGGTGGGGAAGTAACCTAAGAAACTTAATGTCAGGACTTCTCCTTGACTTTTGTGTCATGATTCGTTTTGCTTGACATTTGGACATCTGCTGAGTTAAAAGTTGATGATGGCACTGTTGTATTCAAGTTGTTTGGAGAACTGGTTGATTTCAGTGACCCTAGAACAATGCTTGATCCCTGGGACAATGCAGCTGATGTAACCTGTTGTTGCATCATTGAATACATCATGTGCTGATCCTGCACAAAAGAGAAATGTATTTTCACTGAAAAAAAAAACTTTGAGACAAACATTTTGAATGAAAAACTGAAAATACAAAATTGAGACAAAAGTTAGCCACCATACTCAAAATTAACTATCTCAAGAAAGAAATAGTTACAAATATAAAATAATCCATTGCAGATCTTTCAATGGAGTTCCAGCGTAAAATTGCATGCTACTCCCACACCTGATGAAATAGTAGAAAATAATAATGAAGATAACAATTCAAGCATTATGATTAAATGTTTATCAAATGAGTTTCTCTAAATCATAATACTGATCCTCAATCAGTTGACCATGAAATATAATGTAGTTCATAACAATTACACTTACAAGTTACTGTATTAAACAAACCACTATTCTATTTGTAATCAATAACTGTGCATTTCATTTCCAAAGAGTATCATCAAACTGAAAAACTAATTTTGTCATGATTTAGGAATCCTGGACTAATCTCTATCTAACCTATATATATATATATATATATATATATATATATATATATGAAGAAATATAGTCTTAAAGTGTGCTATATTTATGGGATAAAGTGCTCAATATCAGAGATAGAGCGTGTGTAAATATAAAAGTGAACATAGAAGTCAACACTTAGAGGCAACAGTCTGTTTCATGCTAGATGCAATCATGCAACCAGGTGGCCCGATGATTGCATCTAGCATGAAACAGACTGTCGCCTCTAAGTGTTGACTTCTATGTTCACTTATATATATATATATATATATATATATATATATATATATAAATAATGAGCAGCATTTAAGCTAGTTCCTGCAGAGGAAAGGAAACGGAAGAGGAAAGAAAAGAAAGGCAAAAGGAGAGGAGTATATTCAAAATTACACAGATACAAAGAAGAGAAAAGTCAAGAAAATAACATATGAGAAGATATTGATACGAGTTAAGCTGATGAAATTATACCGAAAAAGAGAATTCAAATTTCAACGGAAATGAAATGCCAACAGATAGTAATAATGAACTGTACTTCCACTGTCTACAGGAGAAAATGGAAATAATTAAGTTCTTGAATAGCAACATATTATTAAATCAAAGATATGAAACTATGGTAAATTGTAAACATATTAAGGAATTAGCCATACAATCTTGCTAAACGTCATTACTCAATAATCACTCCTCTTATGTTATCTTTATATAAACATTTTAATGCTATCTTTAGTGATTTATTCTAGCTTTAGGTATTATATTGGTTAGCATTCGTAAATTACTGGTAGTATGCTTAGCCATGAATAGGCTTATTATTATTATTTTTTCTCTTGCTATATTGATAATAGTTTTTAATTTAAAATTAATATAAAAATATAAAGGTTTAAAATTGATTTTCTATTCTAATTTAAAATGTAAAGTTGGTTTTGTCAGGTATTGTATTGCTTCTTAAAGTATCCTTTATTTATGTTTTATGGATAATTTTGTTTGAATATGTGATTTCATTAAAAATGCCATAAAATTTGAAATGCAACATTGTAACTAATGTACTACTATCAGTTGGTTTTCATTTGCGTTCAAATTTGAATTCTTTTTATCAACATAATTTCAAAGGCTTAACTTGTATCAACATCTTCTGATATGTTATTTTCTTAACTTTCCTCTTCCTTTGTATCTGTGTAATTTTGAATATACTCCTCTCTTTCTTTTGCTTTTTCTTTTCTTTCTATTCTCTTGGTAGTAGGGTTAATTTATTATG
>OZ038495.1:262500-330000 GCA_964036315.1 Acanthosepion esculentum
ACATAATTATATATATATATATATACATATATACACACATATATATACATATACATAATTATATATATATATATATACATATACATATATACACACATATATATACATATACATAATTATATATATACATATACATACATATATATATATATATATATACATAATCATATACATATATATACACATATATATGCATACATATACATATATATATACATACATATATATGCATACATATACATATATATACATACATATATATATATATACATACATACATACATATATATGCATACATACATATATATGCATAAATACATATATATGCATACATATATATATACATACATATATATATACATACATATATATATACATACATATATATATATATATGCATACATACATATATATGCATACATACATATATATGCATACATATATATATACATACATATATATATACATACATATATATATACATACATATATATATACATACATATATATATACATACATATATATATACATACATATATATATATATATGCATACATACATATATATGCATACATACATATATATGCATACATATATATATACATACATATATATATACATACGTATATATATATATATGCATACATACATATATATGCATACATACATATATATGCATACATATACATATATATATACATACATACATATATATGCATACATATACATATATATATACATACATATACATATATATACATACATACATATACATATATATATACATACATATACATATATATATACATACATATACATATATATATACATACATATACATATATATATACATACATATACATATATATATACATACATATACATATATATATACATATACATATATATATACATATACATATATATATACATACATATACATATATATATACATACATATACATATATATATACATATACATATATATATACATACATATACATATATATATACATACATATACATATATATATACATACATATACTTACATATATATATATACATATACATACACATTCATATATATACATACACATAGACATATATACATACATATGCATATATATATACTTATAGATATATACATGCATATAGATATATACATGTATATACATGCATATAGATATATATATAGATATATATATATATACAAACATATATATATACATACATATATATGCATATATAAATATACACACACACATATATACATATGTGTATATATATATATATATTAGTGATGCTGACAGCTTATGAATTTAATAAGTCACAGGACCCATGGATTTGATTTGAATGGGTCCCTAGGGAATTCTATTTTTTTTTTTTTACCATTGTCCTAAAAACAATTTTAATTGTTCTGAATCACTCAAACTGACAGAACAAAATTTTTTTCTAAATTAAATTCTTACATTTAAAACAAAAACAGTATTTACACTTAATCACAGTTCAATTAATAAACTATAATTTTTGAGAATTATGACAGAACAAGTTGTTTTTCAATTGCCAGAACATTTTTATTTTTAATTAAATAACAAATTTAAAACAAAAACAATATTTGCACTTAATCTCAATTTAGAAACTATATTTTTTGAGAATTATAACAGAATAAGTCGTTTTTGATTTTGTAAATTAAATTAATAAATTGGCTCTTATAAAAAACAAATTAGATTAAGTGATCTTTCCTCTAAAAAATGTAAGTAATCTCCCTTGAATCAGTTTAGAAATATGGGGCTAAAATTAATTAGTGATGCTCCCAACTTTCTGTAGTATACAAAATTCAAAGAAAATATTTTTCTGTAATAACATAAATAACATTGAAATAAATTATCAAATAAAATAGGTGAGTATACGTCCTGTGAACAAAATATGGCACAAATTCAAATAAAAACGAAATGGGGACTGTAACACCAAAATAAATTAATAATAAGAGTGCTTATTTTAGTACATGAACAAAACATTCACATCACCTTGACAGTCTACAAACTGTCACCAAGATTTTTTAGTCTGAAAAGAATTAATTAAAGCAAATTTGATTTTAATTGATGAGAAAATTAACCAAGTCAATCACTATGAAACATTTAGCACAGCAATGAAACTTAACAAAAACAGTGAAAGGTATGTTGAGAAATATCAAATGATGCAGGTATGTTTGTGGTGTATTCTGAGCAGATTAATGTGAAGAGCATTTATCAATGATTACTTGTAAACCATAGTGTACAGCTATCTCTGCTTTACTCCTTATCCTTTTGGCTAGGGAATTGTGAGGATGAGGTTCTGAGCAGAGAACCCTCATTCACAGCCAGCTGTATGTACAGCCAAGGTGGTGGCCAGTTGAGCAAGTTAGGGAAGTCTTTTAGGTGATATTTTGTTACCAACGCGCAGTTTCCACATACTGTCTCTGGGGTAGTGCTGTGCTTTGACAACTTTCTTCAGCAGGTCCCACTACAGTCGAGACAGAACAGCATTGATATGGGGCTGTGTAGTCATCTGGTGATCCTCTCCATCCTCAATCCATTTGTGGGTTTGCTGATGTCCATAGTGGGAAATTAGAATTTCCAACTCCTCCTTTCCATAGACCTTGAGCTCTTGCTCACACATGAAGCAGATGGGACAGAGACTTAACATACCAAATGCACACAAAAGAGAAGTGTTTGGAAACCTGGAGTGCATGTTATTTATTAAGTTATTAATAAATGTGATGCACAGTTGTTCCAGATTGAATGTGACCTTTGTGATCTGATGCTTACCCTTGTACATATTGCCTTGGATGTCTCTGGCTAATATTGTCAGGTTGGGAGATGTCATTTCCCTTGATCTTTTCCAAATCCTTTATAGCAATATATAATTTCACTTATTAAAGCCACATCCACATTTTCTGTTTGCAGGAACTGGGATAAGATTCTAACTGAGGCCATGACATCCATCATGAGAGCAGTGATGCTGATGAACTTCTCTGTTGCAATCTTTTTTTAGGCCATTTAACTTTTGGTCTTTGTGAAATCCTGGCACACTTCAATGAAGTATGTCAACAGGCTATCAGTTGTCCTATGCACAGCCTGAAGAGCATTGTAATATGATAGCCAGCTCTTTGTAAGTGAGCATTGGATCTTCCAACAGTCTCTGTATGTGTCTTATTTTGGCCGCTCATTTGGGACTAACATGGAAGTAATAAAACAGATCAGTCAGTATGTACTGATGCCTTTTGACTTTGCTGCTTGAAACATGCACAAGGCCAGGGAGTGGGCAACACAGTGCATATTCACCATGAACTCCCTCCTGGGCCATCCAGTGAGTGGTTTTAACAGCATCAGCGCAACTTTAATCTGTTGACTGTCAAACTTCACCTTACTTAATTCTAAGTCTTTTTGTAGAACAGGTATATTAAGAGGGGACTGATGATCTTTGCATAAAACATAGCGAGTGAGGGTGGAATGTTGAAAGTTGGTGCATTTATTTGATTTGTGCAGAGATGTCCTTGTTTGGTTATGTATAGTACATATTTCACAGTACATGAATTTTTCTTCTGAAAAGTAAAGCCATTTGTATATTGTGAGCCACTGCTTGAGAAATGTTTGCTTTTTCTTTTGGAAGATAAAGTTGATTCATCAGGGTCAGTAAAAAAGGAGACAGATGTCTGTGCTGAGTTACTCTTGGAGGACTCAGCAGGCCCTGGGAGGGGTTTAGTGATGAAAAATGCAGAAAATGCAGCTGCTATAGTCTGTTGGCCAGCAATAGGTTTCAGGGTTTTTTTGGTGACATTCTTGTCATTTTTCCTTCTCAATGTCCACTTGGAGAATACAGGTTCTCATATCAAGTATGCACAGAATCACTGTGTCATTCAAAGAAATTATATCAAAGCTAAATTTAAAATGTGTAGTTTGAGATGAAAGAGTCAAATATTTTCTAATGTATGTCTGTAAAACAAAATAATTTAATTTATATAAGGGAAAGTAACTCCCCCAGCCACCACCCTCTTATTTCTCTCCAATTAGAATAACTTCAAGGAAATTGACATGTTGAGAGCAAAATCATAGAGAAAGAGGAAATAGAAAAAGAATACACTTTTATTCCCCACTCCCCAAAAATAGTCAAACATTTCTATTGATGCAATCAACTTTGAAATATACATTAACCTGTTCCATACAAGAAAGTGTTTAAGAGACCAAAGATACTCCAGGTACTGACATACGGTCAACATAGTTATTAACTGCGATGAATTTATGAGGAAAGAAGAGCATGATAGTAATTCATTTTCACTATCAATTGTTAAAAGAAAAGGAAGAGGATTGTAATTTGATGAAAAATGAAAATAAAAAAGCTTCAAATAATGTAAATTTATTTATATTAATTCACCCCTGTTTTTAAAAATGACCAAAGAGGATACAATCTACGTTAAATTAATGTATGAAACTATCCCCCATCTAAAAATTAAATTCGATAGTTTTTTTTTAAGTATTTATTTTTTAATCAGATAATTTAGTGCTTAATCAATAATATTCCTATGAATTTTTTTATTTACAAAACTATCATTGTACAAAAATCAAATTTAAACATTTTTTATAAAGTATACCATTTTTATATTAAAAATTGTTTTTAAAAATTACTTCGAAAACTTTCTAAGCATAAAGCAGTAATTTATTAATTTAAGTTTTAATACAAAAATTCTTCATAAAAATGTTTAAATTTAATTAAAAAATAATTTGAATTAATTCAGTATGAAGTCCAATTTTAAACTTCTGTAGAATAAATAAAGTTAAAAGTAAAATAAAAATAAAATACATCACATATTACAGGCCACTATAGATTATTTGTGACTTTTTTCTGTGATTCTTTTTCAGTAACTTTAATATTACTAGCTTCCAGGCTTTTTATTTTGGGGTGAATTAACAGAAAAATCAATTTTATTTATTTTTGAATGTTTCTACTAGTTGCTAAAAAAACAAAACAAAAAGGCTTTTGTACATATTTGAATGAATTGTTGGTACTCATGGCTTTAATCCATCCCTAATTATGGTATTGATAAAGTTTGTTTTCGATGGTCCCAAATTATTTTGAAGAAAATGAATTTATTTAAGTTGGGAATTAGTTCAAAGCAACTTGTTATTTTCCCTTAAACAACTCATAATTTGTGATTATGAACTGGGGAAGGGGAAAGCTTTCTTTGATGAAACAACTAAAGCCATCTAACCCCCAACATGTACCCCATCCGATGTAATTCATTTAATCTCACCATTCAGTTTCCAAGAAAGCAGACAACAGTTAGCTTGAAATGGTGGGGGAAGTAAAAAGAAAATACACAAAAAAAAAGGAGGTAAATTCCCTCATGATATTTTGGGTGGAAATTTCCGGTTCAAAATAAAACAAAGCTACATCATATGATTTTATTGCGTCCTTTTATATTTTTATGCGTCAGGGATGCAAGATACATACCTATCAGCATCAGAGTGTGTGTGTGTGTGTGTGTGTGTGTGTGTGTGTGTGTGTGTTTGTGTGTGTGTGTGTGTAAAATATTTTACAGCAAAAAAACAAAAATTACCTCAACATAGAGTACTGCCTATTTCAAGCCATTCTGTATGTGGCTATCATCAGCACCTAAGTATCTGTCTCGGAGCATTGTTTTAAATTTATTTTCAATGTCAGTCCTCCTCTAGTAGACGCCTTGTTAATGAGAAAGGGGTTGTGTTATCAATTGGTGCTGGCATTAGGTATCTTATCCCTGGGGAAGCAGTCTGGGCTTAGAGCTTATTTATGGTCAGAACATTTTGTTGTTTGTAGTTTAATATCAGTTTCTATTATGTGGCATTTCTTATACTAGCCCCAAGTGTGTATTTCTAGGATTCACAGTAAATAATTTTTTGTACTACAGGTGTCCAATATTATTAATAAGCAACGGGGGATTTAAACTTAAACCCGTTAAGATTAATGTAAATTAGTTGAGTTATAGATTTATAGATTATGAATAATACTAGAGGACCCAATGGAATAAATCATGCTGTCCAACACACTTCTATGCGTACATATCTTCATAGATACATACATTTACATGTCCATACATATATGCCACTATATGCACACTTACACCCCACATACATGCACATGTATTCTTATGTAATTTGGAATTTATTTCTGTCTACATTTTGTGATTGGTTCTCTCCGTTGATTTAATAGTTTGCATTGATCTTTATGTTTTATTATCCTGATTTTCTCTTCTAAACATAGCTTGCAGCTATCCCTAAAACTATTAGGGGTGTTTGCGAAACCTAAAATTTTCCAATTTATTTGAGGATTCAAATTCTTTTCCTTCAATTCCCAAAGTTTTATCGAAATGGCTGTTTGGTGTTTTAATTTTGGATTGGTGAATTAATGTCTGTGTATTGATTCTCTTTTTAAATTCTCCTGCAAAAATGCCAATGTAAATATTATGTTTTGTCATATTTTCTTTAGGAGTAATGGTTGCTTGGTATACTACCCTAGTGGATCTGCACTTGCCCTCTACTGGGTAGTTTTCCATAATTCTACAATTACAGGAGGTTTCCATGTTAGATTTAGTTTTTTCCCATAGAATTTACTTAAAATATAATTATTATGGGAATTAATAATTTGGTACATATTATCAGTGCAGGAGTAGCTAATTTTGATTGATTTCCTGTTGAATATCTTATTTAGAGGGGTTTCTTTTGTTGAAGTGTTTAGTAATTAAATTTAGGAAGTACTATCCAATGTTGATACTTTTGAAAACACTTTTTGGGAGGGCCTTTTTGTTTTTTCATTGGATGATAGTTTAATCCTGGTGCAAACGGTAGTGGGTATTTGTTTTAGGATTGCACTGGGGTGGTTAGAACCAATATTAATATAGTTGGGGGTTTCTTTCTCTTTATGGTAAGGTTTAAAGATTTCATCATTAAGGTTAAGGGTTAGGGTTAATTATATTAGTTTCATCATCTGTTATTTCTATATAGTTCTTTGCAAAGTTGATACAATTGACCAGGAGGTCTCTAGTGATATAGGAATAGAAGTCACTTATATCAAAATTAATGAACGTCACTTTATCCTTATTCCTCATGTTAGTGAACCATTTAATAGTATCAGACGAATCCTTCCAAAGGTTAGTACTGGTTGTGATTAGTAAATTGTCGGTTATTTTTTTTTAATTATATTTTTTGAGATAAGAACTAGTTCTGTTTTTGTTGGATTTATTAGTCTAAATTATGTACTGTTGTTGAAGAAGATATATATATATATATATATATATATATATATATATATATATATATATATATATATATATATTACAATGAATCATTCATGCAAAAAGTAAATTCATAAAGTTAATAATATAAAATGGCGAAATCCCTTCACTTCAGGCATGGAAATTAATTTGTTTTTGGTAAAATTTAGGTAGCATCCAAGATGAAAAATATATAATGCAAATCAAAATATTTTTTTTTTAAATGTGTTATTGATAACAGATACAAACTTGTGGAGCTTGCAGTTGCAATGCTAAAGTTACATTTTTTCGAAACTTTTTCCATTCGAATACCTGAAGATGACTGAATGTACAGTCAAAAGTACTTGTGTATTTAAGGAAGACCTAATACAGTTTATAATTTTTAAAAACAAGGATCATAACATTCATCGAGTGATTGGTAGGTTAATGCATCTTTAAAATTTAGTTAGCAAAGGGATCTTGCCATTTTATATCATTAACTTTACTAATTTACTTTTTGTATGAATGATTCATGGTAATATAAATTGAACTGCACCACATGACCTTTCTCTCCATGCTTCATTTCTGTCATATGGTTAATAAATAATATTTAATAAATGTTTATCATACTGATTATATTGGTAACCTTCATTTTTACTTGCTTTATTAACCTATCTATTGTACATATTATAAGTGTTAGGTTATTTTGACTACATAATATACTAGTAAGCAAACCAAAATGAGCTGACTCATTTTACAGTCCACCCATAAAAGGTTAACCAATCAGAAGACTTGAAATATTCGATCCGATGTGTATAAAGGCAGCCATTTTGTTTTCTTTTTTTGACGGAATATCCACTGCCAACCTCTGATATGAAAGACCTGCAGAACTACGTTTTCCTACTCTCTCCGAATATCCACTGCCAACCTCTGATATGGAAGACCTTAAGAATTCCTGAATAGCTGCTACTAGACATTGTTGCTGTTACATTGAACAAATTACTTCCTACGTCAGATTTCTACATTCAAACTACATTAAACATGTATTACAGTGGTTATGAGTGCAGATTACAACTGTATTTTGATGGAAATGAATCCAATTATGAATTGTGGGAAACAAAATTCTTAGGCTACCTTAGAATACAAAAACTTCATGACATCATCCTTTGCCAAGATGACCAGAAGAAAGACGATGATTTTATGGAAAAGTGAAAATAATTAGAAGAGATAATGGTGGAGAATTTACTTCTGATGATTACGAAGACCTCCTAATAAATGAAGGCATTAAACATGAGAGGACCAGCCCATATTCGCCCCACAAGAATGGAATCGCTGAACGTAGTTGGCGGACACTTTTTGAAATGGCTAGATGTTTGCTAATAGAATCTAAGTTACCCAAAAATCTGTGGGTCTATGCATTAAATACTGCCATATATATAAGAAACCGTTGCTATAATAGTAACATTAAAGACTCCCTACGAGGCTTATATGAATTACAAACCCAACATAAGTTGTATGCATATTTTCGGTACAATTTGCTACACATATGTCGACCACAGAGCAAAACTCGATCCAAAAAGTGAACGAGGCATATTTATTGGCTATGACAAAGCAAGTCCGACCTATATGATTTATTTCCCAGAAAGTAAAATAATAAGGAAAATAAGATGTGTCAGAATTACAGATTTCTTTGAGCAAGTAAAAGATCCCGAAGAAAAGAATATTAATTGTGAGGAGCTGGTCCCACACGAACCAGTATGGCCTAGTTATGAGATAAGGCCTATAAATAGAAAACCCATTCAGGATCCACAATTAGAGGAAGGTGTTATATCAGACGATAAAGACAAGGAAAAATTAGACGCAAACCTTGAAATAGAAGAAAATACAACTACTGAGAAGGGGGACAAATTCCGCGTTATCCGACCGGAATTAGAAGAAAGCCAGACTATTTTGGAATGGATCAATGTAATATCTGTGACATTGACTGTTGCTACTCGGTGCAATGTATCCTGAAGAACTATCAAGAAGCCATAAATTCTGATAATTCCAAACAATGGATAGCTGCCATGCAAAAAGAAATAGAATCTTTAGTATCAAATGATACTTTTGAATTGAAAAGAGCCCCGGATGATAAAAATATTATTGGCAGCCATTGGGTTTATACTGTAAAGCGAACTGAGGATGGTTCGCCAGTGTATAAGGCTCGTTTTGTAGCTAAAGGATTTTCACAGATATACGGGGAAGATTATGTAGAAACATTCAGTCCAACAACAAACATGACAACAATAAGAATTTTAATGCAAATGGCTGTGCATTATGGCATGGATATACACCATATGGATGTCAAAGGAGCATATTTGAATGCACCGATTGACTATGAAATATACATAAAGCCGCCAGAAGGTTTTGAAAACTCAAAAAGTCACTATATGGGCTGAAGCAAAGCGGAAGAACATGGAATAAATTACTACATTCCTATTTAATTGAACAATTTTTTGAGCCCTCCCCGGTGGACCCGTGCCTGTACACAAGGACATTTAATAATGAAATATTAGCAATTCTGATTATTTGGGTCGTCGATATCTTAATTGCTTCAAAAATGTAAAGCTACTCTATTAAAAATTCCTTAAATATAAGGTTTAAAATGACCGACTTGGGTTAACTATCATGGTTTCTTGGTATACAGTTTGAATTTAAGGATAACACTATTACAATGAATCAATCCAGATACATCGACAAACTCTTATCAAAATTCGACATGCGAAATTGTAAAACACAGACTACTCCATGTGAAATGGATTTAAACACAATTATGAATAATGAAGATGGTATAGCAGCGTGTGAGAAAGAATACAGAATGTTGATAGGAAGTCTTATTTACGTCATGACATCAACAAGGTCAGACATCTGCTATACGGTTACTAAGTTGTCTCAAAAGTTAAATAAACCAAGGAGTGTGCATTTAACAAGAGCTAAGCAAGTATTACGTTATTTAAAGGGAACTAAGAATCAGTGCCTAGTATTTCGACAATCAAAAAACCCACTACAACTGGAAGGATTTTGTGATGCTGATTGGGCAAATTCACCAGATCGTAAAAGTATCACAGGATATTGCTTTAGATTGGCAAAAGATAATCCAATAATTAGCTGGAAATCTAAGAAACAGGGGATGATTTCACTTTCGACTTGTGAAGCAGAATACGTTGCATTGTCGCAAGCAACACAAGAGGCTATTTTTCTTAAATCACTAATAAAAACTATTAAAACGCTAATAATAAGTGAGCCTATAACTATTTACTGTGATAATCAGGCTAGTATTGCTTTGGCTAAAAATCCAATAATACATCAAAGATCAAAGCATACTGATATTAAATATCAATGTGTTAGAGATCAGGTACAAAAGAAAACAGTACAAATTGAATATGTTCAATCGGAAAATAACGTGCCGGAATTTTTAAAGGAAGCCAATTACAAAATTGAAATTACAGGCTTTCATTCCTCTCATATTTGGTACTGACTTATAAGGTTCTCTTATAGTCCTGGGTAAGATGTAAAACTGCATCCATTAGTTATTGTCCTATATTGGGGTATAAAGATGAATAGTCCTACTTTTAGCCCAATCCTCCTCCTGAATAACTCTCAGAATCACTCTGACCCGGAGTGATAGTGTCTGTTTTAATGGGTCCCAGCTATGGGTTCTATTCATAGCTATAAAAAGAACGTTAAACATAATATATATATAAATGTCTTTAAATAAATTGTCAGACTATGTCCAATTCAAAAATATATGACGTCATTTGTTTACATTTGATACGCTAGAGCAGATATGAATAGAAGAGATTCATGGAAGATTTAAGTTTAAAGATAGTAAAATCGACCTTGCTAACCAGACGCTCCTCTGTGGCCGAACGGTTAAGGCACATCACACGAAATGATGGTTCCGTATAGGATACAGGTTCGATTCCTGTTGGAGAGCGAAAATTTTCTATGAAAATTTCTCGGACATTCAGGCCAGTAAATGTTATTTAATACTGTTTATTATAAAACAGAGCATTTGCTTAAATACTTGTATCTATAAAAAGAACGGTAAACATAATATATATAAATGTCTTTACATATATATATATATATATATATATATATATAGTACAGTTAATAGATCCATTGGTATATAATCCAGGTGGATCCTAGTAATATCAAATATTAAGACTTTCCATGCTAGATTTAATTTCCCCCCCCCCCCATAGAATTTACTTAAGATGTAATTATTATGGGGATTAATAATTTTGTACATATTAAGGCAGGAATAGCTAATTTTGATCTACTTCCTGTTGAATATCTTATTTAGGGGATTGTTTTTGTGGAAGTGTTTAGTTATTAATTTTAGGAAGTACTGTCCAATATTAATACTTGACAGTTTGCAGAAAGGGTGAGTTGAACCAAATGATTTTTCTTTTTCTATTTCTACACCTACATCCCACTATCAGTGTTTTGGTACTACCTATAGGGGTTAAGTAATTTTTGAAACACCCTGTAATTTTAGTCGAGGACAAATGCAGATCTACCAAAGTAATATACCTGGCAAACATCACCCGAAAGAAAATATGACAAATTATATTTACATTGGTATTTTCACAGAATTGAAACAGAGAATTTATACACATAGACATTCATTTACCAATCCAAAATTTTTAAAAAAGCCTTTTCAAAAAAATTTGGGCAATTGAAGGAAAAGGCCTGAATCCTCAGATAAATTGGAAAATTTTAGGTTTTGCAAAGACCCCCAATAGTTTTAGAGATAGGTGCAAGCTATGTTTAGGGGAGAAAATCAGAATGAAATAAAATAATCAATGCAAATCAACAGAAAGAGCTAATTATGAAATGTAGACATAGGAGGAGGTTCAAGCTTATATGAGAATATAGATCTTTCCTCATTACTTGCTAATTCCCCCACCAAAAAAAAACTCCCTACATTCACCAAACTGATGCAACCCCGTGATTAAATTCTTACCTTAATATCTTCATCTTATATAATTCCAGGTGCTGCTTCATATTCCTAATAATTTAACCGATCCTGAATGGTGTAATTGAATGGCACATATGTATGTATGGGTACATATATGTATGTGTATGTAAATGTACACATGTGTGTGGGGGTATATGTATGAGTGTTGTACAGCATGATTTATTCCATTGGGTGTGTCGGTGTTTCTCACAAAATTTATGAATCTATTGCTCAACTAATTTATTTTATATTTAAATCCCCCCCATCACTTATTAATGATGTTAAACCCTTATTGTCTAAATACTACTTACTGTAAATCCCAGTAAAACATACTTGTTGTTTGCATAGTGTAGTATCCCTTAGTAGGAACCAAAATCTATTTACATACAATGAAAGGCTCTGGCCATAAATAAACTCCAACTCATGACCACTTCCCCTTAAAGAGATACTTTACGCCCTCTCCTCATCACCAGCACAAGGAGTCCCTTTGAGTACCTAAAATAAACTCAAAACCACAATTCCAGACAGGCATTCGAGGGGTGATGAGGATCGGCATTAAGACTATACCTACTTGAGGTAATTTTGGATTTTTGCTGTAAAATATATATTTTCATTGTTGAGGAGCAAGGGTTAGGGCGTGATAATGTATATTATTAATATAAATTTTAGCTTTGTTATTATACTTCAATCTCTGGCTTATTACCACCAGCACTCAATGTTTGATTATATATATATATATATATATATGTATGTATATATGACATTAAATTAAAATTGTTACACTTTGATAACTTTTTAATTATAGAAGTAAAATTGAACAGTAACATGTTTCTAAAGGACTTGCATATGCTAATGACCCCATGGTCAGCAGAATAAAGATTTAAATCTCAAATCCACAGAACTTACTTGGGAATTATTTGAATTTTGTTGAAGCCGAGATGAATCAAGAGAAGTACCAGTTAACCCAGCTGAATTCCGACTAAGAGAGGGTTGCACAGGACTACAACTTGAAGGATGAACACCATGACTACTTCCATGAAATGATCCTATAAAAATAATTAACATAAATATCAGTTTAACTAGACATATACACAGGGCTCTCTAACTCTGGCTAGCAATCAGTCTAGAGGTACTCAGACAGTTTGTTTGCAGACAATGTACCTACTGGACATTATGCCTATGGGCATGGTGCCTCAATCTAAGCAAATACTTTTACTCATTGGTATTGCAATTAAGAATGATTATATTTTAACATAACTATAAATTAAGAGACTAAAAAATCAAGTATTAGTTGAATATTTTATTCTAATTTAAAATTTATTAATTTCATCAATAAATTAAGAAATTAATCAACGTCTAGTAATTAAAGAGTTTTAAAAGACTTGCTTGTGGAAGATCCTCTCAAATATTCATTTGAAAAGCTAAACTACAAAATATTCTGACTGGACAATTCTTCAATAAGGATGCTGCTTAAAGCCTATATAAAAGTATTTTTGCTATAAAGAGGCTGCAATTTTATAAGCTGAGAGTGCAGATGTGTGAAAAAAATATTTTGTTAACTGAAACAGATTTATTAGCAACAACTTCCACTTAACGTCCAGCAATGAAGACAACTAATCCACTATTAAATGTCCCTTAACCAACTAGACAAGCTACAAAAAATAAAAACAGTGAATGAGACCATTTAGCCATTATTCAAATATTATGCTTTAATATTCTATTTCAGCCACAGAAATTAACAATGAAATCATTATATAAGAACTTCAAAGAAAAACAGTTTGCATAATTCTAAGAATATGTTTCATAAATAAATTTGAACATTAATATTTAAAAAAGTGTCTTTTTTTAAATTCTCAGAAATTTCAAATTTTAAACTTGCATCTACAAGGTACAAGAACCAATAATTCTTACCATTTGGACTTGAGATGTGTTGATATCCTGGCGTTGAAGATTGTTGCTGACCAGGACTATGATTTGATGGGGTATGGCTGCTACAATTACTACTCATGTCCTATAATAAAAACATTCCAGATTATTTATTAAAACCAATTAAAGAGAGACATTAAAATTTTCTGAAAACAAGGGTCTAAAGAAACAATGAAAAAAAAATTGGAAATAAGCATCTATACTTCAGAATATAACAAAATTGACTTTTCAACATACACATTATAAAAAAATAATTAGATTGTAGTCAATATATTGTACATTGATATATATTAAGCAAACAGAAATTTCAATTGAATAATAAGTAGCCAACAAATACACAAAGCGATTTTTGTTATATATAATGGATTACAAATTCAGTACAGTGGAACATTGCTTATCTGAACACTGATTCCCAAGTACAAATCTAACTGATAGAGCTTATTACTTTTGTCATATCTGTGAAGATATAATGAATAATGTTGACAATTAGATGGAAAAGTTAGATTTTACAACATCTGGATTATTCATTAGGTTTATTATTCATGGATTATGGTGAAAAATGAAGGAAAGATTGCTTAAGAGTACAACCCTAGTAATGCAAGTGTCCAACATCAAGAAAGCAAAACTAACAATTGAGAAATTTATCAATCGAAGTGACATTTCATTGCATTAAAAAGAAAATCCATGAACCCAGTGAAAAGATGAACAACTTGACCAAGATGTATTTTTGTAGTTTTCACAACAGCAAAAGAGAGAGATTCCCATCTCTTGCCGAATGTTGCATGAAAAAGCAACTAGTTTCCAAACAAATCTATACCAGCAAGAGTTAAATCACAGTATAACATTGGGCTTGTTAAAGCATTTCAAAGAATGTCATGGCATTAAGAAACTTTGTGTTCTTGGCAAAAAGTCAGTAAATGACAACAGTGTAGAAAAATCCAAGAGAGAAGTTACGATCCATCACCATGAAGAAAATTATAAACTTGAACAATTGCACAATGTTCATGAAAGTGGATAGTTTTACATGCATCCAGGGCTCTAGACTTAACTTTTTTCACTATCATCATAGAACTGTCATGAAATCAAGTAATTCAAGAAGTACAGGTTGAAGCAAAAATTAAACAGCTAAAATATCAGTTTCAAAAATAAATTTTACTATAATTTTTATAGACACCACTATTTTAATTTCAACATTTCAGTTAAATCAAGTTGTTGGTTTCAATCCTTCGGAATGATTGCAAAACATTTCCCCCCTCCCTTTTTCATAGGCAAAAGCACACAAATGCATGCTGGAATTTTTTCCTAGTCAATAGACTGGTTCTCGGTTTTATCTGACGCAGTCTTGGTCTGTCTTGTCTCAAAGTCAGAATCCTATATTTGCTTGTCTGAACTTGCTTTTGTAAACTTTTTGCTTTATTACTGTTGATTTGCCTTGCATTATTGTTTGCTTCCTTTATATTATTTTTTTGCCGTTCTTTTTTTCTTTTTCTTGTTATTGCTTATTTCAAACTTTGTCAATTCTATTTGTTGGACAGTTCTGTTATTTATTTTGCATTTGACCATGGCTACTCACTCCACACATCTTGAATAATTTTGAAATGCTTGCAGTAACTCTTATACTTGTGTCCTATGCATTCATTTTTCTATATAAAGAATATTAACATATTACTACTATTCATAATCAAAAGATTTTTATGTGCAATTAGCTCTCTTGCATTGTAGCTAAATTTTTCCTTTTTGCTTATATTTTTTTAAATTCTGATATTTTTAATTCAGATTATAATAAGCAGAAAACAAACATATAAATGTTTGTTAATGACAGAAAAAAATAATTTTCTTACTTTTTTTAATAAGGAAAAATTAGTTCTTGCATTTGAATCCTAATGTTTCTCACATTTAGAGATAAATAGTATGAATATCTAATTTAAATCCTTCAAACTTGATTTTTTATTCAGGTTTCATTCACTAGTTTAAAAATAACATCTTAAGTTTTGTTTATTTTGTGTGCATGTGTGTATACCCACTACTATTGATAAGAATATATTTTTTAATTAATTTTAAGAAATTACTTGTTTTTAGAACAAATATAACAGAATTTAAAATTTTGTATCATACTTGCATCATCCTCAAAACCATGACCAGTCATCCCAAATTAATCATCCCTAATGTTAATCTCAAGCCCTGAATGCATCACTGAACAATCCACTTGCATTCACCAAACAAAAGCAGGCATTGTGACAATATACAAAAAGTGGTGTTACACTTTTTCTTGCACCAACATGTCACTAACACACATAAATTACTGCCATTTTTGTGTTTGGCATTTTGTTAATCCACACTACTTGAATTATGACAAGAACTTATTTTTCATGAAGTACAAATCACAAAACAAAAAAAAGCTGCTTTATCAGGCAATAATCATAACAATAAAGAATTATTGCCATGAAACGTGTCATTGTTGGTGAAATAGCACAAAATATCATCCCAAATTATCAAATCATTCACAGTGAAGAAAGGTTTGTTGATTATTGGGACAGCAACAAGTTGACAGTCAAAAGGAGATGGTACAATGGATTGTAAGGTTGTTAACCATGACAGTAAAGAGAACATTTATCCAGATCAAAGGGAAAATCACTGACAACTGTAGGTATTTCATAAAGTTGTGGCAAGATAGGAACAAAAACATTCAACAATGATCAGCAGAACCACAGAAGAACAGTGGTAGAGTGCAGACACCATATATAAGGCAAGGGAGATAACAGTAGTTTCTGCAGTCCCCATGAACAAAGCTATCAACAGTTTGCAACTAAGGTACTACGAAGGACATGACAAGTTGATAAATTTTTGTCAAAGGCTATCACTAATTTATTTACATGAATTTAGCATATTTGATAAACTCACTACACTTTTTGATCAGGCATGAATTTCTTTTTATAATCACCTCTGAGTCACTGAATTTTCAATTCCATATTTCCATTACTTTAACTTAAGAGGCAAGCAGAATTCAAATAGTGATCTGGGAAAAGTCAGGAATCTATTTCTTCTTGCTACACCCCAGCTATGGGATAAATAGCAGGGTAGACTAAGCTCTCCAGCATTGGATGAGAAGGATAACTCTTTAGGAGAAGTACAATACTAAATTCAAAACTGCAAAAAATGTAACAAGCAACTACTCTAATATCTTTCCCAAGAAGTCATGGTAATTCATAGATAAAGAAAATGAATCTGTGGAGAGCTATTATCAACTATGTTCTGACGGAACATGGCATTTAAATATGATTTTACTTGTAAAATAAGTTATATATGAATTTTTAAGCAATATATTTTTTAAATTGATTGAATGAAAGCAAACCCTTTAAACATGAATTTTTAAACATGTTCAATAAAACCTTTTCTTTTCTTTTTTAAATGATTGGCTCAATAATCCAATCACATCCAGATAAACACTAAATGCTTTTGATGGTTTTTAACTTCTTTGTTTTTATTAAAAAATATTATAAAGCAGTTTTTATTCTATGTAGTTTTGTTTTTATTGCTTACATAGATGTCATGTATATAGTCATTGGTGTTTTGCCTGTTTCAATTTTTAGATAATATGTTTTGTTACTATTGGTTGTGTGAACATACTATTGTTTGTGTATATCTCATGGTGTTTATGTATATTTTAATTTTTAAAATCTTAGTTTAGTTTATGTGTGTATTAAAATTGGGTATAATATGACAAATGTTGGTAGCATAATAATACAATATTAGGTTACATCATCTGCAAATGTATGGATTTTGCATTCTTTAAGTATATGTTTTATGGATATCGGTGACATAAAGAAATGTGTCCAGTGAGTATTTATTGTAAGTTGATTATCTATTAACAGTCTTTCTACAAATTTTCTTCTTAATAGGTTGTGTTCATTTTATTTCACAAAGGTAGCATTTTTAAAATGATGGCAAGCTTCATTTCTGTTTGATATTAATGGTTTATCTTCTGTGTTTATAAATGCATATCTTTAGATCTCTAAATATCTTGCCTAGATATTTCTTATGGCATTGCATTTTATATATTCCAGCTTCCAATGCATTGTTGCTTCTAAATATATATTTTTTTGATACCTCCTGAAAAGTGGACAGAACGATTACTAAAATGTCCGTCTACAAAACTCTGGAGTCAGAGTGCTGAATATATATTTTTATATTCAGGTTTGGTTATCATATGCTTAGAATAAATAACAAGAATTTAGTCTTTGAGAGAATATAGAAAAAAGAAAAAGCAATATGTATGACTGAAAAGGTAGAAGTTTAAGATTATATTGGCTTAAGATGACAAGACTTTAAAAAGAAATCACACATTCACAAAAAAAAGAAGAAAAAACAAAAGAAAAGTAATCAATGTTCTCCAATCAACATTAATCCTACTAAGTTACAAAAATATCATGCATGAAAATAAACAGTAAACTTACTTGGGCTAATGTTGATTCCATACAGCTCTGACTTTGACAATGTTGTGAAAGACCACATGGAGATTCAATACTTTTACCCATCAACTGTGAACTGCTGAGTGCAGACAGTGGCAGAGCCAGACGGGCATTTAGAGCCAGCAGGTGATCTCGACGAGCAGTCAAGGTCTTGATGTAGTCTTCCAACTGCTGGTTCTCTGTCTTTAGTTTATGCAGGAAACTTAGAAGGGAGGCAACTAAAAAAAAATTTTTTAAAGTATACTAATAAGTTTAACTGGTTCTTATCTATCCCAAAAAATTATTTTTATCATTTTACTTTAACAAGTTATTATCTGATAGATGAACTATATGATGATACTTATCTCAAGAAATTGATTGGATTATCCTATCATTAAAACGTATAGGGGAGACTACAACCAGTAATTATGTGTCAGGCCCAGAGAAAGCAAGTGAAGAAAAAAGAAAAGGGAGAGAGTGAGAGAACATTATTACTAACACTTTTTAAATCTTATTTTTGTTGTTTTTTTCCTTTACATTCTACAAACAACAAGTAAGCAGAATGAATTGGGAAATGAAGTAAATGCCAATGAGATTTGATTTTGCATACTCTGACATAGATGACACATTCCTAATCTGGTCAGTAAGTTAGAAAGTAAAATTCAAATTGTATGGATACATCTGATGTGTTGCCTACGTCAGATAAGCTCCTAAGAATATAAGATGCAAATTCAAATCTCATGGAAGACTGTTTCCAAAACTATACTGCTTATTCAGTATTCATAGAATTAACTTTATGATAAAAACAATAAAATTATCATAACAGAAACTCAATTTTCATTCAAGAAATTCACTTAAAACTCTTATGATTATAACGATGAAAAGAATATGTATAACAATTGAATTAAAAAAATTTGAATTCTTCTCATCTATATAGACATGACAATCTCAGAACTACCAACAATTCATTTCTCCTTTTCTAGCTGTCAGGAAAATACAGACCCATGTATATATTGTGCATGGCAATTTAATAAAACAAACCTCTGATGACGATCTCAGAAAGAGATGGAAAATACTTGGGAAATAAAAGAGATTTTCACTGTTACAGTGCATTTCTTGCATCATTCAATTGTAATATAGAAAAAAAATATGTCAATATGAAAGGATTATGATAAAAACAATCAGGCATAATGTTTGTAATTTATTCAATCATACATGCCTAAAAGAGAATTTGTTGCCTAAATACATAAATATATATATATATATCTATATATATATATATATATATATATTATAAATTAACTGATTTAAAATATGGTTTTCTCGCTACATAGTAATAACCATGTTTAAAAAATGAAAGCTAAAAGCTTCAAATTTAATTTTGTAATTAAATTAAAGACATTAGTTTCATTTTCATCCTCAAGTGAATTTTGGAGTAACTTATTTTTAAATTTACAGTTTTAAAGGCACGGCAAAGATTCATAATTGAGTGTTTCCAAGGATACAGAGAAATCCACTCATACAAACAAGGGTGGTAGCATGTTCAATTTCAATTTTTGTTGTATCAGTTAATAGTTACATCAGAAAGTTATGTTTAGGGATGGGTAGGGATGTATTTTTCAACAAATTCTGACATCCGCTAAATGCATGTCGTCTGGGTTTTTTTTATAAAAATTTTATTGTTAATGGCAAAAAATTCTTATGGCATTTTTTCTATTTGTATACTTAATTTTTGGGGGATGTTTAGGCTAAAATGTGTTTTATTTAACTACAATTCTAAAAAATTTTCACTTTTAATTTTTAATAGACTATATTTCATTTTAAAACCAAGAAAATGTATTAGAATTACTTACAGTATGTAAAATTATTTTTTCATATCAAGTATAAGTATGTATATTACCTGGTTACATTTTTTCTATATATATATATATAAATATTATTTAAGTAAAATCTATGACAATGACGGCAAAGATAGCTAAATTATTTCACTGATTCAGTAAACTTTTATTTTTATAAACTTAGTAATATATATTTTTCTCATGTATGTACAAAGGACATGGGTCATTTAATGACCTACATATTCTAACTTTTCATATTAATTTCATTTAACTTTAGGTGTTTTATTGGATTCTTTTAAGTGTTGGAAGAACTTTGAGAGATGTGTTAAGGTTAGAATATGTTTTATTTAACTACAATTTTTATATATATATATAGATAGATAGATAGATAGATAGATAGTTGATGAGGAACAACAATTTGTTTTTTCAATACATTTGCCAACTGTTAAGCAGCATGAATTTGGAAATAAAATAAATGCCAATGAGATTTGATTTTGCCATACATTTCAATTTTCAATACAATTTGCCATTTGCTAACTATTGCCCAAATAGCAGGTTTTTAGGCTGATGAGTTTTATCAGAACGCTCAATTCCAACAAGACTTATCAGATAATCTGAACAAAATTTTAATTAAATGTTTTATATTACCAAAAACTGGAACAAAAACTTACTATCAAAATGTTGACCTTGTTCCATCAGGAATTGTGACCCTAAGTCCCATTGGTGCTCTAGCAACTGTTCCATGGTTTGAGCTAATCCATTTCTAAAAGAAATATTTTTTTTTATTTACATGAAAATAGATTCAATGATTGTTACATTAGTGAAATGGTGAGTATAGACTTTTGAAAAGTTATTTGAACGTTAGTTATTGAAAAAGGAAGTGTCATTTATGTGGATTAAAACAGTAAATCGTTCACAAAAATTAAAGATTTTCACAGACAACAAATGACCTGGTTTAAACTTTATGATTGAATATGGATACCAATAAGTATGCGCATTTAAATGTTTTCTTCCTTATGTGTGAATCCATGTAATTTTTTTTTTTACAAAACCATTTTATGAATTTTTAGACAATACAGAATGATGGTGATTAAAATGAATTACAATATTTTGCAAGTAGAGAGGTGAGAATTAGAGAATTACCCCATATTTTCATCTGGCATCTTTGCATTCTGAATTGAAGGAAATATCTTTGGAGGGCCTAAAAAACACCCAACACCAGCTGGAGCTGTACCTTCATTTGCTAAAGTTGGAGCTGTAATAACATAAAGAAATGAATGTAATTCTATTCTTGCTTACATGATTTTTGGAAGGCAAGAGTTTATGTAATAAAATGGCTTTCAGGAGTTATTAAATACTTAATTAAATTTAAATATTTAATTACAATTGGATAAATTACAAACTAAGATAATTATAAGTAGAAAGCAAGCTCAGCATCTGTGATAACATAAAATCAAATACTAGATACATTTAAAAAGCACATGACAAAAGTCCAAGTCAATATCATTAGATTAAATAGGATCTAAAATACATATGAAGTTTAATTATGAAACACAATTATAAATTCAATACTAACTGATCATTCAAAAATTTACATCTTTCATACAAATCACATTTTAAAGATGAAAATTATCAAAATACCGAAAATGAAAAAGTAACATTTTCTGATAAAGTTATAAATTTTTTATTCAAGAACTTGATAATCCTTAACAACAATTTCCCTTGTTAATAAAGAAAAATCGTCTTGTGAGTTTATAGCTAAAAAAGCAAGAGCTTTGATGAATCAGAAAAAAATGTTTATTATAAAATCATTAGCAATAAGAATTTTCCATTAATATATTTTGTAACTTTTTCACTAGATGATTTCATAAGAGCCATTTTCCAATTACATTGTTTTTCAATATCTTAAAAATGTTCAATGTTTTTAGTGACTTTGCTCTTGTTTTTTAAAAGAAAATATTTTTACAGAAAAAAATGAATTCTGTTATTGAACTAAAAATGTCATGTTATTGTTAACCAAGTTATTTTAGAATTTACGGCGGAAAACCTTTCATCAAATATATTTATAAATGTGAACAAAAGGATTCAGGTTTCTTAGAAAAGTATTTGCTTGTCATCATTGCTTTTAATCCTGCAGGCTTTAATTTATCCAATTTTTGGAAGTAATTCAGCAAAGTGATATTCATTAGATTTATTATTCATGGACATCAAGAACATAAGAAAAAAGATAACCACAGCAAGAAATTCATTAACTAATATATCAATTTAGCTAAATAAACATAGATATACATATTATGAAATGGACAAAGTCCGACAATTATTTTAAGACATTTTTATGTTTAACATTCTTTTTATAGATACAAATATTTAAGTAAATGCTCTGTTTATAATAAATAGTATTAAACAACATTTATCTGCCTGAATGTCTGAGAAATTTTCAGAGAAAATATTCATTCTCCGACAGGATTCAAACCTGTATCCTATACGGAACTGTCATATAGCCTGACATGCATTTTAACCAATTCAGCCACAGAGGATCGTTCGGTTGGCAAGGTCAAATTTACTGCTTATAAACTTCAATCTTCCATGAATCTTTCACGTACATTCATATCTGCTCATGGCGTATCAAATGTAAACAAATGACGTCACACATTATGAAATGGACAAAGTCCAACAATTATTTTAAGACATTTTTATGTTTAACAATCTTTTTATAGCTACAAATATTTAAGTAAATGCTCTGTTTTCTTGGACATTCAGGCCGGTAAATGTTGTTTAATACTGTTTATTATAAACAGAGCATTTACTTAAATATTTGTTCTATAAAAAGAACGTATAAACATAAAAAATGTCTTAAATAATTGTCGAACTTTGTCCATTTCATAATGTGTGACGTTATAAAATAGATATACGTAAATACCATTAAACAATTTTGAGTCAATTTTCATTAATATTACTTGCTAATTTAATGATTTATTAAAACAGTGCACTTGTGCTGTAAAAAAAGCTTACATTTTTAAAGAGGAATGATAAATTTATAAATTCCTATATTCATTTCTTAAGTTATATTTCAACTGGTATTCTGAATACTCTTTTATCTGAATATTAAACATAGGTACCTCCACGAGATCGCTAAAAAAAGAGCATAGCATGATGAAAAAGATGCCAAACTTGACGAAAACAAAATTTTATCGTCTAAATATTTATGTTATTATTAAGAGGAAAGATCAAAGTTTATTTTAATTATTTTTAAAATTTTTTACTTCTTTTTAGAACAATCTGAATTTTTATTTCAAAATCCTTGTTTCTCTTTGTATCACCGGAACTAGTAAAATAACATATACAATTTTTAGCACGTTTTTTTTTTGTATGACACACATTAATTAAATCTTGCAAAAATGAAAATAATTGTCGGATGTTAATGAAACTTCCAGAAAGTATTCACAGATGATCGAAATTATTATAAATATGTTTTCTTTTATTAAAGCCATGGCAGAAATATTTTTTTAAATATTTATTACCCCTCCCCTAACTAATTTTATCGTCTAAATATTTACGTTATTAAGAGGAAAGATCAAAGTTTATTTTAATTATTTTAAAAAATTTTGCCTTCTTTTTAGAACAATCTGAATTTTTATTTCAAAATCCTTGTTTCTCTTTGTATCACCGGAACTAGTAAAATAACATATACAATTTTTAGCACGTTTTTTTTTGTATGAGGCACATTAATTAAATCTTGCATAAATGAAAATAATTGTCGGATGTTAATGAAACTTCCAGAAAGTATTCACAGATGATCAAAATTATTATAAATATGTTTTCTTTTATTAAAGCCATGGCAGAAATATTTTTTTTAATATTTATTACACCTCCCCTAACTAATTTTATGAAAACGCTAGAAAATTGATCACATCGGGTTTAGTGATTACAATAGTTAAAAGAACAAGGCTTTGCAGAATGCAAATCATGTTTTTTGTTTTTTTAATTGGACCCCACGTACCTGAAAATTAGCTCTGAATTGTAACATACAAAACTCAATAAAACAAATATATTATTTAATTTCAAATGCTTTTATTTGCTTTTAGTTGTTTTTATAAATATGGACAATATTTTCTGAAAGCAACAAAATTTTTCGATGAAAAATGAATTTTTAATACAATTATTTGTTATTTTTTAATTATAATAGATTTTTACATTTAAGTTGTTAAAATATAAAATTAGTTAAAAGCCGCATCGGGTTTTGTAAGTGTCCTAATGAGATAGATCTTTGTTTAGTGCGTTGTAAATTGTATCGTTTTGACTAATCAGAAAACTTGCAGTAATTAAGAATGTAATTTTGTGTTTATAATCGGGCTCTAATTATAAAGTACGGAAGACCAACCAGAATACAATTAAGTTGCGTTATTTGAGTTAAGCATTGTTCTTCGCTTTAAGGCCTTTAATTTTGCGAAACACATGTGGAGAAGTTTATTTGATTTTTCAATTTCAACTGAGAAGGGTACCTAAAAGTATCAGTATCATCTTATGAAATTTATATGATCTTATTTTTATATTAATCTCAGTTATGGCATTTTTTCCATAAATGAAATATCAAAATTAATAATAAAATGAATGGAAATATAGATAACACAGTAAAATGTAGTAAATGTACATAAAATTATAGTATTTTATGTACACTTCTGATAAAATTTCATGAGAAAGGTACCTATAAATTAATTAGATACCTTTCTTATGAAACTTAATCTCATCCGTAACAGTCTTGTTTTAATTTCTTTATAATATATTTTCCATAAAGCATCATAAACGTAAAGGTGAAAGCTAAGTACAAAAAAAAAAAAAATTAGAGCACTGAAAGTTTTCCTTAAAAATAACGAGGTAAATAATTTGTTCACTTAAATGTAAAATATTTCACTTTTCTCCTTCCGTAGAACAAATTATCCTCACGAAATCCATCAATAGGTCATTCAACACCTGTCAAGTGACGCGAAAGTTTATGACCTGCTTTGTTTTATTTTCAAATTACATCTTTTCGGCGCAGAAGCTAAGTTAAGCTTGGTTCAAAAAATTTTAAATACACATTATAATTTCTGATTTTCTTAAAATAAGTTTTGAAAAAATGATAATTGATATTTAAAAGAATTTCAAACTGAGATTTTCATTGATTCTATAAAATGGAAAAAAATGGTCGATTTTGCTGACTCAAAAAAAAAAAACAAGATATTTAACAAAATTTTTGGACGTGTTAGGAACGATTAAAAAATGTTAAAAAATACCACAAAAATACTTTGATCTTTTCTCTTAATAACAAACATTTAGACGATAAAATTTTGTTTTCGTCAAGTTTGGCGTCTTTTTCATCATGCTATGCTCTTTTTTTAGCGATCTCGTGGAGGTACCTAATTAAACAGAATTAAATTAGAAAGCTGTAATTTTATGCTTTTTTTGTTTGTTCTTTCCTATTGAGATCTCCAGGAGATTGAGTCTGATTTCAACCATTCAGAGTTTAATTAACAAACTGAATACCTTTGCTAAGAACTTCTTAAAATCAAGAAAAACTTAATACTCACGTGTCAGATTGGGAGAAGTTCCCTGTTCCAGATTGGCAGGTAAATTTGCTCCTGGCATCACTGATGTTGTGAATGTTCCATTATTTTCTAGATCTGAAATATTTTTTTTTTTCAATTTAAATATACTGAGATGACAGCTTTCTGCTTCAGTCAAGAGAATGTTACAGATAGTATTAAATCATAAGAGTGTAGTTGGAATATTTAAGCAAAATAATGGTTCAAAATTTACAAGATGTATTTTTCTTTGATTTAAATAAGCTGAAAAATCTACTGAATCAATTTAACTGTTTCTTTAACATTTCAAAAAATTATTACATTGCAAAGCATGAAAGTTTAGGAGTCTTAAACCATTTATTGATGCATTCTCAATCCAGAAAACAGAAATATTTGTTATGTGCACATTAAAATTATGAAATTCTTTTATCTCAGCATATTTTAAATGCCTTAGTTACAAAACCAAACAGTAATAGTCTGTCTATATTTCTGAGATGAGGTATTATGTACAGTATTTACATTAGTCGGACAAAGATGAGGACAATAGTCCGACTAATGTAAATACTGTACAAACAGTAATAGTAAGCTAAAAAGAAATTTAATTAGATGATCTTCTATGAAGTGTAGTGGAAGTGAAGGCTATCTTCAATGAGGCTGCCTGTCTCTGTCGATCAAAAAGATGTTTGGTGTTCTGTATATTTAGGAGAGGATGGCTAGCACGAACCTGAGAACATTCGCTTGCAAAAAATATGATTGAAGTGGCAGTCATGCATAGTGACCATTACTGATATTTCTGGGCTCAATATAAACATACAGATTTTCTGTTTTGAGATAGTGAGTTGCCAGCATAACAAGCATATGGAATGTCATGATTCTGGTTTCCTGTTTGTTTGTCCTCACTTTCTGTGTCCTGGCTACGTTCGCACTTTGTTTGCACTGTTCCTGTGTGGAATTCTTCATCACCTCTGCCTTGAACATGTCCCTGGTTTTGCTTTGCTGGTCTCCGGTGATGCTGTTCGTTCTGTCCCTCATTTGTGTTCCAGCAACAGAAAAGCAATTTTCAAGCTATTTTGGCCTTAGAGATGCCAAGCAAGCAGTTTGCCATTCAGCTAATTTCCAAGTTCAGGAGTGGCTACCAATTTACCAATAGTGGAATGGCTAGAGAATGTGAAGCTCATTTGTGAACTGTGTGACCTTCAGGAAGTGGAACATGTCCTCCCTCTGCAATTAAGAAGTGGAGTGCTTGCAGTATAAGGGCAGCTCAACAAGGAACAAAAGGCTGACATAGACTATGTCAAGTGTGTTTTGGTAACTGCTTTCACAACTGATTCTTGTGGCATTTGACAGCTTCACAACATGAAGACTGTCGCCAGGTGAAACCATGTATGTGTTCTTGGTTGAACTTCAGAGGCTTGCCCTGTTTATTAGCAATACACTACCAGAGAAATGGATGACATGCACCTTTATTGCTGAACTGCTGAGTCATGTGAGGCAGCATCTCTGGGCATCATCAAGGATGGAAAACATGACCTTGGGGTAAATTCTGACCAGGGCATGGGTCATTATGTCAGACAGGAAAGAATCGATCACAGCGGCTGTACAACTGGCTCAGTCCAGTACTGACCATACCTCACCCAGTATGTCAGAGTATTATGTGTTATAAATGTTCTGGATTGAACCACTTTGCAAGAGACTGCCAGTATCAGCATGGAGAGGGGTGCAGTATCCCCATATGCAAAGTGCAAATGAAGATACGCTGCTACAGGTGCCAAAAGATCAGTCACATTGTATCTGAATATCTGGGAAATGGAGAAAGGGAGCAAGATGTTGGCACCAGTCTCTCCCCAGTCAATTAAAAAGAAGTACTCCCTGTAACTGAAGCTTTGATTAATGGGAAGAAACACATAGCACTGGTGGATTCCAGATGTTCTCAGTCCTTTGTGACTGGATCAGTGTGCAGTCCCTAGAGTCAACAGAAGTTGGACATCATAACAGCTGATGGTGAAATTCTCCACAGTCATGGCGTTGGAACTGGCAATAGATAACGCAAACCCTGTGAAAGCTGATGTCCTAGTCATGGACAGTTTACTGTTAGGCTTTTATATGCTAATTGGGATGGATATTATCAAAATGCTGGGTAAAGTCAGCATCAACTAGTCCAGTGAAGCCTTCTTCTCTAGAATGGACCCATGTACCTGCGCTGTGATTAGGATAGAGGAACCGGATTTCAGCACCAAGTTTGATGAACAGACCAGGGTGTGGGCAGCATTGTGGAAGTGTATGTGCTGTATCAACAAGCAAGTCTAACTCCAGCCAGATAAGGTCCATCCATCATTGAAGTGGCCATCCTGGCATAAGGCAGACATTGTACTTTGTCAGGCAGGCCAATCCAACAGTTTTGATGGCATTAGTGTGGACTGTAGTGGGTAAGTGCAAGGAGTGCCAATCAACTGACCTGCCAAGTGTTGGTCGAAGGGCAAATTGGATGTCAGCATTCATTCGTATCAAGTGGGAAAGGACATAACCAGGGCAGGCACTACCTGTTACTCATTGATTGCAGGCCTACATGGTTTTCTGTCTGGTGTCACCTCAGACAGCAAAAATCAATGACCACTTGGAAGTCCTATTCTATGAACATGGTCCACCGACTGAAATGCTCGCAGACAATGACACAGCATTTTGCAGCAAGACCTTTGGGAAGTTTCTGAATGAATGGGGAGCTCAACTGCAGTTCCATTGTGTGCACATCCCTTCTGGTAATGGCATCATGGAACGATGTCATCAAAGTGTAAAGAAGATTGCGGCAAGAAAACAGTGTTCTGTAATTAAACTAGTTTATTGGTATACAACGTCACCCCAGAGGACAATGTATTGCTGCTAACATGATTCATCATCACCAAGTCCAACTGAAAGGGACTGATACACTGCCTCCAGTTGAGTTCAAACAACAGCACATTGGTTACAAAGTGGGAGATTGTATATGGACGGTGCACATCCCCTTATGCACATGGATGCATTTCAGATATGATTAGCCAGCAGAACATCATTGCTGACAGGATGCCTTACCATGTAAGGGACCTGCATCCCATTATAGATTCAAGTGCTTCTGAGAGTAGGAATGACAGTGAATCTTCCCAGAGTGCAAGAATGATCACATTCAGAAATGCACGTGGTGATCCCATTGAAGCAAGCAGACCCGGGCCTGATACAGATACATCAGATGACACTCCTGCAAGTCATCCAGGCAGGAAGTCGTAGTTGTATTACCACAAAGGAGCACAAGGTGCAAGAGACCAGTCTTGGTTTGCCACATATAGATCAGGGGAGAGTGTAGCAGAAGTGAAAGACTGGATGAACTACCGGCTACCTTCAATGAGGCTGCCTGTCTCTGTCGATCAAAAAGACAATGCTTGGTATGCAGGAAAGGATGGCCAGAACAAACCTTGAATGTCCGCTTGCAAAAAATATGGTCATGGCAATGGGCTGAGCAGTGCCTAGAATTTATTTATGCAATTCATTCGTGCCATGAATAGTGAGTTGCCAGAATTACGAGCGTATGGAACATCATGATTCTGATTTCTTGTTTGTTTGTCTTCACTTTTTGTGTCCCAGCTACATTCGACCTTCATTCCTGCCATAGACACGTCTCTAGTTTTGTTTTGCTGGTCTCTGGTGCTGCTGTTTGTTTCGTCCCTCCTCGTGTGTGTTCCCTCAACAGAAGAGCATCTGTCACAAAGTTAATCATGGTGTTGAGTGTTTAGGTAAAGCAGATAAAATGAAGCCCAAAGTATGGCTAATAAATGTTATTTGAGGTGTTACTTTAGTTCACTCAATTAACATATTAAGAGAGGCATATGCACTGAAATGTAATAATTTGTCATTATTTTATGACTTTGATAAACTTATGATAAGAGAATATTAGAAAATATTTTTGAATATCTTACTTGTCTGGTTGAAGCCAGAAATAGAGACAGGTCCTGATGCACTTAAACTCTGGAAATATGGACTGCCACCAAAAACATTATAATTAGGATTTCTACAATATAAAATTATCCAAATTAGCAAAACAGACTACAACATGTCATTCCATTTAAAGTTTGAGAGAGAAAAAATGAGACATTGTGTGTGTGATAAATAACTTTCTTATGTGAATACACCTAAGCAATTTCCTATCAAAATTTTGTGAGTAATCTTAGAATGCCCCATGTTACAAAACATCCCATCTTGAATGGAATCAATATAAAAAATCTTAGTGAAAAGGGAACACTAGAAAAAATGTATTAATTGAAAGATAATACAAGTCCTTTTGTAAGCAAATAATATTTTTTTATTAAGTCTATTAATTTATTTTCACGAATATCATGATTCACCTAGTAGATAAAAATATTGGTTAAATGTATTCTATTACTTAGTAGTAGCAATTCATTCAATGGAAAAAGCAAAAAGTGACTTCAATGGGAAAAATTACCTAATACTAATTATTCCTTAGCAGAGAACTATCCAACTCAGTTAAATGAATAAAGAATTTGGTTTAAATTTCACAAGGTTACTAAATGCAACAAGAGGCTGGATAATTACAACAATCAAAATGCTGACTATAATTCAAATGAGGATATTAATCTTAATAATGTTCAATAATGATACGCTTATCAGAAATTCCAATAGAAGAGATCATACATTTCAACCTACACACATTTTGTTTGCATGAAGAATCAGATAAATTTTTGATAATTTAGTGGCATTAATTTTAATCCATAATCAGAAATTATTAAAGTAAATAGACCTAAATTTGATTTATTTGGTTACTTGTGAAATAACTTATATTTCTTATATAACTGAGGAATGAGGTTTATGTCAATTAAATATACTCTCAACATATCTTAGTCTGAAGTAACGATATTAAAACAGTTAAATCTAACACACATTAACATCAACATGTAACTTGCATTCAACCTTCAAAAGTGATTTTAGATGATTAAAGCATTATAAGCATTTTTTTTTTCAACAACAAATTACAAAGAGCTTTTTTTAACTATTACTAAGAATTTTTGAACAATCAAAGATTCAAATGGGATCAGTCTGAATGACTCTAAAATCAAATAAATTTATGCAGGACATCAAATCCTACAAAAGTTATTAAATGTCTGAAAAATGATTTATTATAAAGACAATAAATAAAATGTTCTTTCTGAGACATTCACATTGTTTTTGTGCAAGTGTCCATTATTCCACAAGTCTTTATGTAACATACAGAGAAAAAATATTGGCTCAGTAGCTAAATGTACTAATTTGGAATTAATAAGACCGATGATTCAATACTTTTGTGAATAAAGAACTTTAATCAGAAAAGGGATAAAGTACTAACATATGCAATAAACCATTGAGAGGATACCTGTGTCTAAGTTATTAAAGATTTTAGAATTTTTTATATTCAATTTATAATTGATAGCATTATTTTTTAGAAATCAGTGAAGAAGTTCTAGCAAGGTAGCAAAGAAAGATCATTCTTAAGTTATGAAATTGGAAGTCTTTGCTCATTTTTCTAATAACATATTTTTTAAGATCAAACTACAAAAATATAGCTACTTCAAGCTATTTTGTATGTAATTTGTATAAAGTTTTAACAAAAAGATTAAATATAGTTAAAAGTTTAAAATAGTTCAAGTAAAAGTTGTAATTAAACTTTACTATAAAAGCATACTGTAAATTTCAGGTTCCCCCACCGAAAAAATGAAGTGACACCTGTGCATGTTACTTTAACATCAAGTGGCAAACAAGTAAAATATGACATACTTGTAAGCCCTAAAAATCAATATTCCCATAATTTCTTGTAAGTTTCAGCTATAATTTATCTGGATAATTTTTTTGCAGAAATAAATATTGAGGTTATTAAACTGAAGATAGCTTAAAAAAATTTTTTTTTTCATAACTGTAAAGCTTAATGGTTGTAATGATGAATTTTGACACAGTTTGTGGGCCACAAATTCAATAAAAAAAAAGACAAAAATGAATTTTTCAAAACAGAAAACTTACCCTAAAGGTCCTCCAGAAAGGGGAACCTCAGATTTCCTCTGAGTTGGGGTTGTTTTTTTGCTTTCAGATGGAGAAGTATCAGATGAAGATGATGGTGATGTTGTTACAACAGAATCCTTCCCACTTTTTCCTTTGTTATTTGTTGAGGAAGTTGAACATTTGCCTTTTTTGTTTTTCTTTTCCTGTTTCTCACTTGACCTGAGGAGAAAAGAAAAATCCTTTCCAGGTTTATTTTTCCATATTTTATTTCCTCTTTTAAATGTTGTATAAAAAACAAAAAGCTTTTGGGTCATATGCTAATAGTATGTACTTGGTTTCATCTTATTATTTGTCTTGTAATAATAATGCAAACAAAATAATCTCTATCAACACTTTTCATAACATCAGACAGAAATAATCTTTTATACGTAGTTCCTTTCATAGCAATGTTTAAATTTAACACAGAAATTGTTTCTAATATTGTCTATGAGAGATTAGTTCCAAAACTTGACTGTACACATTCAGATTTATAGTATATAGAATTTTAATGATACTATAATCTGTGTTATACTTCACTCACAAACAAAAACAGAAAAGATTTGTCAATGAAGATAGAAAATAATATGCTTAACAACTGTAGCTTGTTCCAGTTAAGTTATATCATTATCCTGTTTGTAAGTATGATGATTATGCGTTTCTATCTATATTCTAAGTCTAACTTCCCTGTCAGATTACGGCTTACTTGAACAAAAGTCAGTTAAGCTTTCTAACTGGGAAACTTACATAATATTAAATGGGAAGGATTTGGGAAATCAAGGAAGGAGGAGGACAAAGTTGGTTGATTTTATGACATATCAATCCTAGTTGGGTCATTTAATGTTGAAGTCAGTCTTAAATATTTTTTCAATCCCATACTAAATATATAAATCTTATAGAACAAAAACACACTGAATTAATAGTTTTAATGTTAGCCTTTCTATATTAATCAAAATAAAGAAGATTTCCATATTTTAAGTTTTTTATATAATTAAAAAAAATTTTTAATTTAAATATAAAAATACAAACATTTATAAAATTTAATTAACTTCAACAGTTCGAAATAACATCTTCAAAACATTTTTTTTGCCAATATCATGGTAAATATTCCTTTAACAGTATTAGCCGACAAAGCAATTGTGAGAAACAACCAGATTTTATTGTATGACCAAGTGATTTAAACTTGTTAAGAATAATTTAAGAGAGAAATGAGTTCTTTCAACAAGATTTTCCATTGGATGATTTTATAGTTCATAATGTGTATCAGGTATTTTTATTTGGAGTTTTTGAGTTTTTGAAGTGGAGAATTGTCTTCTGATTACATTTAAAAAAATTTTTTTTAAGTATGTTGAAATAGTTTGCTATGTTTAGAAGGTTCTTCACTCTTTGGAGTGCTGTCTTTTTACCTTTAGTAGAGAAAGCTAGTTGGATTGTAGGTCTTTGTGAACTGTTTTGCATACTGTGAAAGAGTTCTTAGTTGATAAGGAATTGGTGATATGTTCTGTTCATTTTATTGTTTTTCAATATTATGGTTTGTATGTTTTCTGTTTTGCAGCAATTAACAGTGGACATTGTTTTCTTTTTTTCTAATTTTACTTTGATTTATTTTATAAATATTGGCTTATCATCTGGTCCCAGTTTTTCTAGCTTCTCAGTTAGTGCTTAGTATTTATCCAATTGGTTGTAGTTGATGACTTTTGCACAATATTCAAGTATGATGTATTTCTGGTTTGAGTTTGCTATTTTCATTATTTTTGTGACTGGTATGTATCTTCTCCAATCCAGATGTTGGGTTATTTCCATGACGATACATTCAATTGCTCCATTGCATTCTCCATTATAGTAGTCATGGTCTTTCTGTCTGAATCTGATATGTTGGTTGCCCCATACATCTTAGAGAAAGAATATGTATTGGTTCATTTTCTTTATGATTTAATCCATTTTAATTTCTTTTGGTATTTTAGAGGTGTTCTTTGCTTATTCAACCTTGATATTTGAGATCCATTTTCATTTCTTTCAGTGCGCAAAGGGATAGTTTGAAACTTCTCACTATACCTTTCATTGTGTTTGGTTGGATGTTTTTGCTTTTATATTTTGAATATCTGTGGGCTTCTTTTTTCCACTTAAACCAAGAGATTTCCATTTTTCAATTTGTTTAACCATCTTTGGGACTGGAATATTTAACTTTTTCTTTAAGGAGTGGTGATAGTCGTGACAAATGTATTTCCCAATGATTCTAACACCATAAAACAGGAAAGACTTGTTCATTTTCTCTATATGAATCATTCAATATCAGCAAGTAGTTACTTTGGTGGTTTTATTATATAACATATTTTTCCTACAATAACATTCACTGTCAGTACTCCCCACCTGCCTTGGGGCCCAATATTGAGAAATTGGAAAGGGGAAAAAAACACTCACCTTGACATGATATGATACATAGACAATAAGCTCATGTTCAAGGGTTATTTCAAGCACTTTTTAGTGGCTCTACCAAGTTTTAGCATAACATAACATAACATGTTTTATAGCCCAGCCTCTTTGAGCTTTTGAGTCTTTCAAACCAATTAACTGATCCACTGCTTTCTGACATATGAAAATGTGTGTGGTGTTCATACCAATGGTACTTAGATTAGGTATGGCCAAGTAGTTTAAAATACATACATGTATATATAGAAAGGATAATGGAAGGAAATGAAAGAACAGTGTGGCTTGCTGGTTGGATATCAAGCAACAAGTGAAAGGCAGATATAACCAGAAAAGTTCAAAAATTGTGATACATTAAAATTATTCAGAGAAAAAGCAAAAGATAAACAAAGTAGGTACAGTAGAAAATATCTGTGCATGTTTTATTCTTTTTTCACATATGGAACTGTCCACATGCATATAACATTTAGATAAAAAAGGAAGGAAACAAATAAGGGATAAAAGAGAGAATAAGATACAAGTAAATATGAGAAAAGAGCAGATGCAGGAGATAATGAATAACCTTAGTTATCGACACACATGGGAATTTTAATGGGTCCAGTGAATATCACTAATTTTGTTTTACTTTTTCAGCCACCAGTTCACAGAAGAAAATACTTTTATTGCACGTCCTCTCATATCTCAAGTGATCAAGACTGCAATTCATAAGGAACCTGATGAGAATCAAGCTAACTATACTCATGGACAGTCAGACCAGTGTGCTAACCGCCACTCTACATATGACTAGAAAGTTTAAGTATTTCAAAATTATATAAATGATTTTAGGTATTACATGGCAGTATTGTGATTTTATATTTTTACATGGAGTTGTGAATGTGAATCTATGAGAATTTTAAGGATTTTTATTGCCAAATGATACTGGTGAAATCAGGTCACACAGGCTTATGTTCTATTGTGTCCATGGTGCTTATAGATCTATTTTTAATATTATATTTTATGTAGTATAATTCCTTTCAATCAATTTGATAGGTAAGCTTTAAATATTTGGGAAGGATATTAGAATAATCAGGAACTTGTACTTGGAGCAAAACTGCTTGCATACAGATAGAAAATGAATTCAGTAAATATATAAAAATAGAAAGGAGCATTAGACAAGGATGTGTCTTCTCACCAGACCTATTCAACTTTTATAGTGAAGCAATCCTGAGAAAATTAGAGGTCCTATCAAGATTCATTACCAGTGGTCATAATCTTAACAACATTAGATACACAGATGCCACAGTGTTGATAGCAGACACAAAGGAAATTACATGAACTTCTACAGAAGGTAGTAAAAGAAAGTGAGAAGAAGTAAAAGAAAGTGAGAAAGGATTAAGCATCAATTGTAAGAAGAGAGAATGTATGGTTGTCAGCAAAAGGAACAGCCCAACATGCAAGTTACAAATTGGTGATACCAAAATCATGCATGAACAAAAATATATAGGAAGTACTTTAGCAGTGGATGGAAAATGCAACACCGAAATCCAAAGGCACTTTAGGGGTTACAAAAGTTACCTTTCAAAAGTGAAGCAAAGTATTAAGAAACAGGAAAATTTCAATAGAAACAAAGAAAAGAGTACTGGACTGTTATGTAATAAAAGTCCTCCTATATGGCAGTGAATGCTGGATGAATAGATGAAGAACAAGAGAAATGTGGTTCTACAGAATGATGGTGAGGATACCAAGAACTGAACATGTGAGTATGACAAAGTTTTAAAGAAAATGGAAACAAAAAGGACACATACTTAGCATCAGAAAGAGACAGCAGAAAATTCTAGGGTACATAATGAGGAAAGAGAGCTTAGAAAATTTGATACTCAAAGGACATACAAAGATCGGTTGGAAAATTCATAGGCTGACCAAGATATAAATGTAAGTAGACACACCAGTTGATACACTTGCAGGTCTTTTAGTGTACCAGTTGGTGTGGCTGCTTACATTTATATCTTGGTCAGTCTATGAACCTTTCAGCTGATCCTTGTATTGAAGGCAAGAGGGACAGAGTAAAGCAGCATATAGCCTACATAAGCTTGTGTAAACATTTGACAGAACAGGTATTAGGAGAGACAGCAAAAAGACAAACTTTATTAAGAGCTTCAAAGGGCTGGAAAGTGTGGCAAGCCATAATTGGTCACGTCTTGAAGGTACACAGCACACAGAAGAAAATGTTGTACTTTGTATTATTTTTTTTTTTTTTAAATATGCTGAATATGTTTAATTTGTTAGTAATACACTGAACAGTTACTGAATGGCTAAATTTCTCACTCATATATTCTCTTGTAGGACATATATGATCACTAAGGATATTTCAGGATGAACATGATGCATAATTTACAAATAACTTGTAGGACACACATTTTAGTTTAATTCTACCATTTTTACAAATGTTATATGTAATATTTAGGGTATAGAAGGAATTCAGTAGCAGTTGTAATAACTGTTGCTCAACTTTTCAACAGAAGTCGAATATAATACAACACATTAAAATACATTAAAATTAGTTTTTAAGCCAGAAATTCTAATTCTGGGAGCAAATATTTTTTTTACAATACCATTTTTTAATTCAATAGGATAATTAAATGCAGTTTTGTTTTACAGACAACAGAATTTTGCATCAGTCAACACCATTAATGATATTTCAAACACAGTCAAGAAAGTACATTAGATTATGGTATCTTACAGCCTACAAAATGATAACACCCTTAGTAAACAATATTATATTCTCCCAGGAAACACCTTATTGGTTTCATTAATCAACACCTCCAATCAGTAATTGCTTTGAGGTGTTTAATGACATCAGACTTACAATCGTTAAGCAATGGCAGAATTAGCTATTGAAACTATGACTAAATGGCATTATAATTATTTGATGCCAGAAACGATAATTAAATGTAAATTCTGGTTCTAATCAGTCAATCAACCCAATTTAATTTAGAGTTTGTCTCAAGAGACATCTCTCTTAACAGTAACAGCATTTTCTTTTTAGTGAATATTATCTTGAGTATTTTATAATATAAAGTATTGTCAATGATTCCCAAATTCAATTCTAATAAATCTAGAATGTGTGTTTAGTATAATAAAAATCTACTGAAATTAAAATAAAAGAAACTAATCAAAAATTAATAATTAGTTTCAGCTAATAATAAATTCAAGATAATATTACTACTGATACTACTACAATTGTAGGTAATTAATAATGATGGTGAATTGAGCAGTTGGTGAAAAAGAATGAAAATGGTACATCTAGGTTTGAGTTTCTGTAATTGGTTGCCTTTGTAATATCATCAATGCAGGCACTCCAGACAAAGCAGGCTTCTCAAGGTAAAGTGATCTAAGATTGAATCTCACCAGAGGTTTATTTTTTATTTCTGATCCATGCTGCATAAAAACCACCATAGAATGATGGTCCAAGGGTTTCAATAATTTCAATAAAAACAACAGAAATAAGATTACAGAAATATAAGCAAAAAATGAATCATAACTATCAATTTTTCACAAGTTACATATACAATTACTACTGCGTGTGTACCTCTTACATCCAATTCTAACTTAAAAAATTCACTTCAGTTAAAGCTCCAGTATTTTTCCTTTATAGTGTTAGTCACTAATGCTGACTAACATAATTTTAGACATTGAAGTATGAAAGCATCATGCAGAAGTACCATATTAACAAATGTAACTAGTACTGCCAGAGTTCAATTTTCTCTCATTATTAATCTTTGATCAGTTTTATCTACTACAGATTAAATATATCTAACAGAAACACTAATTAAAAATGGAGTCTCACATTTTAATAACTACTTATGACCAAAGTCTTTTTTCATAAAATAAAACTAATTAAGCAAAATTATCAAAATTTTTAAAATTCCTTAAGTACAATGGAGAATGAATGCAGATTTATTTCAAAACCTTAAGATATTTGAGATTGTGAAGAAAAACAAAACATTTTTATTAAAAATTCCTAAATAAATCTATATAGTAACAAAGTTTAAGGAAAAGAGTTACCAAATTATTAATAGTTAAACAAATCTTTTATAAATTTTAACCTCAACTTCACCAATTTAAAAGAAACAAAAGTAATGATAAAATTGTTTTTTCCTTCACTTGCTTACCTTGACCTCTGTCTTTTGCTTTGGTTCTGCTCAAGGTTAGCATTTGGAAGGACACCAGTGCTTATCCCATTCAACCCTGTTGCAGTAGCTGTGGTCACATGACCAGAACTAAGATAATTATCATAATTATTTGAAAAAGTTGTTTGCGGTTGGGAAGAAACAATACTACTCTGAACCGTTGTAACCGTAGTTGTGAATGAACAACTGGAGGGGGACGTTAACAGCCGACTGGCCTCTGGTGACACTGTGAACCGAGCATCCATTATCAACTTGTTTTCAGATGAGGCAGCTGATGCTTGAGCAGATGCACTCATTTTAGAACTGAGTTCTGAACTACTGTGCTGGGAAGTCACAGATGATGTATCAGATCTGCAACCATCATATGATGTAGGCGGAGGAGGAGCAGTAACAGTTTTTGACTCTGCTTCTGTGAAACTATCAAACTCTGATGTTGTCAGAAGTGGTGCCTCTGACTGAACAGGTCCCTGTGGGGAGCTTTGCAATAATTTTGGTGGCCGACTCCTATCATGTGTGATATTGGGCATGCGCTGATCAGTGTTGACTTGTGAGGAAGGTGGATTGGGTGGAAGATTCGATGAGGAATGGAAATAGCTACTGTCACTCTTCATATCACGAATCTGAAAGACAAGATAGTACATTCATGAGTATCAAAATGCACAAACTATTTTAAGTAATAATGTCTTGGAAAAGTGATGGTCTCTGGTAAATCTATAGATTAAGAGAGAGTGAGAGAGAAAATGCATTCATTTTACAAAAGTACTTTTTATTTTTGAGGTGGTTAATAACTTTAGTACATTTCAGTTGTTCTCAAATAATACTAGCACTGTGCATAGCATTATATATATATATATATATATATATATATATATATATAGAGAGAGAGAGAGAGAGAGAGAGAGAGAGAGAGAGAGATATAGTACACAATAAAATCTACAATTACCTCATATGGGGAATAGACCTATTTCAACTCACGAAAACTTTGTCAGTTTTATTCAACCCCCGTATATAGACTGGGTTTGTGTCGGAATTAGAAATTTAACTGTGAGAGCCATTGAAAAATTAATAAAGAATTTATCCATTTCAATGTTTCAGTCAGAAGAAAGGCACAAGAGAGTGGTCAGAGGAGGGTAGAAGGTATTAGCCTTAAACAGAAGAGGTTTCATAAAATTAAACCTGGATATTAATCTTATGACATTAAACTGGGGTTATATGAAGAATGAAGTGTTAATTTGAAACTAAGAGAGGAACGAAAAGAGTTTTTTTTTAAAATTTATATAGATAAGGTTAAGTTTAAAAATACAAGTTCCCACTAAAAATACTCTTCCAAAGATAAGTTATATTTAAAAATAAGATATTTGAAATTTTTTAATTTATTAAATATAAATTATATTTAGATAATTTATATTAAAATTAAGTAAGATTATATTTTTAAAATTTTATAATTAATAAAAAAATTTTTATATTAAATTATACATTAGAAACATGTTTAACTTTAATGATAAGTTAAATCTAAAAACAAGTTATATTTTAAAAAAGCATAAAAATACAAAGTTATATTTAAAAAAAAATTAAAATATATAAAGAGGTGTAAGTGATAAAAGGAAAGAGAGTTCTTAGAACAGGGGACAATTATAAGATATAATTAATATGGTGTAAAAATAGAAATATAGAAATTAGAATTAGTTATACATTCGACATTTGAAGAGTTAGAGAAATATAGTAGCTAATAAAGTAAAATCTATATTATGAAAATTTGAATTTGTTTTTATGTTGACATTTTAAAACTAATTCATTCCTCTGATTCAATAGTTTGCTTTGATTATTGTATTTTATTATTCTAATTTTTTTTCATCTAAACATTAAGTTACAACTATCTCTAAGACTATTAGAAGTATGTGCAGAACTTACAATCTTACAATCTATCTATGGATTCAAACTTTTCTCCTTCAATTCCTAAAATTTTTTTGAAAGAGCTGTCTGGTGTTTTAATTTAGGGTTGGTAAAAGAGTGCCTATGGGTATAAAATCTGTTTCCATTCTTCCACAAAAATTCCAATGTAAACATTATAATTTTTCATATTTTCTTTGGAGTAAATGGTTGCTTGATATATAACCCTAGTAGATTTGCATTTTCCTTGAACTGGAAAACTTTCTTTATATCTACAATTACAGGAGGGTTCAATATCAGGTTTGTTGTTTATCACATAGAAATTATTTAAAATATAGGTATCATGAGAGTTTATAATTTTGTACATGTTACTGGTATTATATTATTGTACATGTTATTATGTTTTTCTAGATATAATCTTACTTAATTTTAATATAAATTATCTAAATATAACTTATTTTTAATTTTTTTAATTTATTAAATATATTTTGATTTTAAATATAACCTATCTTTGGAAGAGTATTTTTAAGTAGAAACTTGTATTTTTAAACTTAACCATATTTATATAAATTTCTAGAAAAAAAACCCCTTTTTGTTTCTCTCTTAGTTTTAAATTAACATTTCATTCCTCATATAACCCCAATTTAATGTCATAAAGTTAATATCTGGGTTTAATTTTATAAAACCTCTTCCCTCTAAGGCTAATACCTTCCACCCTCCCCTGACCACTCTCTTGCGCCTTTCATTTGACTGAAAAATTAATTTGTATTAATATTATCGACAGCTTTCACTGTTAAATTTATAATTTCAACATAAACTCAGTCTATATACCGAGGTTGAATGAGACTGACAAAGTTTTCATCAGTTGAAATAGGTCTATTCCCCATTTGAGGTAATTTTGGATTTTATTGTGTACTACTATTTATTTGCTCTGTAATAATAAATACATTGAGCTCTTTTTGTGGATCAGTTTTAATATTTTATATTACTAAGATCCACTTGGATTATATACCAACAGTTTTATTACCTTTACTATATAACAATGTATTACTAAGCATCAAAAAGAATTGTTTAACATGGGACCCAGATGCCACATATACCACAAATATAATCATCTGATTAGAAAAAAAAAAAAAAAAAAAAAAAACGAAATTGAGATGCTATATCAAATCATCAAAAAACTCCAGGATAAACAACTAATCACAACCACACCAGAAATTCACGACTTACTCAAGGCTGAGGCAGTTATGGATAGACACGACAGAGGTAGGAACTTTTCAAAAATCTTCATGAAACAACTACAAATTGCTGCTAATCACCCGGATATAATTGTCAAAAAAGCAGAGAAAACTAACATCTTTGTTGTCTTAAACAAATGGAACTACAACAAAAAACTCAAGCAAATACTCACTGACCACACAAAATTAAAAAAAAAATGAACAGAAATCCAACCAAACAACTAAAATTAAAAATTAACGAACTTATCACTGTTAATAATGACAAACATAACAGTTTAAAACTTCTTAAAATCATTGATTATAGGCCCAGTTACATATATGGCACTTTAACTTTTACCACACTAATTTCTATCTAGAATTGTTCCCCATGCCACTGCATTTTATTGAGGGTGCAAAAACATGAACACCTACTGTTTTAAAATTGTTATAACCTTCTTTGTATTGTGCATATAGATTTTAATTTTTGTACACTAATAAAAGAATGAATGAGTAATATTTTGATGTAATGCAGTATGTAATGTGTTACGTTTTGTATGAATGTTTTCACATTGAAAACAAAAAATTGAAACGTGAAATAAAAAACAAATACATTAAAAAATACATAGATAATCCAACGTACTTTAATTTGTATTACTCCTTGTGAAGATCTGAGGTGCAATAAGAAGCAAAATCGCTAAAAAAGGCTTTTGTCAAAAAAGTGGCATGTCTCCTTGTGTTTACATACAAGAAGATGCTAGCATTTGTTTGCTTGTTTTTTCACGACTCATATTTATTTGTCTCGTTGACGAGGAAAGTTATTATTTTGTCATTTATAAATTGACAAAATAATTCACCTTCAGAAAGGCTATCATATATCGATGGTTGTCAGTAGCTTCAATAAAATTACTCAGGCATGGATAATAGTAGTTGTTAGTGGTCATCATCGCTTTCCTCCATGTCACTAGCGTGATTATCATCTCCGGCCACTTCACCGTCAATATCCACTCGAGTAAAGCCTTCAAAATCATCATCGGAGTCCTAATCAAAGAAAAACTCCTGAACAAAAGGCTTTGTTGGATAATGACATGGCCATTTTTGTTTACAAAAAAAAATCATGAAAAAATTAATGCGGGTTTAATCAATATTTCACCTCATGTAGTGGCCTTCTTCAGGAGATTGGAATTACGAACCGAACCCTTTATTTCGTCCACTGGGGTAGATTGTTCTAGTTCCACATACAATGCCTCTTCCGAATGTCACAGTTATTTCCCTTTAACTCAATTCTCCAAGTTTGGTTCACCACTGCTGTGGCCCAAACTCACAACTCTTTGGATCTAGTCACTGGATCTAACCAATTATTATTAGACAAAGTTATCAGAAACAATTTATTTTTTAAAAATGTTTTTTTAAATTCAGGAAGGTTCTTAAAGGGGCCAATTGATATAATTAAAAATGTGGAACATCTATATACGATGCTAATAATAGTGAATAGATGGAAAAACATGGTATATTAAAGTTGAATAACTCAAATAAATAAAATACCCATATTGGGTGGATCATTATATACTAATAGAATAATGGCTATAAAATTGTAATATGTAATTATTTATGAAAATTTTTTTAACTATATTTTAAGGTAAAAGATAGACAATGCTGGCATAACACCATTAATTCATTTCTTTGGTTTAACAGAGCTTTTTTTTGTTAGCAAACTTTATATGAATTTTTCTTGTAAACACAGGAAGCATAGATCATGTAACGCTTTACAAGTTCTAGCTTTTTTTTTTACATATTTTCCATTTTACCATACAGGTTTTGTTAACTTCTTTTAAGTACCAAAAATATTTAGAAAGGGACATTCGATTTTGGTATGCATTGTTGTTGAAAGATAATATATGTCGATACCGCCTAGTTTTAAAGAAATTTTTGGTACTGACAATATAAAATTTTTATGAACTAGTACTTAGGTAAACAAGGGAATCAGTTTGGCACCTATTTTGTAATGGACCGTCATTAGAATTTCTACAATTACATAAGTTCATATCATTATTGTTTGTTGTTTTGGAATGGCGATTATTACTTAGGTTTAAGTATTGATTTAAAATTTTATTATTGTGTTTTTTAAGAATTTTTTTTCAAAATTATTTGTACAACTATTGCTTAATTTAAGTGTATTTTTATTAAAAATAAGTGAATTATTTCTGGGGAAGTGTTTCTTGATTAAATTGAGGAACTTCTACACTAAATTAGTACTAACCAAATTAAAACATTTGTGGAGTATTCGTAATTAATTTTATTAAGGTTTGGTTTCAATTTTTTAATATAGATAGCTTCAAGAATTTTTAGTTTATGTTTATTCTTTTCATGAGTATAGAAGTACTTTTAAAAAAGATTTTTCTGAGTTGCGAATGTGGACAGGTATGTCGTAAATGTTTAAAAATGTTGGACATATTATTCAAGTGAAAACTTAGCCACCAAGACAATGTTATTGTAGCGTGTCTAACATAAATATTATATTTACTGTGGAAGATACAATCTCCCAGAGGACATTTAAATTTATAAATGATTTTGGTTTTCTGCAACACGTTAGTGGGTGGGGAAGTGTCATTACGAATGACTGTATTAGATATAGTAGATTTAGTGTAGTATATAATTAATTTTATTTTTTTACTAGAATCTGTAGTGGATATATTAGTTTTTATTAATTTTTTTTTTAGGATATTTTCGTCTTGTTTATAATTAGAATGCATTTGGTTACGATATAAAAGATTGATATGTTTGGAGTTAGTAGCCCTAACCTTTTGTCTACTTCAAGAAATCAGAACATTATACTTGGCTACAGCCATGTTTTCTACGATCACTGGATGACATGGCATTATTTCTCAGCATTTTTGATGATCTGGACACTTTACAGATCATCAAAGTCGCTCCTCTCTCATACATGTATAATAATTTTCAGAAGGAAATTAATGCATGCATATGTGTATAGACTTGCACATTGATGCCCATATAATTCTTTTAATAATTAGGAAATATTAGATTACATAAGGAACATTGCTGGAAAAAAAATCTTTATAGCTTTATTAATACAATAAATTTAATTTACTAATTTAATGCTTCTAAAGTTGTATTTATTTAGTCAATTTAGGATTACCTTTGATCTTTCTCTTTCCTTGTCTAACCGGGCAGGAAAACTCTTTTCAGGAGTAGATTCAGGGGTGCTCATCTCACAGGAGACGGGTTTGAATGCTGGAATCACTTTAATGTTGGCATCCTTTTTCTACAAGTGACAAAATAAGAATTAGTTGAAATTATCAACTTCTACATTGACAAAACTGGTTTAAACTAATATATAATAAACAGTAAGTTAATCAAGTGAAGTTTCCTTACAGGAAACTAACTTTAAATAGATCTTACAATGAATAACTGATTTTCACTTTTCAAATACTGAGAGCTAAAAAAATCTATAAGATTACATTGACAAATAAATTTTAATTTTACAAGTAAAATTTGTAACTGAATATTTAATTTAAAATATTTAATGTTTCATCTTAATTTTTTTCCTGATAAAAATAATAATTCATTATTTAGTAAATTCTAATCAAATAATTTAAAACACATATAAATAAAAATGGCAAACACACAAACAATATCTAAAAGCATAAAATTTGGACAATAAAAAAAAAACAAATATAGTATTCCTCTAGATAAATAATCCTTTTCACAATATATACATAAAGCCTTTATAAAAATACATAAATGTGGCACCATGAAAAATATGAATACAATTCAAACAAATAGAAAACATAAATCAATTCCAATAGGCTTAATTGAGGATGATTAATTTATAAAAAAGACCAATATCCTCATCAGTACTGCTTTTATTTCAATTTTTAAGTTACATTTACCACAAGTATCTTGTATTTGGAGACAATATCGAAACAGTATCTAAGTTAATTGACTTCTTGGATGCTGAATTTAATTGTGGATATTATAATTAAATTTCTCCAGTTTGCTGAACAGTGTTTTATTCATGTGATTTTGAGCTGGTCTATTTAAGTTCAGAACAGACTATTTTAAAATTAACAGAGCTTTTTCATTTGTTTACCCTTTTAATGACAAAGAAAGAGCTTCCCCCACCTGCCCTTGTCTAAATTTTCAAGAATGTGATGCTTTGAGCATGATTTGTGGAGGATATAAATATAAAGAATTGTAATAAGGTGTCATTTTATGCAGTATTTAAAAACATTTCAATTTTTTGTTGAGTGGGTACCAAGTACAATTAAATTTATACAAACAATAAACTTTCAGAATTTCAGTTTGCTACCAAATTATTTCAGCTTCATAAGTTGAATAGTTGAAGAGATATTAAATGACATTGATATAAAGTAATTTTGATATTGCCCAGAGCTAAAATGAAGAGGATATTAGTCAGAATAACAAATACAGACATATAAAAATATTCTGTACAGATATTTAGATAAATAAAATTTCAGTAGATACCGTCATATTTGGCAAATTCTCAAGTTTGTGAAACTATGTGACTTCAATAAAAATACAAAATGATCAACACATCTACTTTATTAAATTCCCCTACCATGGTCAGAAAGTTGTCAACTCACTGTTAAAGTATGAAAACTAAAATATTCAACATTGTTTTTCTTAAGATTTTAATAGTTGGATGGTCAGGTGACTTGTTTTCTTTTTCAAAGAAAAGATCCCCCCAAACACATTCCAATATATTGTAGAAGGGATAATCAAGATTGTACAAATCATATAAATTATTATAAATATCCCCAGATAATGTTTTATGGGCGAGCAAATCAAAATCTATTAAAAAGAGCAACCAAAATAAGAATCAACAATTAAAACATTGAGATAATATTAAGTTTTCAACAATACAAGATTTTCAAAGGACAAAATATAAACTGTATAACTACTTCTGTTACAAATAGATAAAACTATAATAATAATAATAATCATCTCCATTATAGTAAATAAGTTAATCATTAAGATTATTTTTTTGTTAAACCAAGACAGTGGCAGCATTTATTAAAGATATTTTAAAATGTATAGTATTTGTATTAATTCTCTCTCTCTCTCTCTCTCTATATATATATATATATATATATATATATATATATATATATGTATATATCAACAACTGAGATTATCATAATAAAGCTACTTGCACCCAGACCATAGAGGCAAATTCATTCAAAAACCTGTTTCAAGAGACAAAAGTCAAGAAGCAAGCTTAACCCATTTAATCATACATTGAAGACACATTATGAGTAAATGCTTTCTGCAAATTTACAAAGAGAAATTTATCTACATATATGGACTGTGGATTCATCAATTACTGAAAAGGTAAATATTTTTTATCATTTTTACAATTTAAATGACCACATGACAAAGTCTATTTTAGTAGATTTTTTTTGGTAATGTTTTGATAGAATTTTTATGAAACAATTATTACTGTATCTTTTGTATTTTGCTCTAAAGAAATAAACCCATGAAAATTTAAAAACATGCTTCTATTGAATGTTAACATTACTTTCATATTAAAATACAATCCATTATGCTATTAGCTATTATGGTTGGTAATTTTATTGAGTTTTCATAAACAAGAAAAACAAATGAAAAACAAACATTATGATTCTAGAAAAATTTTTTTTATCTCTGTACAAAAAAAATAAATCCAGAAAAATCATGTCATAATGTGTATTGTAAATTACATTTTGTACTATCAAGAATATCTTAAGCTCAAAGCAAATAATGTTCAAGGAGACCAGAATCAATCTTTTTTTATTTAAACCATAATCAACCCATGATCATCCTGTACCAATTAAACTAATAGCAGTTAGTTTTAGTTAATTTTTTTTTTAAATAAATATGGCTGATGTCAACTTCAAAGAAACAGCTTAAAATATTTAGACCAAATTTTGTTTTTGACATATTAAAATGTCAAAGTTATTTTATTTTCTTAAACTTATTAAGATATTTTAAGATAGGACAAAATTTGGGAATGATTGCATAAATGAGGTACATAGTATGTTGAAGTAGTAATGGGATAAATCATACACTTATTAATTTCTTATGCTAAGAGAAAAAGATTCCCCAATACTTTCAATTTTTTGAAAGCATAAAACAGGTTTTCCATGAATTTAATATTTTTACACTTGATAAAATTTGAAGAGACAAAGTTAATTCCAACAAAATGCATATATACTGATAGATATAGATAGGAAAATCAGTGTGCATGTGAGTGTGCACACCCAAATACACACACACTCAATGAATATATTAAAAATCTAATAGCTTCTGAGTAAAAGTTTTTTTTATATTTACATAGAATTATTACAAAACTTTGAGTCTGTCTTTAATATTAATATTAAAAGAACATAATTTTCTTAAGTGTACAGAAGGAATTCTAATAGGAAATAAGTGTTAGTACATGAATACCTACATGCAATACAGTGACAAGGACTATTGTTTCAGTGAGATATAGCTAATAAACAAAATTTGTCAGTACTATGATGCTCTTACAACTGAAGACAGATAAAGATTTTGTATGGAATTGCTTAAAAATGTGTGTCTATTTTTTTGGGGGGGTGCTCTTGAGAACTAAATGAAAGAGATGTGATGTGTGAATATTTCAACCAAATTTATAAAATCTAACAACAATAAATAAGCTAATTTTCCAATCAAAAGTAACAGCCACTGCTAACAAAAACAAAATACCATTTGGATTTACACACAATAAAACAAAAGCAAACATTTATGACATTAAAATTCATTATATATTCATACCCACAAAAATTTATCATAAAATCTTTTTAAAAATATGTTAATCCATTAAAAGTGACAGAAGTTTCAGTCATTCACAATTAAGCCACAGAAATGCAATAACAGAAATTTGTCATCCATAGTTAATTGGATCAAAATCTACAATATTCTGAATTTAAAATCAAGACATTGTGATGATGGCTATTATGACTATACACTCATCCTAAGGTGATGGTAGAAATCCAACATAGAAAAAAAGAATTAGCAATATGTATGAATATACCTACATATCACCATTCAGATAAAAATTATGTAATAGAAGATCAACCAGAGTGAATGGGACTGGTATGTAAGCCAAATATTCTTCAAAATTGTACATTGTAGGAGGAATAAAATAAAACTACCTAAGTCAAGTGGAAATTTCAGAAAAGGAAAATAGTTTTAAAAAAAAAATGCATAAAAGTAAATGATCTGCTTGTTCTAGGAACATGTAACATCATTTAATTATATTTAACATTTTTCTCAGAATCAATTTCATAGTTGTAAAATCATATTGCAAATTATTAAAAAATGGAAAAAATAACCACAAAAATGATGTGATAAATTTGAGAGAAAGAGCAACACTTTATATAATATCCATAAACATAGATTTAATATTTTCTTTATCTTAAAAAATGAAATTTTATATTTTTCTGAAATTATATTAGATATAAAGCTGTCAATTTAATTGTTATATAATTTCTCAGTCATAAGAGAGTTTTTAAAATTCTTTAGTTGTTTTCATCAGATACCAGAAAGCAAAAGCAAGTAAATAACCAATAACAACAAAAGAAAAGGAAAAAGAACACTTGTAACAATGTTATAAAAATAGCAGTTATATTTCTTTAGGACTTTACATTCTTATTTGAACACAGAAACATTAATCATATTAATGACATAGATAATGCAACTGACTGAACTTTTAGAAAGTAAGAAAAAAAAAAAATGATTTTCTGCTCTCTGATATTTTCAATGATAAATATCATACAAATAGAGTAAGTAAAGTAGTTGACAATGTTTGGATTTTAATGGATTTCCAATTAGTTAATCACAGTTCAAAGGAGAATGTTTAAACCTTTCATTTTCTTATAACCCAAATTGTAACCCAATTTTCCAATTCCTGATGGCTTTATTACAGAACTAGTTTACATATGTCCTGAAAAATAGGACAGTAATAGTTAAATTTGATATTTTCAAAATATTTATATAATTATAAATTATAGTGTTTTCAAGTTTAAAATAACAGAAAATTATATTTCTATTATATCTTCAGAAGAGTCTGTTACAGAGATGGGTGAATCATCCATCTCTGTATAGTGGATACATCTGATGATGTAAAAAACATTACGCACTCAAAATATATGTACATGGATACACATTGTATTTTATATATGGATAAACTAAACTGCATTCTATATTATCAATTATGTCATTAAAAATATATCAATTTTTATGGTTAGAAATTATCCCCGAATTCAAAACATGAATAAGTTCCAACATGAGTGAAATAAATTACTACTGTCTCTAAATCCTGGTATATTTTAAATATTACTTAACATATTCAAATGTGTTAGAAAATCAGTTACAAGAACAAAATCCTTTTGTGTCAGAAAAGGTGAGATGTTATGTGCCATCCTATTTAAAAAACAAAAAAAAACAAACAAACAAACAAATACAAATGAATGATTATTTTCTTTGGTGCAAATAAGAAAACTTTCTATATGATGATTAAGACAGTCAAAACTGTTAATAAATAATTTTCATATTTACATATTTTGACATGTATTTATGCATCCTTAAGGAGTCTACTTGTGTATTAAAAATTTTCAAAATGTTATGTAAAATATAGAAAGTAAGGGCATAGAAATCTATACTTATTTTTCTGTACATCAGTATTTATCAAGCTCCAAAAAAAAGAAATATCTTAGAGAACCAGAGTCAGTGAAAATTGAATACAATAATAGAATATTACTACACATCAGTTCAAATGACCTAAAACTTCAGCTTTTATTCTTGAATAAGAGTTACAAAATATAGTTTATTTGGGAACCAAAAATACAGTCCAGAGACAATCTCCTACTGCACTTAAAAGTAGAAGATTGGAACATTCTCTGATATGGTTTAACTGAGATACTACAAGCATTTCTTTCAAAACCAACATGTATCAGATTTTGCATCAATAAAGACACAAGTAAATACTTAAAATAATAAAATTAGTTAGAAAAAAAGTTAAAGTGATATCAAGAAATACTGAAGAATTAGTAAGTCAAATACCTTCTTTAAAGCACTTACATTTTTAAATAATGATAAAATCAACTTGTTTTAGATTATCAGCACACTCAACTTTATATGATTAATCACTGTATACTCTATATAGTTATAGATACACATCATTGAAACAAATGCTAAGAAAAAATATTTTGTTTCCATTATATGTTACAAGAATCTCATGAAACATTTATAGCTTACTTTCAAATTGACAAATTTTCTCTAATTCATCTGGTTTCACTAATTATTTTGAAAGAGCTGCATTTATTTTACCATATTCATATCTTATATTTTATTTTCATGTATACTGACTACAAGTAAACCCTTTTCTGAAAGATATGAAACATCATTTTGTATTTGCATAAATTATTTGTAATTAAGAGCATGTGACAATAAATATTATCAATATAATTTCCTTCCCAGGCAATGCAGTGGTGAATATTAATTACATAGATTGAAAATTGCATCAAATCCAGATAAAAACTGTGTCAAGCTACAGACTTACTGGCTCACCTTCATATACAAGAGATAAATCTTTAAGTATTAACTAATAAATATTAATAATGTTGTACTGTGTTGGTGATATTTATAAAATGATCCCACTCACACAATGAATAATTTCAGTTATCTGCAGTAAACTCCAGAATTAAACAGTTCACATATTCTACTTAATATAGTTCCAAAGCATAATAGTAGTGAAGCAGGCAATTCAGATATGCCAAAATGAAGTTGGAAAATGTTTCCATTAAATGAAACAGGCTTATTTTGTTACTAAAGAAAAAAAATGTATGTATATACTTATACTGCTAAAATCTAGGGTAAGAATGAATCTTCTATCCATTACATAATTTACGTATAAGTTAAGAAAAAAAAAAGGTGGGTTTATCCCCAGTTTCAGGTATCTGTTGAAGTTTTGGAATATATCCACTGTGGATAAGATGTGGAGAGTGGAAGTGTACAACATACATAAAGACAGGGAACAAACTTAATTTTAAGAATACTTAAATAGAATCCACAGGTCAAGTTTAATCTCTCTCAGATGAGCTCATAAACAATCATTAATTTGCAAACAATAATAAATGGAGTTATATGATTAAAAAGAAACAAAAATGGCTTTTAGAAGGTCACCTCTTAATGGAGAATTTAAGATTAAAGCAAGGCAGAAATAGCATTTAAAAGAACAGGAAAAACAACTCTAAACAAACTAAACATGAAAATATTTAAGATTTGTTTTCTACAAATGTAGATATACTGATAGCCTCTGAGGAAAACATCCCCTTCTCAAGATATTTCAGCACAACATTCATTATATTAGATAGAAAGTAATTTATTATGAAATAACCTTATAGACAAAGGTGATTTGACATTTGCATATGACTAGGTTTGAATCAAATTTTTTTCAATCCTGTTGCATATTTGTGCTAGTTTTAAATCAGACCAAAAATAACAAACATCTATCACTTTACTTTTACCAAAAGAAACAGCACAAAACAAATGCATGATAGCCAAGTTAGAGAACATATAGATAATTCTATTTACAAACATCATTACACTTAAAGATATCTATACTTCTTATAATGAATCATACTAATGATGACTTTCTACTGCCTACAGAAAGATTTTTTTAACTTAAATGTAGGCTCTATAGCAAGGCTGTATCAAAATTGTAGAAATAAACAAAAATATAAATTCCTCCACAAAAAAATAAAAAATAAAATGTAAAATTGGACATTCTTCCAACACTTTAATAAAAGAATTCACACTGTAACACTTCTGAAAACATCTCAAATTTTACATGATTAGTAAGAATATGTAATAAATTTCATTGCAAATCACAAATACATCATTCAATATTGTTTTAGGACTAATGTTCCCTGAACATTTACTACATTGTTGCTTAGCCTTCATTTTATTAAAAAAAAAGTTTAACAAACCAATTAACTGAATTACGTTATAAGAATGTGTGTGTGTGTGTGTGTGTGTGTGTGTGTTAAAATAGTTTTATGGTATACTATATTTATAGGGTAAAAGTGCTCAATATCCAGGATACAATGTGTGTAAATATAAGAAGTATAGACACCTGCGTTAACAGCAAGTGGTGACAGTCTGTTTCGTGCTTGAACACAATGTGTGGGCTGGATTATAGATTAATTTATATGTTAGTTATTGGGGCCTTATGGGTATTTCTTGTTTACTGTGCTATTGTAACAGATATTGAATAGACAATAAAACAGTTATTTAAAATTATTCTGGTGGTTATTGACTAGAACCAGAAAGTGATTATTTTATAGTTACTGTATAAGGTTGTTTGTTAACTATTAAATCACATTTATTATTAATTACTTCAGTGCATTTTGTATTTTGTAATTATTCACTACTGATTATTATTGAAATTACTTTGTTGTAGTTATGTGTGTATTTGTATGGTTTATTTATTTCCTTTATTTATTTATTTTTTATTTACTTATTTATTTTTTGCCAGGAGAGCATATCTTATTTGTTTAAAGTTTGTTTATTCATATTTTTTAAGGATATTATGTTATCGGTATTGTATATAATATATGTATTTGTATTTTCTTATTGATGTTTTACAAGATGTTAGTTTTTTAGTTTTTAATGTTTAAGTTATAAAGCAAAAATTTGCTTTCATGTTTTCACTTTGAGAAAAGATATGATCTTTTTTTGTAATTTGTGTTGTTCTGGAAAAGTTATTATAGCTATTTTCTTCTCCAAGCAAAGTTTACAGTTTTTAGAGTTTACTGTTGTATGCCGGTACTGTTTTCCTTATTTTCTGTGATATTTTTGGCATGTTTTTAAGTTACCATGTTTGTTTAGGGAGTGTGAAGTTTTTTTTCTATTTATTGTTGTTTAAAAGATGTTTCGTGTGTGTAGTTTCTGTTTCCAGAGCCCTTCCCTTATTCCTATGTATATTTTTCTTCAATATCTGCTGTTTTTACAATGGCTTAGTGTAAATGTATAGATAAAAAAATATCAATTTTCTCAAAACAATTAAAGTGGACATATGAAATTTTCACAAACATTATTTTTAGATAACAAATATCAGATATTTAAGAAAACTGAAAAACTTTTAGTCTTTTGAGAATCAGAATTTACACTATTGACAGAGCATATCTCTAATGTAGCTAAAAGATTAAAAGAAAAAAAATGCAACTAAAGATATTTTTCTGTAAAATAAAATCATTACAAGTAGTTCTCAAAACTTTATATATCAGATAATAGAGGCGGAAAAATCCAGTAGTTTAAATAATATTCAATTATGTCTCTAACCATTTATTACAATGAATAGTGAATTTAGTGCAAATCACAAAATGATAAAATTTAACTGAACTGCAGTGTTATCAAAGGCATAATAAAGTTGAATATTGAAATTAAACTGTATAAATTCAAGATCTGCTATATATTGCATCACTATACCATTTTTAAAGAAAATAGTTCACTTTTCTTTAGGAAAATGATGAGAGACATAAGCTGAAAACATGAAATGAAGCAAAAGAAACCTACACTGATTAGAAACCAAATAAAATGTTTGACTTTACATTCATTATTTTGTGTTCAAAGTTTTTAGTACATATAATATTTTTGTTACAAGGTCATAGCAACAAATTTATTTTCTAGTGATATATGCAATAAAGCATTAAGTCATGCCACCTTATGATGGTTGGAGAATTTACAAATCCTAATAAACTTGTGGACACAAAGGATGAGTGTACAGTCTGGAAAAAAAGAAAAAAAAAAAGAAGAAGAAAAATCGAAAATTATAGTATACTTCCCTAAAATGTTAGTTCTATATTATAAACAATCAAACTAAGCTTTGGCAAATTCTTAAAAGAAATAAGTTACTCAATAAATCTCCAGATTTACAAAAAAGAAAATTACTTTAAAAATCTTACATTTTTACTAAATGGCTGAACCAAATTTTGACAGTCGGGAATAATAATTACACTAAAGCACATTTACCTTTTATTATTTATTATTTTTTTTTTATGATGAAATTTTAAAAAGTTATTTAATGTATTTTCCAAACTGATTTATCATTCAGGAGATTTATGAAGAAACTTAAGAGAGGCCTGAGAAAGAACTTAACTAAGAAGCAGTAAATCTTATTCTTCTCAAAAGCAAAATATTTCTTCAGGCCTAAGCTAAAAATTCAAGCAAGGGTTGTGGGTTTGTGAAGAAATTTAGAACTGTTATTTTAAGCAAGGAATACTTTTTTTCTTAAAGAAGAAGGGAAAAAAGACAATAGCCACCAACCACACCCATTAAAAACAAAAAAAAAAAAAAAAAAAAAATTAAAAATAAAAAGAAAGAAAGAAAAGGAAAGAAAACCCATGGAAAGAAAAAAAAGGCACAAGCAAAAAGTAAAGTAAAACACTCAACTTGCCTTTTTTTTTCTTTCCTGCTTCAGCGAGGTCAAGTGCTTTTCCCCCTTGTTGATTTGTAAAGGATTATTAAAACTCATATTGCCATAATCTCAAAATCATAAAAAAAATCAATCAAAAATTTTCAAAGGTCAACTAAGTAGCAAGCAAACTCTTCACAGCCAGAAATCAGAATGCATGTGGAATTAGACATATAGGGTGAATGAGATGAATTATACAAAAGTCCTAAATTTATGTGAAGAAGTTTTCTAATAAATCAGCAATTCATTATGATCAGTATCATCATTGTTGCTATTGTTTTTTTTGTTTTTTTTAAATCATATTAATAGCCAGGTTTTAGACAAAAAAATGACAAGAATGAAGCATTGTCAAGCTTTGCATCAAGTAATGTATCATAATACAGATAGGCAAAAGTTTTTGTAACAAATGGTGAAAAATAAAATACTGAACTGATTAGTATAGAGAGCCATATGCTGTTTAAAATATTTAAAAGCTTAGCAGTCTTTAGCCAGAACAGCAAGGCCTTTACATATCTAAAACAGAGCCTATCATGGCTCTACATACTAAATCATTAGACTGAAAATGTTATCAAACAGATAAAGGTGAAGGCATAAGTTAAAAATGTGAATAGCAAAAATGAAGATGCTGATCAAAAAATTGCCAAATTAAGAAAAAAGCATTTCTACTGTTTTTAGTATAAAAAAAACCTTTATAAATGCTAGTATGAAACATGTTTTTAATGAAAATGTATATTCATTGCTTGCTAAATGATCAAACAATATTTTAAAATATAAGTAAAAAACTCTTAATTCTAAAAATTACTAAGCTTATTACCAATATATAAACAAACAAGATTTATATGATAAGAAAAGCTGTCAAGAAAAAGGAAAGAAATTAAAAAAAAAAAAAAGAAAAAAAAAAAAAAATGAATCCAAGCCAAAATTTACTAACATCTGTGTTAGGCCCTATTTACATTTCACTAATTAAATAGCTACCACGAAGAAAAAAAAAAAATACAGAGCAGGATAACCTGCAGAGGAGAAAAAAAACCTAGTGTTTATAAATGGTGCAGGCAAATGAGAACAGCACTAAAATGGACTGCATCCGTAGTTATGCCCTGCAAAAAAGACAACTTAAAGTTTATTCCAATTAGTTAAGGCCTGAACACAACCAACCATACTTCTTCAGAATGGTACACATTGTCTTGCCATGAATTGTTTGCTTAACCTCTTCAGAATTATATATAGATTATGTTCATTTTGGACAGTCTTAACTTCTAACTCCAAACCATCTATTTTCATTGCTCAATTCTACTAAATTCTGTTTGAATCAACAATACAAATTAGCAATGATATTTCAATTTTAAAATTTACCAAAGGAGATTTATTTATTCTATAGTACGAATGATGAGGCATGTTTATAACAAAACATGCATGAACACACACACACACACACACACAATTTTAAAACTTGTCTAATTTAGGCAATATACAAAAACAGTACATAATTTACTGCCTATTCAGGTTTTTCCAAAGAATGAAAATTATACTGAAAACTCATCAATTTTCCAATAAGTCCAGAATTACAGCAGATAAACCTCCAAAAACCAAACAATTTGTATAATTTTTGTCTATGAATGTGAAAATATATAGAAGCTGAAATGACTTTTGTCCATTTGTGAGTCACAAAAATAATGTCCAGATATAAATTATTTATAGATGGTACACTTCTCCAAAAATTTAAAATCTGAATGACAATATTCTAAACTTCATAAGAGACAAATGAAAAAATTCATGCAGATGGTCTTTGAACTTTCACTGATGAATGAAGAAAACCAAATACCTTTTTCTTTTTTTTAAATGAAAAGACTGAACTTGAAATTCCATGCCTGCAACCAAATACAGTTCAAATAATACCTACAAATTCTACCCAATAATTCCTCGTCACATTTTTTTAAAAAAAATGTCTAAAACTGTATTCAATCATTTTCTATTTAACACCATAAATATAGAAACTTTGATTCAACATTATAAAAAAGAAAATAAAAATAAATGAAAGAATTTAATAGCCAAAATTTAAGTCCCAAAATTTGCAGAGGTTAGAATCAATAAAACCGACATATACAATCTGAAGGAACATATTAGACATTCAGAGAATAACTTTTAAAAAGGAAAAAGTTTAATACATAAATAACCAAAAGAATATATTACTTGTATCTGACCATCATTTACTGGCTTGGACCCTATACAATTCTCTTTAAAAGAAAACATTCATTCACTTTCATATTAAAGTTCACAATCATGAACACAGAAAATACAATAAACAAGAGAATAATAGTTTGTTGAGTTTTAACAGTTGTGTGATTAAACAATGTAAAGTGTGATAAAAAAGTAATTGGTTTGTGTTAATTTTTAAATTGTTACAAAATACTTGTAATATGAACTCTACATTACAAGATGAGTTTTAAAATAAAAAAATAATTATTTGAAAGTCTATAAAACTTTCTCACATCATGAAATTTAAATCTAGCATAAATGAAATTAAACTTCATATTATTTTTTGAATGTATTGAAAGAATTCAAAATTTATTTTTCAAATCTGATTATTTATTATACTGGCAAAAATGTTTCCAGATTAAATAATTTACTATTGTAATATTGTAAACAAATTATCTTTTGAAGGGGAATAATACTTAAAAAGATTAAATTAAATTTTTTAAAAGGCTATGGTAGGTGTTTTTATGTGTATGGGTGTGTGTGTGTGTGTGTGTGTGTGTGTGTATATATATATATATATATATATATATTTAGTTGGATTGGTGTGAGTTTGGGTTTCACACTATTTGTGATCGTCAAACAAACTGATTAATTTTTAAATTTTGGGTTTATAAATGGTTACATATAGCGGTGTTTATATATATATATATATATATATATATATATATATATATATATAATCATTACACTACAAATATAAATTCTTAAGCCATTTAATAAAATTACTTGTTTAAAAAAAAAAAAATAGTTTTTTAATATTTATAAATTTGAAGCTTGGTAACCCATTTTTTTCTTTTTAATATGACAATTCTGTTCAATTTAATTTTCTACAAGATAGATTCAGCAAATAAAAAGAAATTAGAAAATCATGTTGCAACAACAAACTGGATTTTATAATTAAGTAATATATTTGGGGTTAGCGTTCACAGCACCCCAAAATAATTTTTAATATGCATCAATTATGAATCTATCTATATTTCTGAGATGGGGTATTATGTACACTATTTACATTATTCGGACTATTGTGCTCATCTTTGTCGCCATATTTACTACAACATTTTGGCTGTTGTATGCTCCAGCCTTCTTCAGGTGGTTGGAATGTCGAACTGAACCTTTTATTTAATTCCACATGCCATGTCTAATGGATGTCAGCTCCAAGTTCTCCACCGCCTTAACCAGGTATTGAACTCAAACTGGGTCCTATCACTGGATCTAACTAATGCCTTTATCCACTGTGCCATGTGTACTGGAGGACATTTGTGTATGAATTTCTGGGTATTATAAACCTAATGTCTTCAGCAACCAATTTTCTGGTAAAAACATGCAATTATAACAGCAAAAATTGCAATATGAGCACTATGAACTGGTAAAAAATGGTTGCTAAATATAGCTGATATCCATTAGACATGGCACGTGGAACTAGAACAGTCTACCCCAGTGAGCGAAATAAAGAGTTCAGTTCCACATTCCAGAAGGCCGGAACTTTGTAATAAATATGGTGACAAAGATGAGGACAATAGTCCAAATAGTGTATCAATTATGAAGTTGACACTTTCATAAATATATTTAAAACTGAAAGATAGGTTTATGATAATGTGATTAAGTATAAAATAGTGATTTAATACTTTAGTAAATTAAAATTACCTATTTCATAAAATGCCATGAAAATACTCACACACACACACTAATTTTATACCAGTGTTGAGGAATTTTTTTTCCTGTAATGTGAAGATTCTTTGAATCTACAAATACAGCTTCAGAAGTCATCAAAGAAAATTTTTTTTTTGTTCTGTTCAATTAAAATCTATTCTTCAGAAAGTGGTAATTGTAGATGGTAATTAGGATAGTATAAAAATAAATTATCACAGAATAAACTCACTTTTAGACTAATATTCTTTGTTTTATATGCATCATTTAGAAAGAAACAATTCAGTACATTTGTCATAAAGTGGACAAATGAAAGTTTCTATATTTGATATATATTTATATAAAAATCCATATCTGATATATCTTTATTTAAAAATCTACATAAAATTGTTGCAAAATATTTTTTTAGTTGATAATTTTTTTTATTAAATTGGTTCATTTGAAAACAATATTTAACCTTAATTCCAAACAACTGTAAACTCAACTACCAAAAGAGAAACCAACCAATGAAGGCCAATATATATCGATACCCCAACCAACTTTCTTTTGCTGAATTTTGATCATTTCTCTAAACAGATTTGAGCAAACATCAAGCTTTATTTCTAAAAGTCCATATGAACCTGGAAAAAACTTAAGAGAAAGAATCATATTTCACAAATTAGATGCAAATTATTTTTGAACTCAAGAACCAGTGCAAAAAACTGCACAGTGACATTTTGTATGGCACTGGTTTTATCCACTAATGCCTTGACACAACATCTAAATTTGAGAAAATCAATATTTGCCTAACATTTTCATTTAAAGCCTGGGCCTTTTGCGTGTTACATAACAAACATGTAAACACTTGGGAAGATGGAGCAGATCCACACAAAGAAATGCCACCACCTCACAGGCGAACAAGCAATTTGGTGATCCAAAAGGCTATACCTCTCAGTAGTAACAACTCACCAATTTCTTGTAGTGATACAAACAGTAGCCACAATATTTAACATTATCACCATAATTTCCAGCTTCTTCACACAGCAAACCTTGCGCCTGGGCACTGAAATAAAAGTTTAGATAGTTTTAAAACAAAGAAAGAAAAAAAGAGCAAAGAGTGCTGATAAATATAGAAATAATCTTGCTTAGTATTAGGATACAAAAAGCTGGTGTTTTCACCAACTGAATCAATATTATGTATCTGAAAATCCCAAAAGAGTCAAAAGGAAAATTAATTCTATGAAAAATAATATTAAAATATCAAAACAGATTTTTTCCAAAAAGATAAAATAGTCTAAAAATCATTACTGAAAAAAAGATTGAAAATGCAATTTAAGAGAAAAAAGAGGAAATTATTTAAAGACTTAAATATACCAGAAATTGCATAAATGTCCATAAACACAAAAACAAAAGTCATTTCAATTATTTGCTTAATAAAAGAAAATTTACTGATGAATATAATTTTTGTTCACATGACAGTCAAAACTACCTTCTCAGTATATATATATATATATATATATATATATATAAAAAAATTGTAACTTATTCTTTGGCTAATTTCCACCAACAATAAACTCAGTATTTCAGTTAAATTCTGTATATTCAAAGACAATGGAGTAGACATTTTATTAATTTTTATCTATATACATATGCACACCTTGCATTTAGCTTGATTATAGTATGATTATGTTAACTTTTTTCTTAAGTTTCCCATCAGCAGTATTCAATTTCTAAAGATACCAGTGCAAGTTTTCAGCCTGAAAAATATTAGTTTTATACTAAATAATGTCATAGGAGTGCATTAGTTCATAATGCAAACCTTATATACTAATATTTCAACTTGGCTCATTTTGTGTAAATTATTTGAAGTGGTACAATCTTTTGACTTCAAATTAGGAAAATATTAATACCATCTCACAGCTGAATGTGTTAATTCAACAAAAAGGTGCAACAAAAAAGAGAAAGAACATAGAACAGATTTTTTTAGTCTTAGTTAATGTGATAAAAGAAAATATATAGACAGAAAATTAAATGATAAATGTAAATATTGTGGGTCTGTCAATAATTATGAATCCCATAATATACAGATTTAGTAATCTCCTCTTGAAGCAAAATTTGACAGAATATTGGGTTTAATGTGAGGCCTCACATGTATGTGTGGGCATAGTCAAAATTCAACTAGTTCTCTGAAGGTAATGCCACTGAATCCTATATTGTTTGTCATTTGTTTAAAGGTAAATAAGAAAAGAAATTCATTTAAATACTGTGTAACATTATGGGTGTAGAATAAATGACAATAATTTAAGGATAATTATTAAAAGAAAAAAAATGAATGACCAAACAGCAAATAGTGAGAAGTCAAGATTTCCTAGAGATGTAGGGGAATTCCTCTCTCCAAGATTCTTGAGTGTGGTTGCTGGCTTGGTAGTGAGCAGATTATATTGTACCATTTACAATTACATTACAAGAGAACCTTTTGCCGAGTGAAATGATGGCTTTTGGTTTTCAGTGAGAAACTGAGACGGTGCAACTCTGGTGTATTGGCATGAAGACTGCTGATGCAATCCACTGCGAAGCAACAACCATAATTTGCCAAACACCAGTTTGAGCCACAGAGGATGTTGTGACAATGCAACAATCATTCAGTGTTCTGAGTTTCTAGATATTTGATATAGACATAACCAAAATTTTTATTTATATTATTTTATTCAAGCAATTCTCTGGGTAGACACAGCACTAACAAATGCTGCACTTCTTTATGATTCTAAACTCAAGACATTTCATATATAGAGTGTTTGTAAAGTCAATTTCAAATATTATTAAAATATCTATTAAAAAGGTACCTCTACTTTTTCACTAAAAAAGAGCATAGCATGATGAAAACAAAGTTTTATCATCAAAATGTTTATTTTATTATTAAGAGGAAAACCCAAAGTATTTTTTGACTATTTTATTAAATTTTTTAATCCTTTCTAGCATGTTTGAAATTTTGGTTAAAAATGTATATTTCTTTTTGTGTCAGCAGTGGGCCAAAGATTACTAATTGTATTTAAGCATGCTTTTTCCAGTAAGAAAACAAAACAAAACAAAAAAACAAAAAAAACACATTGATTTGAAAAGTCTTTCAAAAATCAAATAATTGTCAGAATTTAATGAGATTTTCAGGAATTATTCACAAATGAATGAAATTATTTTTGAAATATTTTTTTTTTAGAAAACCTTGGTAGAAATATTTTTTTTTTACAGCTGTTACCCACACTTATTTAATTTTATGAAATTTTGAGAGATTAAATTTTGATTGCAAAATATTTTTTCTTATTATTTACAAGACTCCTTGGAGAATGTATATCATAATTTCTTTTTTCAAGCAATTACTCATTTCCCGAAAATCTGCTCAAAAAATTAGTTAATTAGAAAAGCATTAATTGCTTTTATAAATAAGATATATTATAGACACTATTGTCTTGAGAAAAAAATTATTTTTGATAAATAATGAATTTTTTCAAGAATTGTTTTCATTTTTTAAAATTTTAATTATAATAATTTATAAAGTTTCATATTTTAAAGTAGATAAATTTCACAATTAGTAGAAAATACACCAAATTAAAAAATATAAATAAAATTAAGTCAAGATATAAATATCTACTGAAACAGTTACAATCTGATTACCACTTAAAAAACAAAATATCAAGGCAAACAAAAACACCATATAATACAAACTTTAAGTGGGGCAATAAAAGATGAAAGTGGACAGGTATCGTAACATATGTTACACATAAATAGCAATACACTTTGTTTTATTATTGTCCATTTGATTGTGGTAATTCTGGTAAGACAACAAAGTAAACATGAAATAACTAACCATGTGACATGGAAGTTTTGTTTGCATCCATTTTTATTACATTGCATGCATGCCCCAGTAGCAGCTTTACTTTCACGACTTTGCTCCTCACAAATGTAGCACACCTGAAAGAACAAAACAAATCATAAAGAATTGCTGACAGAGAAACAATAAAGACAAATCCACACACATGCACAAAGGTAAAAAAGGAATATGAAATAGTATTCCTCAGCAGGCTGTAGGAAAAACATGGAGAAGTAAGGTTGAAGCAAGCATTTGTGAATTCAAAAGGCAAGTAATTTGGAATTATGAAATCTTTGTAATGAACACATTTACCAATCTGCCTACTCCCAGTTTGGATAATTGTTGCAATGACATGTGAGAGAAGCTACTTGTCAGCCAATTCTAGTGCATAACTTTGAAGGGTCAACATTTCTGAAAAGCAAGATGGACCTCTTAACTGTTTGTTAAAGTAACATAATGCAGCATAGTGTTGAGGAACTCAAATGAGTTCTGAACAACCTTAGAAGTGTGTCAACTGACTTGTACAGCTGAACCCCACCCTCCAGAAATATTTTGCAAGAAATGAGTTTATTTTTTTGGCTACATCATACTTTAGAGCAAAATTGTGTTGCTTAGTCACCAGTAGTTATTGGATTTTTCTTTTTTCCACAAAGAATAGTCAAAATAAAAAGATAAGATAAACTTTAATGCTGAATATTTTAGAATTTTGTCTGGAAATGTTTTTCACTGTTGCACAAAGTTTTACGAAGAGAAAAATTTTTTTTTAGCTCTTGAAGTTCTTTCATCTGGCTGAAAAAAAGAATAAAAAATAACTGCTAATCTCCAATGATCTTGAAGGACAGCACCATTAGTGTTGTCATTTTTCTCGCCTAAACTACTCTACATATCAATTTTTCTCCAAGAAAGAAAGCTGTTTCACAGATCTCAAAGAGCATATAATAATTTTACTTCCCCCAGAGACCTCAGGTAAAAGTTGACCCTATCCACTTTACCATTTTGTAAGGACCAAAAAACATTTGTATTTCAAATTTAAAAAAAAAAAATTTCACCATTTTGCATGAAATTGCTTCATTTAGTTAAAAATTACATGCAATACTCTTTTAATGACCTCAAATTACTTATTTGGGTTCTTGCATTTTTGTTTGTCCAGGATTTCTAAATATAAAGCCACAAACACTTTGGAACAGTAGAGATTAGCTGAAATAATTTTTTCCAAACTTTCTGAAAAAGAATAGACAATGATGAAAATTATAACAATCAAAAAGCTAAGAAGAAATGTTTAATCATAGATCATGGATGCATTAGGTTTAAGGAAACTGGTAGAGAATCATCAGAAATAAACATGATGGCTCTATTAAAAGATGAATAAAGTTAAAAAAAATAATTGAGAAGGAATGTTGAAGTCAGATATATGCTAATAACAGACATGAAGAGAGATTGAAATTTTGGTCAAAGCAAATTGTTTAATTTAAGAAAAAAATTTTGTAAGAGATTAAAAACAATATTGAGGAGTTATGTCATAAGCTCTTTATCTCAGTCTAATATTAAAGATAATGTATCTGACTACAGAAAAGATAATCACTCAACAGTAACAAATACAAGTAGCTAATTTGGAATGATTTGAAACTGTTAGCTAAAGTAAATGAAGCTATTTAAGACTATAATTTTTATAGACATATCTATACTCTAAATGTGCATTAAAGTTTGAGTTAAATTTCAATTGATATTTGATTTATACATATATCAAATTAAAAATAATCAAACATTGAAAGATTTTTTAAAATTCTTTATTAAATAGAAGTTATTTAAACTTACATAGTGATTTTAATTAATTGCATTAAATTTGTTCATTCATTCATTAAAAAAAATAAAATTTATAATTTTAAATTAGGACTGACTGATCCACAAAATTTTCAAGTATCCTCATATTCACATTATTCTTTTGCTTATAACATCAGGTCTTAGGAGCTATATTCAATTTTTATGCTGGTTAGTCATGAAGAATTATTTCCAATGTTGTAACAAATATTTACAAGAAAATACCAGCTGCTTCATTTAAAAGTTGTTCCAGGAGTTAAAATGACAAAATATCACAATTTTATTTTTTACTGTTTTCACACACTTTTTTTAATATTAATTTCTATTTTTTCTTCAGGATAAAGAGAAATTTACATTCTATACACAGAATTTTCATTGTTATTAAATCCCTTTAAACAAACTCAATTCCCCACATGCTTTCTTTTATTATTGAAAAGACAATCAGAGAAAGAAAGCAAAAGAATTAAGTGGAACTCCCACTGTTATTGAGGACCATAAATCTGATCTCTGCTTGCAGCCATTCCAAAAAGGAGGCAAGAGTTATGCGCTCTTGGATGATGAGTCATATTTGTTCAACACAATAACAAGAAAAGATAAAGCAGGAAATAATTTTATTCATTATTTCTTTTCTCTTCTCTTTCCCACATCATTATAATCATAAAACCTTGTCTTTTATTAGTGTGCAAGATCCAGCAAATAAAAGAGTAGCATAAAGCCAAGAAAAAATAGTTAAGAAAGAGGAGGTAGTAACAAACATAAAAATAATTATTCATAATACTAGATAAAAAAAAATCCTTTTACAGAATCTAGGATATTTATTAGAAGAAATTTTTTTTTTACATCAATCACTAAATAAATTCAATTTCTCAACAGTATTTATTAACTGTTCATGTTGAAGAAATTAAAGTTTAAAATCAGACATTTATTCAAATAAATAGTCCAATTATTGTGTTTAAGTATATAACTCTTAAGTGAGTGCAGTTTCTAAGAACTTGCAAGTTTTCAAATAAATTCACATTTTGCAACAAGAGTTTATTGATGAGTATCACCTACATGACACTGAAATATAGGTCATATTATCTGCAGCTTAGTGGTACAGCACAGTCACTCCTGTATCTGTTAACTTTACAAGTCTTAAGTATCTGAAATTAAGTGAATATTTTCTGTTGCATGAGTTCATCTCACAATTTAAAATGCTGTATAACCTTTACAAAAAGCCAAGCTTTCTATACCCATGAAAACACTAATTTGAATCATTAACACTGTACCAATATTGTGCGTAAAAACATATTCAATACATCAGGAGAATAACAATGGGTAATGACGGTCTAAAATATAGACTAGAAATCTGAAACTACTTGTTTACCTAAGTTTAGAAACAACTGCTCTAAACTACACTAAAAATAAAAGTAAAAATAATTAAAAAAAAAAAAAAAAGGAAAAAAAAAGTAGTTCTCAAAATTAATTATTTGATAATGAAGTAATAAAAATTTAATTTCATGAATTACATAAATAAAATAGTCCAACTTCTGAAGCCATTTGGATTTGTTAATCAGATTTAAAAACTGATCTTTTTTTAAATCAATTGATAAAATACATTAAGAGTATAAAAGATGTTTCATTTAGCTATAAGCATTCATTTTACCAACTTTTTATTCAATCCATTTTATACAAGGTCATCCATTTTAAATATCTAAGAATCAAATTCCTTAAAATTTACTTATAAACATTATGAAAGTTAGTCAGTCAATAATTTATTTTCTAATATATATGCAAATGGCAAAAAATTATTGCTAACATTAGTTTATAAAAGAAATCTATATACAATCAGATTACAATTTAAAAAATAAGGCTAATTTGTAAAATATGAATTTTTACTCCTTAAAGTTAAAGAGGTTCTGTCAAAATCTTTCATCATATTGTCTGTAACTATATCTAACTAGATTTTATTCAAAATCCTTTCATGATCTTGATATTGTTACATTTCAGCTGATATGCATAATTTGTAAGAAAAGAAAAAAAATTCCTATTTCTTAAGTTATTCTAGTAACAATAACAAGTATATGAGGGGAAGAGTTCAACTGTCCAAACAAAATCAAAATCTGGAATCTTTCTTAGTAATATTGTTATACCATAACTTCAAATATTGTAAATAAATTTGATAGAGGTTTATATTTTTAAATGAATTGAATAAACACACACACAATCTAATCATCATATAAATATAGGCATAAGTTCCCATTAAATCATTTCATTATGTTCCTCAGACACATAAGAAAACAATGTTACAATCATGTTTAAATTTATTGTCATTTTCTTACCTTATTGAACCGTTCTTGTGGTACATTCTTTAGTACAATGGGTTCCATAGTTTGCACATTAGCAAACCATGCTTCTGGTATAAACAGTGCACACACAACATGACACCAACCTGTAGGGAAGTGAAGAAATTTGCAATAAGTAAAGAATTTGGGGCACAGAAACAAAAATAAAAATTTATTTCTCTCCCCTTCAGCCTTTCTTTCTGATTATATATATATATATAATGTTATATATATATATATATATATAATGTTATATATATATATATATATATATATATATATATATAATGTTATAT
>OZ038495.1:332500-450000 GCA_964036315.1 Acanthosepion esculentum
CAGAATCACATGTAGCAAAAATATGAAGAATAAAATATATATATATACGAAAACAAATAAATCCATATTATAACCAAAATCATTTGCAGTTTCTCTCCTTATATGTATATATATATAATGACATTAATGAACCAAATTGGAATTTAGGTTAAGCATGTTTATGTTCACTTTACACTAATGGCTTTAGCAAAGACTCCTTCTCCCTGCACAGTCCCATCACCAGTATGTTACAACATTTAACAGAGAAGTAAAAACCACTCTCCTAAAACTAACTTACCTGTCTGAACAATAGCAACAAAAACCAGTTACCCTGATAATCCACTTCTGAAAAATCTAACCAAATATCAATTTGTTTTTTTTAAAAGAAAAAAAGCTTCTCGGTGAGCGCATCCTTGTGCGCGCACACACACACACACACACACAAAGCTTTTTTATTATAGTCACAGTTAATGTCAGCAAATAGTTATTATTCAGCTGGTTACAAACATTTTATTTAAAATTGTTTAAAGTTGTTTACAACAATTAATTTAATAACAAGAAATATAAATTACTCAATTTGCTTAATGTTATCAGTTGGTTATTGTGATCTAAAATACTGTCATCACAATAATTAATTTTTTTGTATATAATACAAATTTTAAATTGATTATGTTTGTGACAATGAAACATTAAGACAAAATTCATATGCAAATCAATTATATCAGAATTTTATCTTTCATGAATTCATTTATTTTAGGAATGACATATACAGGGTTATTGCTATTTCATAAATGACATTAACTTCATCTAATATTATATATACTACTGATGAGCACATAAAATAAAATCATCCACCATTCTTGCAATACTGTCAAATAAACCACAAACATGAGTTTCAATTCAACCTATAAATTTTAAAATGGCATGCATAAACTATGCAAGTTTATTTCCATAAGTAATTTAAATAGCTATGACAGTAATGAAATATATTCTAAATAACGAAAAAGTATAGAAAGGATCATGTAGCATAGCATACATAATAGCCAAGTGGTTAATATAAAAAAACACTCCATAATAAAAGGAATATACAAATAAGTTATTGGTCAAATAATTAGACATGTTATCAACAATCTATTTACAATTTAAAAAAAAAAAAAGTCCATATTTAAAAACATAACACAAGCTAATATTCACTTTTGGATTCACACATCAGTCAGCCTAAATTAAAGCTGAAATGATTGGAAACTACACTAAAGAATGACAATATGACAAATGGAACAATTTAAAAGAAAATTCCAGTACATTATTGGATGATGATTTAATAGCAGCCATTCTTAAGGAAAGTGCATTTTCACAGACAATGCAATATAGAATCCTCAGATATCAATTCTTTAAATTTATATATATTTAATTCCATATCCATTCAGAATACAGGAGATTAGAGACCTTGACAGATTACTTTATATCGGTGAGTTGTCATGGCTTCTTGAGAAAGGAAGCAGAGTTGTTCTCCATTGCTATCTTCATTTAAATTTATTTTCACTTTTTAAACTGAAGTTGTAATCAGTTTGATTTGCTAACAGCACCATTTGCACTCACTCCCCAAAATCAAACTGAATCTCTAGATTTTTGTGGCGGAGTATTGATCCTTGGTCAGAACTTTTCAATATCCCCACTTAAAAGAATCAATGCTTTCTTTCAGGAAATGCAGAATATCCAAATAATTCTCCAAGATTCAAATTAACCTTTTAATTCAATCTCATAATGATCAAAGCATATTACATGTGTACATACATTAGGATTTCTGTTTTAACTTTAATTTATTATGCATGAAACAGCTACAATTATATTTTAGTATGGGTTAAAAGTGACAATTCAAATATGCTAACCTTCAACCAGTGTGCATATATATATATATATATATATTTGCATGTGTGTGTGTAGGCAAAAATAGACTGTCATGTCTTAAAAGAACAGTGTCAAAAGAATGTTTTTTCCCCATGACACCACTTTTATTTAAGTACTTTAATACATACACACACACGTGTGTGTGTGTGTGTGTGTGTGTGTGTGTGTGTGTGTGCGCGCCTTCATGAAATCGATAAAAAAGAGCATAGTAATAAGAATGGTCTTAAAACTTGATGAAAAATTTTTTTTATTGTCTTAATATTTATGTTATTAAGAAGACCAAAGTATTTTTTGAAATTTTTTACTCATTCTTAGGACGTCCAAAATTTTAGTTAAAAATTTTGTTTTTTTTGAGTTAGTGAAATTAGTGATTTTCAGCCATTTTTTTTAGGATTTTGGAAACAGAAATCAAATACTTTGTTTAAAAATCTCACAAAAATCAATTATACATTTTTCAAAAGCTATTTGAAGAAAATTAGAAAAATTAAAGTTTATTTAATAAATTTTGAAACAAACATTAATTTTCTTTACAGAAAATATTTAAAAATAAGAGAAAGCAGGCCTTAACAACGGTGATGATTGACAATTGATGAGTAATAACATGAGTATTGACAGCTAACATGAGATTTGAGTAATCATATAGAAGGACAGAAGTGACAATCTTTTTTAGTTTTAAGTGAAGCAGCTTATTTACCTCGTAATTATTAAAGAAAACTTTCAGTCTAATATTTTTTATTTAAAAAAAAAATTTTTTTAAGTACTGTAGCTTTCATCTTACGTTTGTTGATAATTTCTGAAAAATTAAATACTATAAAAAAAATTGAAAAAAAAAGTTCTGAGTGAGATAGAATTTCATAAGAAATGTACATAAAATTATAGTATAATTTTAAGTCCACGTGAAATTTTAAGGTATTAATTTTATGCTCAATTTATTAATTTTTAAAATATCTCATAGAAACTGACATAATACAAAAATAATACTATATAAATTTTATAGAATAAGTAGCTAATAATTGTAGGTATCTTTCTCATTTGAAATGTTATAAATATTTTTAATGTTAATTTTTATCCCATATTTTTTATTTTTAGTTATATGACAGTATTGAAACTGATTTGTTTTTATTAATTATGTAATCATTCCACTTTTTTTATTTATTCAGTCAAGTAACAATAGAGGCATAAAAATTAAATCTTGGTATTGCAGACAATGGTAATCCTTGTTGTTTGATGAATTCCTTCAGTGAGATCACCTGAGGATATTTATCACTGAATCATACAGAATGTAGTGGTATAATAATCTACCATGCTACACACTCACTAGATTTTTTTTAGTTTCAAGCACAGATAAAATCAGATGAATTTCTTCTCTTGGTTATTTTGTGAAGAAATGTAAGTGTCTGTAAGAGGAAAACAACTCTGAAACTACTTGATTTTTGTCATGCTTTGTACTGTCTTCCGTACATTTGAAATAAATGATTTTTATAGACACAAAAACAATGTTACATTCAATTTTGTACACTCTGATATTTTGCAGATTTTAATAAGCTTTATAATTTATGATCTGTAAAGAAATATCTATTTAATAACACCATTATCTAAAAAAAATAGCTTTTTTCACTAATTTTAAAATATTTTACAACTTTAATGTAGAAAGTGCAAATTGTATTAAAAAAATGAAAAATTGTTGTAATAATTTATTTTTCATGGAAAAAACTTTTGTTTTCAAACAATATTGTTCTTATTCATAGAAGCAACTAAAAATTTTTGTAATTAAATACTATCTTTGTTTTATTGAGATTTTTATGTTACAATTCAGAGCTGACTTTTGGTAACTGGTCTCTTGATTTTACAAAAAAAAAACAAAAAAAAACAGCATTTAATTTTTAGATTTATCATAAAATTAGGCGGGGGATGTAAGCACATAAAAAAAAAAAAAAATTATTTTATTTGTGAATAAATCCTAAAAGTTTCATTAAAATCAGACCATATATTTTTTTGCAAGATTTTTAAAATTTATGTCTGTCACTAAAAGGCGCTAAAATTTGCAATGTTTTTTTTTTCTTTTAACTAATGACACTTTCGCAAGGAGAAACAATTTTTTTAATCAAAACTTAGAATGTTCTAAAAAGGATGCAAAAAATAATAAAAAATACTTTGGTCTTTCCTCTTAATAATAACAAACATTTAGACAATAAAATTTTGTTTTTATAAAGTTTAAGGCCGTTTTTATCATGCTATTCTCTTTTTTAGTGATTTCATGAAGGTATATCGCTATCACACTTTATTTTAGGATAATTACATCTACAGTTTTATACTGGTAGTACCAAGAATAGGTTTAAAACCCGGTGGTATCAGCACATGTCTTCTTTTACTAATTACTTATAGAAATAATACTTTACTTTCAAAATATTTGAATATGAAAATAAAACTCCTAAAGTTAAATGGAAAATTTTTAAATTGGCAAGAACATGTTTTCTGTGTTTACAGGAGAAAATACAGATTATCAGGTTTTTGAATTTTTTTTTTAAGCGTTTCACCCCAAGCAAGGCGGGAAGCCAATAGCATGCAAGGAGTTACAGAGAGTTGGAGCTAGAGCAAATAGGAGTGATAGAGGAAAGGATGAGGAGAAGGATAAGGGATAGCTCAGGGCATCTGGAGACATCGATTGACATTACATTTGAATAGTTGGAGATTATAGCTATCAGAGAAACAGGAAGAGGGGAGGGAGTTCCACAGGCGAGACATGAAGCTATTGAAATAGAAGAGATGGCTACATTTAACAGTTTCGACAGTGAAAGGGTGTGAGCGAGATGCCAGCCTGGTAGAGCGTTTAAATTGATGAAGTTTGGGAATGATTTGAATTAATGGTTCGACTGACATCTTGAGAATTTCCATGGATTGGTTTTATTAACACCTTATATGTGACCATTTAGGTAACAGTTATATTTTATTTTGGATGATCTATATATTTTAATTAATTTTATATGATGTATATGCTTAAAGTTCCATTTGATCTAGTTATTTCAATAATTTTGTTTGATCTATATATTTTAATAATTTTCATTTATTTCTTAAAAGGCCATATTATTTACCAACTATAAATTGTGAAATTCTAACTTTTAACTCACAAAGTATGCAGTTTGCCAAAAGCCTTGTTAAATTACATTTCCTTTCTCCATAGGAAGTATCAATTGTCTTATGGCTACAATGTAGCAAACTTAAATGTATTGAATGTAATATCTATGCTGTCAACAGAAGATGGGCATTTGCCACCAGCTAGTTATCCCAAAGGACCCTACAGCCTTATAAAAATTCTTCAGTATGCTATTGAGTTAATCAGGGGTGATGTTTCTTCTAATCTTGGAGCCAGCCTCAGTAACTCCTTGCTCTTGGAATTGCAGTTTATGAGCCATCTCAACTCTAGTGTTGATGTAAAAAATATCATCATTGACAAATGCAAAATAGATAGAGCAAAGACAAAAGTGAAAACAAATGCCCATGAAAAGCATGATGAAAAGGTGTAAAACCTTGTGTGTATTGGAGTTGATGGAAAAAATGACAAAGCAACTTTACTCTGCAAAGAAATTGTCAAAGCAAATGGAGAGAAAAAAAATGAAAAAAGAAAAAGGACCAGAATGCTACTTGACTTTCACAGAGGAGATGAGATATGAAAGTGTATATCTCACTCATAGGGTTCTCCCCCATACTGGTGCTGTTCTTGCTGCTGTTTTGGAAGAATTTAAGTGTGGGTACACTTAAGGCCGTTCTTGTCGATAACACTAATGCAAATACAGTTTATGAAGCTGGACTTGTTACCCACCTGGAGAAAAATTTACAGAGAAATCTACATACCATTGGTTGTTCCTTGCATCAAAATGAAATTCCCTTTAGAGCTTTTTTCAGGTATGTCGATGGTACAACAAAAAGCCCTGCATCATTCAATGGTCCACTAAGTATATTGTGTGAAAATGATTATCATCATTTACCCCAAGTACCATTTACAGCAGTTGGTAGTCCTCTGGATGCTTGGACTATTGACAATAAAGATGATCTAAGATGTGATCAGAGACTTCTCTTTGAATATACAGTAGGTATTTCTAGGAAAAAGGTTGACCCTAGATTTACATCATTGAAAATTGGTCCAATAAATCAGGCAAGGTCGTTAACATTGTCCATCAGGCAAGGTCGTTAACATTGGCCATCAGGCTAAAGTGTTTATGGACTTCAGGTGCTTACACAAAAAAGACTTTCTTGTAAACTTCACAGCCTTATTAAATTTATCATTGAAGTATAAGCCATTAACTGGTTTGAAATAAAAAGAGATACTAAGTTCCATAACCAGCAACTGTATACTTTCAATATAATCCAAAGGATAAAGTGACAACCACCTGAAATCCAAAAGATAACATTAAAAAAACATACAGCATAATGCTTTTGCCTTACTGCCCAAAAATGTTTTCTACTCAATGGTGAAATCAGATGAAATGGAAGTGAGGGAAGAAGCTATAAAAAGAATTTTGGGCATTAGATAAGTAAACATTTATTCATATAAAACTGTTTAAATTAGTTATGTTGATTTATAGAACCATTTTAAAGTTCTAAGTTCATCATAAATATAATGCATTGTTAAGATAACTCAATAAATTAATTTATATTGTTTCAGGAGTGGGGAGCCAGCCAAAAAAAGATTGCAAAAAAAAAGAACAATTTTGAAGTTAAACGTTAATTAAATGTCCCATTTAATTAACCTGACATGAATTGGAGTTTGTCACTTACAGAAGGATTTTCAGAAAATGAACTTCTGGAGTCATTAAGGAATGGTACAAAGCTGGAGTTGCCAGATTTGCCTTCACACCCTCAAAGTGTTGAACGAGCAGTCAAATTAACCACAGAAGCTTCCCAATCAGTGTATGGCTTCAAAGCAAGGCACAAGCACATAATTGCAAAAATTTTGTGCCGTAAAATAAGGCCTTTCTCTTCTTCTAAAGGCTCTTAGATGGAGCAATTTAACACTATATGTTAAGCAATAGTGACTATTATTTGTAATAATCAAAGTTAGTCGTTTGAGGTTATTTGTATTTTTATATTTTTTATTCTTCTAACTATTAATGTACAAAATTTAAATTTTTAAGACTGACAATTATTAAAGAAAGTTTTCTTTGTTAGTTTTCATTGTAAATCTCCCTAATAAGTTTTTCAAGGGATGTTCAAATTAAAATTGTGGTTTTTAAATAAAATGATCCCCTACTTTATGTCCAGCAACATTCATTATTTGTTTTCTTTGTATTTTTCATCCATAACAGAAAAAAAATCATGTTTTTTCAATCTTTTAAAATGTATCCACTGTTACTGTTGAATTAATGTGGTAAAAAAAGGCACATTAAAGGTGCCAGTGACGATTTGTGTCGACGTTTTACATTTGAATCCTAGTTATATTTTCTTTATATTGATAAAATAAAACAACATTCTTTCCCTTAAATACTGAGATTGTTAAATTTTCTGATTAATTTTTAGGCCAAATGTTGCAAAAACAAGGGTTTTTCAATTTTTGTATACAATCTTTAATGCTATTTCCTCAAATAATGATACCAGTTAGAGATCTAGTTTTTGGCATCAGTACTTACTATATCAATACACAACTTTCTATGTCTGATGCAATTTGATATTTTGAAAAAAGTCAAAAATCAACCTACCCTAATATATTACATATATACACACACACACACAAACATGTGCATGCATACACACACACACACACATATAGACACACGCACACACACACACACACACACATACATACACATTATCAAGGATGATTTTATTTTTACTTTTTAAATGAACATATGAGTTGTGTGTATGTATCTAGAATTATAGGGACATTTTATTTCCCAAACACAGTCAGCACATAGTGGCCATGTTCGTAGTTAATGTTATTAATTGTTGGCTTTTTCTTTTTTATTTTTAGGGCTTCCACTATTTTTAACCTTTTTTTTTTACATGTAGATGAGATTATTATGCTTGCATTTTTTACAGTATGTTTTAGATGGTGTGTGTGTGTACATTTAAATGAAGCTGTGGTCAAACAGTTTTTACACACAGTTTCCAGAAAAGAAAACCCTTCTATGAACACAAGAAAAATTAAATAAAAAGGTTAATCACAATAGCTTATCAGTCATCTTTAATGAAATATATATATATATATATATATATATATATATATATATATATACACACACACACATACATATACATACATATCACACATGCACAAATATATACATCCCACACATATCTATACATATCATACACACACACACATACATATCTCTCGCACACACATTATTAAGTGGCACATGAAGAAATGCTTTTTATACAAATTTCTAATCAACCAATGATATGACAGCAATTGAATGCATTAAGCATTTGATTGATCATGATGATGTGCTAAATTTCACTTCATGTATATGTATAGGAATGAAAGATTATTTAAGTAAATTTGAATATGTCATGATCATTGGTGCCACACTGGTAGGTGATTTTAAAAAACATCTAATCTACTAGGATTTTCACGCACAATCAGATCTAGTGTTTACAGAGAATGCCTTCCCCCAAAAAAATCATCAACCAAACTCCTTTGTAGATAAAAGATATCAAGAGAATAGTCAGACTGGTTTAAGTTGAGAGAAAGACAATAGTAGCTCAAATAACCACATTTTACAACAGAGATATACAGAAGAACTTTTCTGAACACACACATTGACCCTTGAAGCAGATGAGCTACAGTAGCTAAAGACTATGCATATATCAGATAAATACAAGAAACTGAGGCTACAATTCTCTAAGGAACACAAAAACTGGACAAAAGAAGATTGGAAAAATATTGCCTGGTCTAATGAATCTTCATTTCTGCTGTGACATTCAGATGATAGAACCAAAAATTGGCATAAACAACATGAAAGTATGGAATCATCCTGCCTTGCATCAACTGTACAGCTTGGTGGTGGTGGAATGGTATGGAAAACATTTTCTTGGCATACACTAGAATTCTTGGTACCATTGTTTAAATGCCACAGCCTATCTAGGTACTGTGGCTGACCATGTGCTTCAATCTCTGATTATGGTGCACCTATGTAATACTTCCAGCAGAACAATGCACAATGTCACAAATCAAAAACTGGCAGATTGGATCATGGTACACATCAATGAGGTTTCTGAGTTAAAGTGTCCTCCACAGTCACTGGATCTCAATCCAACAGAGCATCTTTGGGATGTGGTGAAAAGGAAGATTCAAATCCTGGATGTCCAACACTACTAGAAGAATATACCTAATAAAGTGACCTGTGAGTTATATAAATATAAAAGTTAATTTTAAATAATTATAAATAAAATATAAAAGTTAATTTTAAATAACTGGTAGAGTATCCAACTAAAAGATAAAAGCAGACCTAGAAAAATCAATAGCAAATTAGCTTAACCTTCCATTTCCCGAAAAAAATAGAAAAATATAAATACTGAAATGGAAAACAAATAGATTCTGTCCATCAGTTTAAAGATTATTATACAGTATATCTTTGAAATTGATATTTTTTTAGATTTTTCTTAAATAAAAAGAAATTCAATTCACAAAAAGGTTTATTCTTATATTTCATAAAGTTTTTTTTTTTTTTAGATATTAGAGAATAAGCTAGATAACTTTTTCAATATTAAAACTATAAACAATAATAAGCAGAAGTTATAAACAATTTATTTATACAGTTATATAAAACCATTTTTGTTATTCTTAATCATTACACTAATTTCAATTTAAGTTTATATTACTTTGTGTGATACAGCAGGATTAAAAAGATTAAATGCATTATTTTTTTTACCTATTTTAAACTGAATAATATTAACAAGTGCTTTTGCAATTCCATATCAAATAATTCTGTTTAGGCAAAAAATGTTTCTTATACAGTGAAATTCTTTGACATTGATTTTATTTACAAAAGGTGAAGGATAAACTGAAAAGCTACCATTTCCTTTCTCTTCCTTTGAAAATGTAACCCCATTTTTACAAAGGGAATAAAAACCTATTTTAATAAAAATTATATTTGTCAAGAACTTAATCATCATTATTTATGAGGACAAAACATACTATGAAACTAATTCTCTTAGTCTTTAAAGGAACCTGGAATTCTGAACAAAGACCCTATATCAATATTTAAACCAAAACTTCACCCTGATAGCTCTTGATAAACAGAAGATTTCATCTCTTATAAACTCTTAGAATAAAGCAAGGTAATCAAAGCAGATCATTATCCTAAATTTGAAAGATTTAAGAGGAAATATTTATGTCCATAATCTCCCGCTCTACTAGAAAGTATGTTACTCTAGTTATAAAAAAAGTATTTTCTGTGGCGCTTAAGTCTTTCTAAAAATTTGTCTATTTTTTTGTTAAATTTTATACTATTACTAGAATAGCATTGTTTGTTATACAGGAATAAAGTGTCACTGTCAACACTTGAGTTTGAACATAGATCACCAGTGAGCAAACACAGGCGATCCCATTATTGAATTAAGTAGATCATGTGACCATAGAGGAAATGCATATATGTAGGAAGCAGTTGACGACTGCACTTCTATTCTATCCTCTACTAATCTATGGACCCCTATTCTCTACTCTACTCACTATACAATTTTTTATTCAGATCACTATACAGTGGTTACTATTCACGCTAGTATTGACAAGCAAGTACTATTAGTGCGAGTGCTATTCGAAGGCATCTGACACCAGCATTGTTCAACAGCGTACTATAATTGTATCTGCGATTACAAAATCTGTACTACAACAAGCATTACAAAAGTCACAATGAGTATTTGTTAGCATTGCAAAAGTGACAACAAGTGTTCACTGACATCACAAAAGTGGTGAGAAGGATTCACAAGGATTCCTTGAACTTACATGAGGATTCATTCAGCAGAGTTCAGCAAAATGGAAGAACTAAAAGCTATCATGATTCAAATGTTGGTGCTAGAGAAGCAACAACAAGAACAACAGTTGTGACAACAAAAACAACATGAACAGCAATTACAATTGCAACAACAACAGAAGTTTTTTGAGTTGTTTACCAAAACCATGGAAGAAAAAACAGATTCATTCACTGCAGATGTTGTTGCTAATTCAATCAGCGAATTTGTATACAATCCAGATGAAGGGATAATTTTTCCAGTTTTTTATAGAAGATACAAAGAGATCTTCAAAACGGATTGTTCACAATGGAATAATGAAAAGGAAGTTCGGTTATTATTAAGGAAATTGTCCCCTGTGGAATATGAAAAATATGTGAATTATATTTTGCCAAAAAAAGCAGGAGAGATAAATTTTGAGAAACTGTTCTAATACTATCATAAATTTTTGGTTAAAGGTATTTAACCTTTACCACACTATTTTTTTTCTATAATTGTTCCCCATGCTACTGCATATTTTTTAAGGATGCAAAAACATGAACACCTACTGTTTTAAAATTGTTATAACTTTCTTTGTATTGTGTGCATAGATTTTAATTTTTGTACACTAATAAAAGAATAAATGAGTAATATTTTGATGTAATGCATTACGTTTTGCATGCATATTTTGACGTTGAAATCAAAAAATTGAAAAGCAAAATGAAAAATGCGAAATAAAAAACAGATACATTAAAAGTACATAAATAATTCAACATACTTTAACTTTTATTATGCCTTGTGGAGTTCTGGGGGTGCAATAAGAAGCAAAATTGCTAAAAGGGCTTTCATTTTGTCAAAAAAGTGACGCGTTTTCTTGTGTTTACATACAAGAAGACACTAGCATTTGTTTGCTCTTTCTTTCATCTGACTCTTTTATTTGTCTCGTTGACGAATGAAGTTATTATTTCATTGTTTATAAATAGACAAAATAATTCACCTTCAGAAATTCTATTAGATATATTGACGTTTGTCAGAAGCTTCCATAAAATTACTCAGGCATGGATGATAGTAGGCACTAGTGGTCATCGTCACTTTCCTCCACATCACCAGCGTGGTTATCATCTCCATCCACTTTACCATCAATATCCACTCTAGTAAAGCCTTCAAAATAATCATCAGAATGTTAATCAAAGAAAAACTCCCGAATAAAGGCTTTGTTGGCTGTTGACGTGGCCATTTTTGTTCACCAAAAAAAAATTAACGTGGGTTTAATCGATGTTACACCTCATGTAGAGTCTAGAAGAATTCAAAATGGCTTTAGAAAACGGAAATTTAGACTTGTCCCAAAGAAGTAGGAGGTGATTTCCAGCTTAAAATACCAGAAATAACAGTTGACAAGTGTTTATTTATAGCAACTGTCTCAGGCGACGGAAGTCACCAATAGTAGTAAGGGAGAGAATTCTATGGCAACTATTGTCACCTGTAGTGTGGTAATGGTCAATACACAATGACAATGTCTTACTAAAGTCTGACAATAAAGATTTTGTCACTTATGCAAGAGTTGTTATTCAAAAATGTGAAAAATTCAAGTTAAATGAATAAACTCCAGATTTATTTAAATGCCTGATATTCATACAGGGTTTAACTTTTAATAAGGACGCAGAGATAAAATCCAGGATACTTGCTAAATTAGAAATGGATTCCAAATTAACTCTCCAGAAAATAATGGAAGAATGTCAATGTATTGTCAATTTGAAACTCATTATCGCAAGGATTGAGGAAAAAGACAATTCACAAGTACATAGTATCCGACCATCTAAGAGGAAAAAATACAAACGTTTTCAACTCCTAACAGAACAGGAAAAAAAGATGATGAACCCCCCCTCAATACCTAATACTTGTCATGGTTGTGGAGGTAAGCATTTTAAAACAGATTGTTTCTTCAAGAACAAAAAAATGTTATGAATGTGGGAGATTAGGACACAAAAGAACATGTTGCAGATACAAAAAAATGGAGAAAAAATAAAATGTAAGTGAACATGATAAATACATGGATTAATGAGAAGAAGCCTAAAAGGGAAATTTAAAAAAAAACATCTCAAAAGTTATTTCAAAAGAGGAAATTTGTGATTGTACAAATTAATGATGTAAAAATAAAATTGCAACTAGATACAGGATTTGATATCACTATCATAAATGAACAGACATAGAGAAAAATGGGTAAACCCAGTTTACTGACATCTAATAAAGTTGCCTATGGAGTCTCAGGAAAGAGATTGAACTATTTGGGTGAATTCAGCTGTAATGTTTCTTTTGTGAGAAAATAAACAAAAAAGCAGTAGTGTTTGTATTAAAGAATACTGCTAATTTATTTGAAACAGGCTGGATTGCATTATTTGATCTTTGGGACCTTCCAATTAATTCATTTTGCAACAAGATAAATGTTGTTACAACCAGTACTAATACAGTAACTGAAAAATGAACTGGAAAAGAGTTTTCCAGAAGTTTTCTCAGAAGGTCGAGGGACATGCACGAAAGCAAAAGCTAAGTTTGTATTAAAAGAGAATGTAACACCGACATTTAAGCCAAATATGGAGTGTAACTTTTGTGGCCTTAGATCCAATTAATGAATTGTACAGAATAGAAAAATTAGGTGTGATCTCTAAAAAGACCATTCTGAATGGGCATCACCAACAGTCTATGTTAAAAAAAAAAAAGAATAATAAAATCAACGTGTGTGCTGATTTTTCAGCGAGGATAAATGAAAGTTTAAAACAACTACCTGTTACCAAGTCCAGAGGAAATTTTTGCCAAATTGAATGGAGGTAATTTTTTTCTAAATTGGACCTGTCAGACACTTACCTACAAGTACTAGTAGATGAAGACTGTTAAAATTATTGACAATTAACACTCATGGATGGTTATACAAATTCAACCAACTTCCTTTCGGTATAAAGGTGGCACCAACCATATCCCAACAGATAATGGATACCATGCTTGGCAGTTTGGACTGTGCTCAAGCATATTTGGATGACACACTTATTAAAAGCAAGACTTAAAAGCAAGACTTGAAAGCAACATATGGAAGCTGTAAAAAAAGTATTTGAGAGAATTAAGTAATATGGTTTTAAGATTAGTGAAGGAAAATGCAAATTATGTCCCTACTTAAATATTTAGGACAAATTATTGATTAAAACGGTAGATGACCAAATTCTTCAAGAGCAAACGCAATGAAGGACATGTCCACTCCAACAAATGTAACAAAGTTACAAGCATTTTTAGGGTTTGCTAATTACTATCACATATACATATATATATATATATATATATATATATATATATATATATATATATAAGGAGGTACGATGGAGTAATGGACAGCGGCTTGGATTGAGGAATTGGACAGCTGAGTTTGGATTACAGTCGAATCCATTACATTCACTTACATGCTAATACCCTTGGGAAAGGTGTGACTCCTCTTCTTCTCCCTCCAGCTATGGGTAAATAGCAGGACAGACTGGGTTCTATAGCCTTGGATGGCAACTGGTCTAGGAGAAGGACAACTCTGAATTCGAAACCTGCAGAGGGTCATTTGGGGACCCTGTGGCACGTAGTGCACCAGGTCTGTTTTTGGCCCTTCAAAAAGTGTGGATGGTCCCGCACAAAATCTTCACCACTATAATCAAATCTCATGTGCTGTTGTCGGGCTGTTGGTTTCCTGGGAACTGATCTGCTTGAACCTCATACGCCGAATTCGACAAGAGTCAAGAGTAGTATATATACCAAACATGCACAAATTAAAAGCACTCTTGAATAACCTGCTAAAGAAATTGGACTGATGTCAAAATGCTTTTGAAGAAATCAAGAAAGCCTTAACATCAGATTTGTCACTAGCTCATTTTGACCCTAAATTAAAGATTGGGGTTGTATCAGATGCAAGTGATTCGGGTATCAGACCAGTGATACTACACAAATATAAGCACAGTACAACTAAACCAATAGTTCATGCTTCAAAATCATTAATTGCAGCTGAAAAAAGCAACAGCCAGATTGAAAAGGAAGTATTGGCAATCATATTTACTATGAAAAAGTTTCACAAATTCATACATGGTAGAAAATTCATACTACAGACAGAGCATCATTCATTATTGTCCATATATTGATAAAAAAGGGTTTTCCTACATACAGCGATGCACCACTGGGGGATTTAAGTCATGCAGACGGATTGTCTAGATTCTGCCAACCACTTGAAAACACAGTAATTGCAGCGATAAGGGCCAAAAGTGAAATTATTAATGTATTATATAATACTATAAGAGAACTGCCCATAACATTGGAGGAAATAAGAATTAAGCCAGAAAAAAACGACTTTATAATGAAAATGAAGAAGCAATTAAGATTTAATAGAAAAATTAATGAAAATAATGCATTTTCATTATGTGATAATGTACTTATGTACGCAGAAAGAATTGTGATACCAGCATCGTTGCAAAAGTAAAAAAAGAACAGCAATGGAACATTTGAATATTGAACCGAAGCTGAAGAAATATAGACTCCAGAGGAAGTCATATCAAAAGAGAGGTGTTATATATGAATAAAGTGTCACTGCCAACACCTGAGTTTGAACATAGTGAGCAAACACAGGCAATACCATTATTGAATTAAGTAGACCACGTGACCATAGAGGAAACGCATATATGTAGGAAGTAGCTGACAACTGACGACCACACTTCTATTCTATCCTCTATTACTATACAGACCCCTATTCTCTACTTTATTCACTATACTATTTCTATACAGTGATTACTATTTGCGCAATTATTGTTGTGCAAATGTTATTCAAAGGCACCTGATACCAGCACTGTTCAATAGAGCAGGTCGATTTTGGAACCCCGGTGAAGCAATGGTGATGATAGTTGGAGTTTGACATAAAAAATACCTACACCAAATATTTTTTTTCCAAATTGTTAACTTCGTTTGAGGAAATGACTTTAAAAGTTGAAAAATTGCAGCAATTAAATGTTTTTCGGTGAATTGTCAAGTACGTCCCGTCGTCAAAACAATCCGTACCGTTTGGAAAATGAAATCAATGTTTTAAACTACATTTTTTTCATACACTAAATAAAAATGAGTGAGGATAATGAAATAATAAAATAAATATTAACTGTAAACGCAAAATTGTGTTTTTAAGTAACAGCGACAGAAGTTTGCTTTTTTTTCCCAGGAACTTTCTTTGGTGGGAACATTTTAGTTTACACCGTTGTAAACACACGCTTGTTATTGCTTGAGAAATTAACGTCTCTATATTTTTTAATTTTAAAAATAACAATTATAGGCTAAAGACATAATTATTTCGAAAGGAGAAACGAAAAAAGACTTGTTTAAAATATATATTATTATATTTTAAGTGTCTGCAGCAAATTTAAACGTATTTGTTTCATCCGCTGAAGAAATTATTCCCATTGTTGGTAAGTTACCTTTTTTTCTTTAATTTGTTTTTCTATTTCACAATAAATTCTTTTTGAAGTTTTTATTAAAATATGGTAATATTCCAGTTTTATATTTAAAAAAAAATAGCCCATACAATTTTATTCTACACATTCTTTACGAAACATATCCACGTAAATTTTCAAGTTTTTCTAGTTAATAAAAAAATTACTTTGCAGAAAATTAGTGGCAAATTTGTATTTCTTTTATTTTTAGGGGGTAATTTGTTTTTTAAGCAGTATTGTTTTTCTAAAATTATAGTTTTAAAATCAAATAACCCACAAAGGTTAATATGAGTAAATAAAGAAACTGCTTGAAAGGTTTTTCAAACTCTAAAAACACTACACACTCGTTTAAAATGGCACAGCTACAGCAAGAATGAATCCCTTTATGGATAAATTCATGTTATCCAAAGAGGAGCGAAAGTCTGTTAAAAAAACAAACGAACAAATTTTAGTCTAAACTAAACACTAGTATGTCTCTGGTCTGGTCCTGTCTTCTCAATAAAGCTAATTCAACTCTACAAAGTTTTTCATTACTCCTTATCATAACTAGCAGTTATTTTTTTACATATGAAACTGGAAGATAGCCTAAAACAGTTTGGTTTAGTTATCATCCATTTTTTTTTTTCCCCAGATTAAAATGTCAGTAAAAGCACGACGTTCAATTTTAACCCGTAGTTCACAAAGACTTGCTGGTCCACCTTGTTGTTTGGATAAAACAGAACCCCCAACTTTACGAAGGTCATCCAGTTTAGTTATTTCCTAGAAAACAACTATCCCCACTTAAAAAATTGTGAGATTTCTAAGTTAATTGCCAAGGAAATAACTAGTATTTGGCAAGCAGTTAATCCACAATTGCCCTTGTTAAGGGAACGTTATATAGGACAGAAGGTCAATATATTTTGCTATAAGAGGGCCAAACAGATTGGTTGCTGCAAGAGATTTCCTGTCAAAGTGAAAAGAATGAAGGAACAGCTGGACAAACTGTTTGATATATCTTCTTGTAGCTGTGAACTTCCTGTCTTGAGATGTGATGCCTTTGCAGTACAGTGCAAGACAGAAAATTGTCAAACAAGACACATAGTCTGCACTTGTCCTCCTAACAAGAAGGTAAGATTAATTCTATGATTCCTTTTTACTTAGTATAATTTGAATACCAATTTGTAACATTTGAAATAATTGAAAACTATAGATTCACCTGCAATTATGTTCCTTTTTGTGGAAAATAAAATAATATATTGGTATTTGTCATGTATTCTGGATCTATTATTAAACATGCAAATTTTGCAATTTCCAGGTTCCCCTAGAAGACAGAGAATACTTAAAGGACTAGAGGGAAAAAACAGGGCCAAAAGGTAATTATCAACTGGGACCTATCGACAAAGGTGCTATTAAAAAATACAAAAGAAAGTCTGCTGAAGTGGAGAGACTGGAGAGGCAGAGTGAAAGACAGGAACAAGCTTCCCCAAATATTTCAATAGTCATCTTCTAGTGAAGGAACAACTGATGACAGTTTTGACCCAGGAAGGCAGCCAAAGGAACCTTACAGCCTTTTAAAAATCCCAAGATATTCTATGGAACTCATCAGAGGTGATGTATCTTCCAATCTTGGTGCTTGCCTAGCTAATGCCTTTCTGCTGGACCTAAAACATACGGGCCTTCTTCACCCAAAGTTAAATTTAAAGGACATAATTTTAGATAAATCAAAAATTGACAGGGAAAAGGCTAGAATAAAACTATCCAGCCATGTGAAGCATGTCCATCAAAATGAGAATCTAGTTTGTGTTGGAATTGATTGTAGAGTTGATAAGGACACATTACAATACAAAGAAGTTGTAGATGAAAATGGTGAAAAAAAGATAGTGATAAACAAAGGATCAGAGTGCCACTTAACTTTCACCAGAGAAACAGGAACAGAGAGCAAATATCTTACCCATAGAGTGATACCCAACCTAGGGGCAACTGGTGTTCTTTTAGCTGAAGATGTTGCTGCAGTTTTAACAGAATATAACAGTGTAGATACTGTTAAAGCAATTTTGGTGGACAATACCAGTACAAACACTGGCTGTGAAGCAGGACTTATTACAGCTCTTGAAAAAAAAATTAACAAAAAATTACATACTATTGGCTGTTCACTTCATCAAAATGAACTGCCATTTAGAGCAATTTTTAAATTAATTGATGGAACAACAAGCCCAACAACATTTACTGGTCCTTTAGGGAAAATGATAAATTAAACACTCTGGTCAAATTTATCATTCAAGTGTATGCAGTTAGTTGGTTTGAGATCAAAACCGACAATAATTTTTTTAACCAACTACTGTATATCTTTAATATGATTCAGAGGACAAAACAACAGTCAACTGAAATCCAAAATACTGTTTTTAACAGTTTAAAATATAGTGCTTTTTCACTAGTTCCGGAAAATATTCTAATATCAATGATAAACTCAGATGAATTGGATGTGAGGGAAGAGGCCATTAAAAAGATTTTGTCCATTAGGTAAGTAAATATTTATCTATTAAATTTAATTAGTTATCTCAATTTACCCAAATAATAGTCAGTTTTATTCAAATTACATCACAAAAATATAAAAAAAATTAGTAAGTTTTCAAATAATTGTTTTTTTGGGTTTTTTTTCAGAGATAGTGAACCACCCCAAAAAAAAACTGAAAAAGATTACTGCTATCAATTTTGCAGCCACACACTGGTCAAATTTGATTGATCTTTCTCAAACTGGAGTTTGTGAACCTGCACTTATAGAGTGTTTTACAAATGAAGAACTTGAGAAATTGTCTATGACAGGAACTAAACTAGAACTTCCTAAATTACCTGCCCATTCACAAGGGGTTGAAAGGGTTGTGAAATTAACAACAGAAGCTTCACAAGTTGTATATGGGAGGAAGCAAGACATAGACACATTATTACAAAGTCATTGTGCCACCAAATTAGGCCTTCATTTTCCTCAAAAGGAAATTACGCAGAACAATTTAGTTCTATTATAACATAGTTTTTATTATTGTGTTCAATAAAAATTTAAAATACTTGGTTCTCTAACTTGTATCCAGTTGTTTTATTGTGTAATACATCTTCACATATCTTTTTGATTTGTGAAATTTAAAAGACTTAGTTGCTAATTAGCCTTTTTAACAATTTTTGTTTAATCAATGCTGTAAAAGTTGAGATATTTTGCTAGTTGTGATTCATAATTAAAATTATAATTCATATTTTTTTTTTCAATGTATTTCATATAAGTATATCAATTTTAACTGAATTTATTACTAAAATAGTGAAATTTCAAAGTCAGTTTCTAGTAAAACGCTATGAAAATTAAGGATTTCTCGGTATTTTTCCATACGATTTTTAAAATTAAATGCTCAATTTTATTTTCAAGATAGGAATCTAATTTTTAGTATCTGTTCTTATCACATCAAATCCCAATTATCATCACCATTGCTGTGTTGATTTTCTGAAAAAAGTTGCAAATCAACCTGCCCTACTGTTCAATGGCATACTATAGTTGTATCTGCGATTACAAAGTCTCTACTACAACAAGCATTATGAAAGTGACGAGTATTCATTGGCATTGCAAAAGTGACAAGTGTTTGTTGACATCACAAAATTGTTATTTAATAACATTCAAGAAATTTACAAAAAGAATAAAAATAAATAATTTTAAACATAAAAATATTAATTAAATAAAAACTTAAAATAGTTTTTCACTGGCTATTTTCTCACAACCCCAAAATCTGGTTTATTTTATTAAAAGAAAAAAAAAAAAGCAACTAAACTTTCTAAATGAAACAATATTTTTATTGGAGTTTTTGTTTTCCAATTAAGGGTATATTTTTACATTTCATGTTGAACCTTCAAATAAAATTTTAACAGTTATTTTCTCCAGGAACATAACTGATTAGAAACGTAAATATTTTTACTATCCTAATGATACTCGAAGATTTCATAAAGTTCAGTTACAAAGGGCTGGGACGACAAAACATAGGATACCCTCCTCCAGCACATAGTGTCTGAGACCGTGGATTATGTGCAGCGGGACGATCCGGCCCATGGGGAGTGGTGCGTGGATGGCCAGTAGCTGAACGTGTGGCTCAATGCAACTTCTCTGGCGACCAGAGTGGTGTTAGAGAGCCAAGAAACAGTGCTGGAGGATGTTTGCTGGCTGCGACCTAAAGACGACGCTCAACACATCAATCTGGCTGAGCTGGATGCCGTGTTGAAAGGCGTCAATCTAGCACTCCAGTGGCAGAGCAAGACGCTACACATAAAAACAGATTCCGTTTGCGTGTACCACTGGGTATCGGATACTCTGACTGGGAGAGCATGAGTGCACAACTAGGCGGCAAACGAAATGCTCATCAGGAGGCGGGTGAACACTCTCAAGGAGTTGGGGAAGAGTATCAGCTGACCGTGGACGTGACACTGGTTCCATCGGCTCAGAACGTAGCTAATCGGCTGACGAGGGTATCACAGCAATGGTTTGATGCAATGAAGAGAAGCAATGGACCCGGGCCACTGATTGGCGCCATCCATGTAGACGAACTGGATGCAGACCAAATCATGTTCATTCACAGGAACAGTGGTTATCCAGGAGTGTAGTTTACTACCTACTTCGCCAGGAGAGTCAGCCCGTCAACAATAAAAGCAGCCGTTAGATCAGCTATACGGACATGTGAAGAATGTCAGTCTATAGACCCTGCACCAACTCACTAGCAAAAAGGAAAGCTGAAGGTAAGCAGAAACTGGCAGAGACTGGGGATGGATATCACCCACTATGGTGCCCATCATTTTTTAACGCTGACTGACTGCGGCCCTTCACGTTTTTGAATCTGGAAGCAGTTGGCGAGACAGGACTCGGTGGCCGTGATTCACCTGCTGAAAGCATAGTTTCTCAAGCAGGGCCCACCCCACAAGCTACTCACGGACAACGACCCAGCTTTCTGCAGCAGGGAATTCAGAGCCTTTGAGCCCGTGTGGGGAGTCAACTTGCGGTTCCGTTGTGCATATGCCCCAGCTGGGAATGGTATAGCAGAGCGATGCCACCGCACAGTAAAACGAATCGCAGCCAGAATGTCTACTGGTACAATGTCACACCAAAAGACAGTGCATCACCCCAGACTGCACCCGCCAACAGGATCCACTGATACAAACTGAGGGTGAAAGGGGTTGACGCCCCAACGTTGTCTTCAGATCCCAGGCACGGCTCTTACCAGGTCAGTGATCGCATGTGAGCAAAGCACCAATAAGTCAGTGCACCACCAGGTTCAACAGGGGTCGGGTGACAAAAATGATCAGCCCACAGTCATTTCTGGTGGACGGAATACCCCGCCACGTTAAGGATCTACACCCGTGCCACAGTTTCTGCGCGTCCGAGGAAGATTCTGAGAGCAGGGTGGAAAGTTTGCTGTTTGACGAGGAAAGTGCTGAGTGCATCAATCCACCCAAAGAGGGAGTAGAAGCAGTGTGACGAAACACATGACCTACCTCGGAGTTCAAAACAAACGCGAACATGTCTTTCCTGCAAAGTAATAACAAAAGAAACATAGCCGCTATTGGTGACGCAATTTATGTGTGCCTATCTCATCCAAAACAAGATGATATTTGCACACATGCAAATTTTGGCCCTTCAGACTGGCATAAAAAGTGAGGTGCCAGCAACACGATCACGGTCAGGTGTCATTCAGTGGACTTCGTGCAATAGAGTTGGACGTACAAATTGACAGACGGACAAAGGGAAAGTTGAAGTAGGTGCGGCTGAGTTGGTGTCTGTTTCACAACTGCCCACAACGGCTGAGAAGGGGAGTCACGCAATCCATTTCCTTGAGGCAACTAACAACGAAGGAAGAATAGCTGGTCTGCTGGTGAACGCCGCACTGCACTTTCTGACCCCCCCCCCCCCCGGTCACCACTTTTTTCCTTCTTGTTTACTATACAACTTGTAGCTTTTTTTTAAAAATCTTTAATAATAAATTATTGTGACCTTCATAAACACCTAAACTCACTATTTTTAACTTTTATGATATAGAAATGACAAGAAAGAATAAGTTTTCAACAAATTGCATGCACCAACACAGCAATAACCTCAGTCTGGATGATGTGTGAAACCTTAATTTAAAAAATAATAAATAAATAAAATACAGTTTTTATATTTTAAAAATAAAGTTTACTTCAAAACAATTCAAGTTTCAATTCATCAGATACATAGCAAACAGTAATCTAATTTAACTGCAGAGATTTTCACAGTAGATGAGAAAATTTACATGATTCAAAATATTTTCTAAATATGATTTTTGTTCTAAAAATTAACTGACACATGTAATTGCTAAAATGAAGCCAATAAGGTTGAGTGAAAAGGTCATTTTACTAGTGGAAGATGAAATAACATACAGACCTAACACCATTGAATTATTTTGATAGAAAGCAAACTATTAAACATTCTGGCTATTAGAAAGAATAAAATCAGACAAGACCAACCCATAATTTCCAAAAGTATTACAGTACTATTCAAGAAACTTGGTTACTAACTTGACTCTCCTAAAGATGGTTGTGTTTACAAGCACATAAGACATGTAAAAGTTTAAAGTTTAAAAAGACAATAATGCTGCAAAAGAAAATTAAATATTAATGTTTAATGAACAGATTCTTTGCTGAAAAAAAAAGTCAAATACAGCATGAAAAGATGACTTCCATTTAAGAGATGTTCCATGAACAGTTTGTATGTTGAGTTTAAAAATGACATGTTATTGTCTAAAACTAATAGAAATAGTGCTAATATATAGCTGAATATTCAGCTAATATCACAGATTTAGCACAAAAAAACTGAATTTAAACCATTCAATGGTTAACTTGGAAAAGTGCCTAAAAAATAGCAAATAGGTTGTCCTCGATTTGACAGAATCCAACTGTAAAGCAAATGTAAGCATCTGCATTTACTCTGTAACCCTCTACCTCAAATGGCCTTGTACAAGGTAAACACCACAGTAAAAAAAAAAAATGAGAGAGTGAGCATAGAAATCAACACTGTAGATCACTTGAGGCATGAAACTGGAAGTCACTATACAGTGTTCATTCCTATATCCACACTGTTCATATCTACAAATGCTCTTTCTCCATTATTGAGCACTCACTCCTCCTTCATAAATATATTAAATTAAATCAAACAGAAACAGACAGCAATAAAGCAAGAAAAATATAATGGTTCAACAGCATATTCCAGCCCTGATGCTCTATTTGTGTTTGTGCTTTCAGTGACTTAAAACCAGCTTCAGATTCACACAACATTCCACATACAAGATATGGAACAGCACCTCTTGTTGAGTCTGCAATAATTTTAGATCGGTGTTTAGTTTTCTGCCTTATAATACATAGATGCCCGAGGCATGTCTTCTCAAACATTATAATGCATTTATGCATATACTCCTCAAATTATCAAAAAACAGTTCCTTAAAGGATGTAAGAGAGATATCAATAGAATTTAGGCTTTGCTCAAGTATATCCTTGTACCTCAACAGGCATCTTCCCACTTTCCAAGAACCATCATGTAGTTGGCTGGAAATGAGTATTTTCAGTGTCCTTTCATCACACATGTACAACATGACAAGCCCAGTGAAGTTGGAATTACATCAGAAATGTGTCCATCCTGCAATTATGCACTTTAAATGGAGTTCAGGATATATATATTAACCTTGCCAACCGAACGATCCTCTGTGGCCAAATCGGTTAAGGCACATCAGGCTATATGACGGTTCCGTATAGGATACAGGTTCGAATCCTGTCAGAGGACGATTATTTCCTATGAAAATTTCTCAGACATTCAGGCCGGTAAATGTTATTTAATACTGTTTATTATAAACAGAGCATTTACTTAAATACTTGTATCTATAAAAAGAATGTTAAACATAAAAATGTCTTTAAATAATTATCGGACTTTGTCCATTTCATAATATGTGTGTGTGTGTGTGTATATATATATATATATATATATATATATATATACATATAACATGCAAGTACATCTGAGAATCATGAAAAAAGTAATGCATCATAGTTTATTATCTTTGACTATAATATTAAGTACCTCCACTCAGTTTCAATATCCAAGGTTTAAAATGAATTTTAAAAAATGAAAAAGCGTTCTTGAAGCTTTCATTTTAGCTTTAATTGAAAGCTAAATTTATTGTTTCCAGTAAGTAAAATACTCTGGTGTATTTCAAATAGAAATTACATTGATTGGAATCTCAACTTTTTGGTTGCTTTCAGAAAATCGCTAAATATCAACCATTTTGACACATTTGTAAACAAAAGTTAATTCTCAGTTTTAAAATTCTTACAAAAATAAAATATACTTTTCTGAAAGTTTAGTTAAAGAATATTAGCTGATTTAAAGTATAATTAATCTGATTTGAAAAAAAAAACATTATTTACTTTAAATTTAAACTAACAAAGAAATGGATTTTTAAAACAAATGGTAGCAATGATTACACATTTATCACCATCACTTGTCACTCATAGATCACTTAAAAAGTGATGATAAAATCTGTCAACACCTTTACTGTTGTTCTACAAAGACTTTATCTGTTAAAACACAATTTAAGAAAATGACAGGTCAGTGCCTTTTATATAATTTTTAAGTACTCAGTAATTTTAAAAATGTTGGAAAATATTCTCCGTAATCTAATTTTAGGAATGTCAAATTTAAATTTACTATAGTCACCGCTCTTACTTTCTGATTATGTCATATATGGTCAACCATACTTTCAAACAGTGGCAAAAAAATTAAAATTTAATTAAAAAATATTGGGTGTAAAGGACTTTTATTGAGCTTTTCAATTTTTGATTCATAAATACAGTTTTCAATTAATAACAATATCACCTAACTAGATTGAAGCAATGCAGAATTTAAAAAAAATGAAAACAATTCTTGTAAAAACTCATTATTCATTGAAAATTTTTTTTCTTAAGACAATAGTGTGCTTAATAAGTTTTATTTATAAAAGCAATTAAAACCATTCCTATAATGCCATAATTTTATTGCATTTTTTATTTTACGATTCAGATCAGATTTTCAGGAAATGAGTCGTAGTTTGAAAAAATAAAAATTGATGATTTACATTCTCTAAGGAGCCCTGCTTTTAACTAATAAAACAAATTTTGAGATTGAAATTTAATGAGGTTAAGTGAGGGGTGATATATCTAAAAAAAAAAAATTTTTTTTCCAAGATTTTCTAAAACAATTTCAAAAATAATTTTATTCCTTTGTGAATAAGTCCTGAAAGTTTCATTAAAATCCGATAATTATTTGATTTTTGTAAGAATTTCCAAATCAATGTTTTTCACCAAAAGAAAAAAGGTACTCAAATACTAATCATAAATATTACATCAACTGCTGATGTAAAAAAAAAAAAAAAAAACTTTTAACTAAAGTTTCGAACATGCTAGAAAGGATTAAAAAATTTAATAAAATAATAAAAAATACTTTGGTCTTGATAATAACAAACATTTTGATGATAAAACTTTGCTTTTACTAAGTTTGGGGCCTTTTTTATTGTGCTATGCTGTTTTTTTTTCAGTGAGCAAGTGGAGGTACCTACACAATATCATAGGCAAATGATGGTAGTATATCAATAGAGGTTGAACTTTCCTGTCAACCCATGGTTTTGTTGCAGCTGAGCTGCAATCTTGAAAAATAACACCTGACAAGACACAAATGTGTGTGCAATGCAGTTGTGTGCTACTGAATGCACTTATTGACATTTAAACATTTACAAAGAAAAATAGTGGATATAAGCAGTTAGGTTATGGATTTATGCATTTCAGCAGTGCTAACCAGCTACCTGCACATTTTCATCCAACAAAATGAGAGAATGCATTGAAAATGCATATCCTGTATAGGAAAATCTACATAACTTGTGGTAACTATTAAAATAAAGACTTTCATGTTTTTCAATTTAGAAAAAAGTATTTTATCAAAAATATATAATCAGTAAAATTTTTATTTTTCTCCTTTTCAATAACTTAAAATTATTTCACTTTCCAAACAAAACCAAATTTACAAATAGCCATAATGAACAAGGCATTTTTTTCAAGTTAAGCAAAGAGTAGAGAAATGTGTCTCGCATAACATTTCTTCAATTAAAATTTTTGAAAATCTATCAAACACTAAGCCATGGTTGAAGTGTAAGATTTCAGATTCACTTAATACCACATTCAAAATACTTATTATCATTTATGTACTATGGATAATATAGTAATAGTAGCAAAAAAAACTATGGTCAGATTTCAGTGGCAGTTACTTCATTAAGTGTGTTCAAGGGAGGTAAAAAAAAAAAAAAAAAAAGCATGAATCATGCATAAAAAGAGGGATAGAAAAATAAGTTGTGTGTATAACAAAATCTAACCATCCACTAGCTAACTATTCATATACATGAAGTTATTTTCTGAGTTTAACTTACTTTGGCACAAGTTTACAATTTTGTGGCATTTAGTGAGACTTAAACTCACTATTCAGTATTCAGTATTAATTTATTAGCAATACTAGCTTGCTGACCATTACTCCACACCAAGGTGTCCAGTTGTTATTATATCAGTATAGATTGTTTTTGTCACAAGTATAGGAAACCTAGTAAGGATCAGGTGTAGCTTGCTGACCAGGATATCATAAGTTGCTTATTCAGAGATCTGAAGTTGATAGAAAAAAAAAACAGCTGAAGGCAGTCAACTTTCACAAAATACTGTAGAAATATTCTATTAACAATATGAATGTACCAAAATCATACTGATAAACAAATGATTAGGGCACCTCAAGGCAGTGTAATGGTTAGCAAGCTTGTCTCGGTAGAACAATTACAACTTAGTAGTGAGTTCAATCCTCACTGGGTGCCCCCTACTTATGGCCTTGTGCCACATCTAAGCTACGCTTGGAAAATCACTATAAACAAATGATTACCAATGACTTATTAAAGATGTATAAACAATGGAAAATGCATAGATTTTACAAAAAAGCTGTAACTTCTTTAAATGTTTAATTTATTGTAAATGAATACTTCAACTTGTTATATCATCAATTACTAGCTGTAATTCTATGCAATATATACAAATAACTCACTTGTTAGAGAACAATTGCAGCTAACAAGAAAATCTGTATTCAATTCCATATAAGCACAAAGTTGAATCAGTACATAACAAAATTTCATATAGTAACTTCTCACAATTTGCAACTCAAAAATAAGAGACTGTATAAAAATAGTTTGAAAAAAATCATGTTATAATAGATAACAGTATCCGATATAAAGTGTGTCTCCAAGATATAGAGCTTATTACATGACAAAACTAAATTTGATCATACATTAAATTCAAATAACACTGGTATGTAGCTTTGTTCATTTATTACAATTTTTAAAATTTACAGTGTTTTCCATTTCTTTTAACCTATTACAGAGTTAGTGTGATCTATATTAATATCAAATAAGTATACAAACTGAACGAATTTTACAAAAAGAGCATAGAAGTCAAGAAATAAAAAAATATAGGGTATTAGAAGGAAATATTAATTTTGTTATATAAAATAACTAAATTTTATTTCTGCTAATAAGGGCTTAAATTGCAATAATGCTAATATCTATAATTTGGGAGGTAAAAAATTGTTACGTCAAGTGAAAAAGAATGGGAAGAAAATTCCAGTCAAAAAAATGTTTATCCCTATAAAAAAAAATATTAAAAAGAAGTATAAATAATATCAAGAGAAAAAATCTTAGAAAAACACTTGATATTTTTTTCTTATTGAAACAGAAAATGTTTTTTTAAAGCCTCAAAGTCGATCATATCTTGCTAAACAATCTAAAAGAAAACTGGAAGATATACTTACCGCCTGTGTCAGTTCGTTTCAGGGCACCTTCTTTCTGAGGACAAAGCTCACATCTCTGGAATATTGTCAAAAAAAGAAAGAAAAGATAACAGAGTACCAAGGTTTTAATACATGGATTTAAAATAGTATGAATTAAAATTCTATTTACATTATATTATTTCAGAACAACCTGATTTTTATCTTTATTGATTTGTAAACTTCTTTTAAAATATAAGATACAACTGTTCCTGTGATTTCAGACTACTGTGCAATCTGAAGGTTTTAATGCACTACATTTAAAAATTAAACTCTTGAACATTGTCAAGAGAAGTAGGTAGCTAGGCATTAATTTGATTGGCAGTGATTCTTTTGCTTGCTATCATAATTACTGTATAATGATCTTAGAAATATCATTTAGCATTTGTTACTTTTGAAGAGATAAAAAGGTAATGTTAAAGTAAACTGTAGAGATAATATACTGTATATCCAAATTCTTTTGTGAAAAACCTGATTTTTTCATATAGCATGTGTATAATGTGACCCCAGCTTCTAAGCAATACTAGTAGGCTTACCAGTCAAATACTGCAGTACAGAGTATCATCCTAGACAAATTTTATAGCAAATAAATGGTTTTCATTCTTTTTTGTACAAAGCTACCCCAAAATGCTAAGAAAAATCACTTGCCGTGAAATATCTATGAAGATTTATACACCATACTTTTCTTTTCATTCATAGCTGACTACAGTAGCTCCTTTACCTTAGGCCAGCCTCCTACATAGCCTAAGTTTCTTCACTTTTGTTGCTACATGAAGAGCAGGACACAGAGAATTTAAATTATCAATTTGTTTTTGTCAAACAGAAAAAGCCTTTGCCAAAAACTTGCTTTGAATCGTAAAAAAAATGGAAAGCTATGACATTATTTAATTAGAAAAGATTTATTTGTTTTCATAAATAAAATATATTAAGGACATTATTGCCTTAAGAAAAAACATTTTTTGATGAATTATGAATTTTTACAAGATCTGTTTTAATTTTTTAATTTTAATTAAAAATTTATTAAGCTTTAGATCTTTTAAAATTCTGTATTAATTTTAGCCTTTTAGATGATATTATTAAGTGAAAACTATATTTACTAATCATAATGGAAAAGCATTATTTTTAAAAGAATTTTGAATGTTTTCTGTGTATAAACAAGCTGATTTTTATAAGTACAGGAGACCATATATAATATCTGAAAATAAGAGTGATAACTACAGTATATTTAAAGTTAACATTTCTAAGAAAACAATAAAGCATTAGATTACAGAGAATATTTTCCTACATTTTTAAGATTACTGAGTAGTTAAAAATTATATAGACATTCACATAATTTTTTCTATTATGTTTCACAGATAAAGTCTCCATAGAACATTAGACTTGTTATCAGGGTGTCAACACAGTTACTGTTGAGTTAAAAAAACAGCTACTGTCAGGTTAAAAAATGCATTTCTGCAATATCTTAAAGTAAATAATATTTGCTTCAAATTACATTAATTATACTTTAAATCAGCTAATATTCCTCAAATAAAGTTTCAGAAAAGTATATTTTATTTTTGGAATATTCTTTGATAAAGGGAATTACATTACAATGAAAGATGACTAAATAAAAGGGTGCTAATCAGCTATTTTAGCAAAAAAAAAAAAAAAAAAAAAGCTCCTTCCCATCAAATTTAAATTAGTTTTTTGAAATACAACAAAGTATTTTACTTATTGGAAATATTAAATTTAGTCAGTTAGCTTGAAATTAAAACTAAAATAAAAGTTTCAAAAAAGATTTTTCATTTTCAAAAATTCATTTTAAACATTAGGCACAATAAGGCTTTTTGGGACCCTTTTGTCTTGGTATCTGATAAAGATTTTTATTGCCTCTTCTCCATTCTCCCTTCCCCCAGACACAGGTTTATCTCTCACTCCAGTCTAATTATCAAGGGGAGGTGTGTAGCTGAAAACCTTTACTACTTTGTCTTATTAGTATGTTAATAAGAGTATATATACAAGAACATAAAATGAAGTGTATAAAATAATAATAGTAATAATAAAAAATAATAATTATGTCTGTATGTATATGTACTTTACACTATTTACAATGGAACTGTTGTCCTCATCTTTTTTATTGTTATTACGTTTCAGCCGTGGTGTTCTTTGGGCTTCATCAGGTGTATATCAATCCAGGTAACATATAAAAAATTCCAAACTGAACCCTTTATTTAATCTGTAGGAGTAGACTGTTCTTGTTCCACTGCCCATGTCTCATCTAGTTCTTATTTTTAGCACTACCCAGTTATTATTTGACCTGTTTCCACTGAGTCCAAGTACGCATTACCCATCCCATCAATTGAACTCACAATTACTATATCACCAAATTCACAAACCAACACTTTAATCTATGAGGATATTGCCCAATAGGATGTTGTAACACCAAAGTTGAAAACAATAGTCTGAGTGTAAATAATGATAACTCCTCATTCCAGAAATTCAGGCAAAATATATGTGCTTTTTATCACATTTTACAGGCCTTCTCACAAGTTATGTATCTGCTTCCTATTATGTTAGGGAATTTGCTGATTTTGGTAAGATCAAATATGGAAAAGCAATTGTAATTCCAAATACTCAAAACAAAAAAGTTTTCTTTGAATCTCAGTATGCATCCAATTCCTCTGCAAATTGTCTCTGCACAAGAGGAAAGAAAAGCTTGACTTACTTTAATGTTTTTTGTAGTTTATTCTTTTTTTTTTTTGTTCAGTGATATAGACAGAAATCACAAAATATTTGTTAATCAAGCACTGACTAACATTTTTTTTTTTTAGTTACTGTCATCATTGATTAAATCAGTGACAAAATCTGCCAATCTTTAACATCTTAATATAAATAACTCACTTCTATATTACATACCTAAAAATTCTTTAAAATAATAAATTGGATGACATTCTATAACAAAAACAAGCAATATGAATTGTGGAGAATATGAATAAAAAGTAAATTTTCCTATTTTACAGAGAAATCCAAAAAACTAAAAATCTTAGGAGACCTAGTTTCTAGCAAAGAATAGATACAGAGATATTTTGGAATACCTGTAGCAAAATGATTTAATGAAAAACAATGAAGAAAAAGAACTAACTTTTATTTTTTATATTTACAATTTGATTAGATTAGATACAAATCAAAAGTATTTAACCAAATATTGAAGCCAGCATTGGTCCAGAACTCCACATTTATTTAGGTAAACAAATTTTTCAAAACTAACTACTTCATATTAATGCAAGGTTGAAATTAAAACTCTGAAGTTATAATAAAGAGAAACAATCTTAGACCTACTAAGCTATGATCTTGAAAAAATACAGATAAGAATTCATTATCACTATGTAACAGGGCAGCTCTGTTTTAGGATGTTGGTCATCTTGTTCATAAAACAAATGTTAATATTAACTTAGTAACTTGAAACTTTCTATAAAATGTTGCAAGAAAAAATTTCAATAACTACCAGTACTGTTATATAATGTATTTCCCATCAATATTCTATTATATCCAATGCAGATAGATGTTGCCACCATTCAGCCAATAAAATTTCAGATAACAAGTATTTATCTACCAAAACACAAAGTAGCTAATAATGTGATACAGTGTGTGTGTGTGTGCATGTGATAAAATGACTGATATAAAATATCTGAACAAAATATATGAAATAGAATTTGTGAAAACCAGATGGATGTTTATAATTTTTATTCCATTCTCAATGCTTCACTCTTTAAGATCATCAGCAGAAATCTAACGAAAGAATTGTTACTATGAGAACATCACTACTTAGAAAGATTGTGGTTGAGTAGCTTTTAACAGTTAATAAAATTTTAAATAAACATCTGAATAAATCAATGATATTTGTACATAGAAAAATGTTAAAATAAAATGTAAATATGGTAATTTGATATAGGAAAAAAAGAAAAGAAAATTATGATGAGAAAAATAAAGCACATATATTCAAAGAAAGTAGTGAATACATTTAATTCATATTATAATTTATGTTAATATTTAGGTGTTAAAGAAAATACAGAATTTAATTAAAATATTTTTAATAAAATGTTTAAATAGTATCTATTTTAATATTATTCTCTTTAAGTAGGCATTGCAAACTAAAATTATATTTTCAATAAATCTAAATACCTTTTATACAGGTTTAGAGATCTTGACAAACCATAAAAAAATGGTATCAAATCTACCTTGGTATTTCAATTAGCAAACATGTTCTAACCATTCAAAGTTTGTACAAACTCGTGCTATTGGACAAAAGGTCAATTTTAACACTGTATAATTGAAGACACAGGCTTCAAACAAGTTAAAAATCATTATAAATGCAACTTCATATAGATAGTCTTGAAATAAAAGAATGGAATCAATAATTCTTAGATCAAACCAGCCTAAACAATGGGAAAATTTTCCCTCAAAAATCAAATCATAAACTTATGACGCAGCAAACTTGACTAATGATATAAGTTCCATTTCAACAGTTAATGCCTTTCAACTTCTTCCTATACTTTATAGTGCAACAGAGACAGAGCTGATAGTTTTTCAGTAGTACCTTAAAAAAAAAAAAAAACCTTTACTAATTTTAAGATGAAGAATTCAACAATAGCTCTTTTCACAGTAATATGACAATTTATTTCTAATATGTGCATCTTATTTTAGAAAATTTTGTAAAATTATATAATTTTCAAAATGTCAATAGCAGAACAGTAATGACTACAAATCTTAGAAATTTGTTTTACAAAAGGAAACAGATGCTTTATAATAATGTTTTAAATTGATGTAAAAGACTTTCTGGACATTGTCAATGGTTCTCCTTTACTTACTCTCCTAATGGTAATTTGCTAATTGAATTTCCTTATAAACCTCTGACATGGCTAATATTTTTGGAACAGTACATATCCTATCATACCTTGAAAGTAGTATCATATCAAAGTCCCATTCAAAGAAAAATATTGACAATGCAATATCCTCCAATCAAGGCGATAAAATAAACATTTCTGCTTTTGGTTGAAACTAAAATTTTGATTACAGCACTGGACTGAAGTATAATATCAATGACTTGATCAATGTAAAAGTTGGAGATATAGTATACTGCAACTCACTGGCCTTAGCACTTGTAACTGAACGTTATTTGAAGTGGCTCTTCTTTGTCTCAAATGCTAGAGTGACTTGAAATCACTGAATGTCTTTTCTCCAATCATTTGTTCCTTTAGCGGTGGAGACGAAGTGCCATTAAAAGTGATATGTCTATTCCCTTAATCACAGATTTTAACTTTATCAGCATACATTACAAAGAATTTGGGGTCTTTTTCAGCCTGCTTCTCCAAGAAAACTACTCAGGACACTGAGTTCATCATCCACTGAATAGAAGATTAAATGTAAATTTTATTAATCACCCAGGTAGGGGTCTTTGGTATGGGAAGCACTAATACAAAAAAAAAAAAAGAGATATCCACTTAAAGACGTTATGCTTAATATCTTCCATAATGCCATTATGAATAACAGCTTAAGAAAAAATAAAATAATATTAAAATGTTTGCAAAAGTTGAAACACTATAAAATCTATCCATTTCTTTTTAAAGAAAATGTAACAATTTCATTTTAACCTCTGAAATAGGACCTAATCTGTAGAATTAGTAAACAAATAATCATTAAAAAAAAAAAAAATTGTTTTGAAAATTATTTAATTGCATTTTAATTTTTTATGTACCCATGTGCCAAAGTTATCCAGTGCATTTTTTTTATAAAATGTATCCAGTTTCATTTTGTGAAAAGAAAATGTAAATAAATTTTCAATTTAATCCTCAAATACACAGGATTAGAGAAAGAATTGCCAGCATGCAAATGAAATGAATGACCATTAAAAGGAAAACTGAACACATTTTTTACTTTTATTTTTTAATCAGAATCACCCCAAGCAAGCAGTAATGCCACTAAAACAAAAGGAGTTACAAGGTGTAAAAGAATCAGAAACAGAAATATTAATGATGAGCAGAAAGAGAAGAGAGTAATCAGGTGGACAGTAGATAGCCATTGAAATTGCATTTAAATTTTTTCTGGGTTAGTTTTAACTGGAAAGCATGAATCTGGAAGGGAGTTCCACAATTGAGAAGTACAAGAGAAACTGCTAGCATAGAACTTACAGCTACATCTAGCCAGCTCAACTGTATATTGATGAGATCTCAACTCCAGTCTAGTATTGCACTTAAATTCATAAAGTTCAGGTACCATAGTAAAGAGCTCATTCGGACAATTACCATGAAAATATTTATAGAAAAGACAGGAGGCAACCTTACGGCAGTGGGAAAGTGACTGGAACTGAGCTGCCAGATCAGGACTAATAATATTGCAGATTCTTCTTTGGATCTTATCAAGGAGCTCAAGGCAAATATCAGGGGCACCAGACTATATGTAGAAGCAATATTCTAAGAATGGATGAATGGTAGACTTATAGATATTTCATACACTAAAATTTTTTTGTGAAAAATTATTAGCTTACTAAATTGATGACTTTTTTTCTTTAAGAAGGGACTATTATATGTGTATGGAGACACAGAAAACACATGGTCATTGTTGAAGTAGTGATAATTTAAAAAGATGTGGAATAAATACTTATTATCATACATGAGAAAGAAATGTATTTTTAAAAAGAAAAGATTAAATTTTGCTTACACTATTTTGAAATGATTTAAGTGGCAAGGAAAATGTTCTTTTCAGTAAGGTTAATGCAGAAGTTATGTTTTTTGTGCAATATTAAGGGAACCTTAGAAAAGTCTGAATTTTACTTAGATCTTTGAAGCATGTACAATCAAATACATTTTTTACAAACTTTAGAAAATTCAGAAATATCAACCAAGATTTAAACATTTCCCTTTGTACTCAACACAGAAATTGTTTTTAGACAAGATTGTCAGTAAAAACTGATTTCCAATGAGAATCCAAAATAAAGAAGAAAAAAAAATAGATATCAACATACCAGCCTAAATAAATTTACTTATTTTGTGCAGGCATGTTTGTTTTTGTGAATTTTTTTTATCATGAATTGCTAGAATCTAACAAACTGTTTATTTTTCTTGTAATGCTGTTGCAAGCAACTATCTTGTATGAATGGCACATTTGAAACCTCTTATCTGAGCAAGATGACTAGTGATTTTGCTGCATAACACCAGCCATCTCCAGATCACAATGACAACAATAAACACTGAGCATGAATGGGAAGTCCTCTACACGTATATTGTCCAAACTTGTCACCATCAGACTCTAACTTATTTATGGAATTACAATACACTTGGTAAGGGTACTGAAAACTTACCAGCTTGGCCTACTTCCAAAGATCTGAGGAAACAAAATTTTCTTGAGATCTTTCTTGGTTATATCAAAAACTTTTCAGCACTCATTTCTATTAGTTTTACTTCTGATACCATGTTCACAAATGAACTTTTCTCAGCTTAATAAATTTAAAGAATCTTAAAACAGGTTTTATCAAAGATTTAAAAGTCTTCATTACATGTACTTGATCTATCAAAACAGGATTTATTTAATTTCAGGTATAATTAAAGAGATAATCTACAGGATTTTAAAATTTTTGGATAATTTTTTTTGTAGTAAATTCAATTTTCTGACACAAACACTGATAAAAAAATCCTGTTAAGTATTCTTTCTATTGGCGTTTTCTCACTTACCAAAAATCTGTGCACCAAATAAGGATGTATAGTTTCCAACTTCTTAGGATAATTGAGGTTAAAAAAGTATCAATTATCCATAGGAATTGATCATATGAGCCCTTACAGGTCACTAACAAAGAAATAGAGGTAAGACGGACTTAACAAATAAAACTTGGTTACTTTTTAAAAAAACAAACCCTGCAGATAAAACTTGGTGATTGATTCAGAGCTGCATCCCTACAAATACAAGTAAATTCTATAACAAAACAAATGAAAAACAGATTGTATTATCCAAAATTAATCTCTGGCCAGGCAACACATACATAAAATAAATAAATAAAAAGACGCTAGAATATATTTTTTTATTTTATGAAAACAAATAATTATGTTGCAGTATTTGACAATTTTTTTAATGAATGAAAAGTGAAAACCAAAAGCTTATATTGAATTTATGAATTATTCAATTTTTATGATCCTAAGTTAGAAACAAAATGTCATTTTATTATAAAAAGTATGCACCAGTTTTCAGTTTATTTTTCTAAATATTAGTAAACAGTTTCAGCATTTTGGTGAACAGCTTTATAAAAATATGTGATTGTTATAAAAATGAATATAAAGTACACATTCACAAATAATGTTTGTCTTCATTTGCCTTTCTTTTTTTTAATTTCTACAAAATAAAATAATTACACACAGGCTTCGATTTGAATAAAGTAGAAATCTTATAAAAATTATGACTTACTAAAGCAAAAAATGACCCAATTTTTATGCTATTCAATGAATTGATGATGGCTTCTACCATTGTCAACGAAACCTAATTAATCTCATATTTATTAAGTGTTTTTTCCTTGGAAATTGCTAACTTTATTTCTTTTAGTTTTAACGTAACACTCATTACTTAATTCAGCATAGAGAACAATAAGTAATTATTTGAATAAAAGAAAAGAACATTTGGAAATAATATAACAGAATAACTCCTGACAGCGGATGTACATCGTTTATGTTTGTTTACAATTTGAAAACGGGTTATCAAGAAAATTTCAGTTTCAGAAGTCGGAAATATTTTTTAAAATAATATCGAATCTTAGTGAACTATCATTTTAAAATTAACAATATAAGAAATTAGTGTAAAATAATAAAAGCCAAAGCAGCAAAATGAGACTACTAGCAGTTACGTGTGCCATGATGGGAATTATTGTTTTTGTTTTGTTTTTTGTATGTAAAATTATGTAGTCATTTTCGTGCGTTAGTATGAAAAAAAATAACGAAATAGAAATTGTACAAAAAAATAAATACATTATTGTGCTTTTTTATTGATTTAAAAAGAATTAAATTTCATTAATCCTCTTTAGTAAAAAATCACAATATGATACAGCCAAAATGAAAAATGTATTTTTAATTTAACAGAAAAAGAATTTTTTCCTCAAAATATTAATTTATTACTTTGAATTAAAAATGTTCAAATTGCAACTGTTAGTAAAAAACAGTTACGTAGGTTAGTATTATATACAAACAAGATTTGTTTCCATAGCAGCAGAAAAAATTCAAAGAAATCTTATATTAACAATGGAAATATAGATTGATTTATGTCAGTTTTTTTTTTTTTTTGTCTGGTGAAAAATGTGGAAATATTCGTTAGAAAAAAAGATTGGCACAAATATTTTCAATAGTAATAGTAGTAGTAGTAGTAATAATTGTGCAGTTTTGTTACAATAACATTTCAGGAGATAGAAGGGAACATCATCTCTTCATAATCATTTTGTCGTTTCATATCTTCCAATTGACATCTTTGCATGCGATATATAAATATGCATTGTTTTATTATTAAAAAAAAAGAAAAAAGACTGACCAATTTTTTTCAATCTGGAAAATACAAAGAAAAATGACTTTAAGAGCGGAAAACAAAATCTTTATTCTAATTTATTACAATATTCAACACAAAGTGCATTTACATTTTTACAATTAAAGGGAGAAGAAAATCGACATTAAACATGGGCACGAGTGAGTGTTTGGTCACGTGATCAGACTTGTCGTAAAAACGCATGGAAAGTAAACCTAACAGCTTACTTAACCGGGTAATTTTATTTTTAAATGCGGTTTAAAATTCGTGACATGTTTCTTTTTTTAACAAACACGAAAAAAGTTGTTTTATTACACGGTTGTACTTCTTAAAATGAGGTTTTGCTTTTATTTATTTAAATGTTTTATTTTCCTATATTTTTCAAATGGAAATTATAATTTGTGTGCGTTTTCCGAGTTGCTGTTCTTATTTCCAGGTCTTTTTTTAGCCGTCGTCTTAGTTACCCTCCCATTCATTCACACTTCCTTCTTCATCATTCAAAGATCAATTTTCTTCCTTCGTCGTTACTTTTCTTCCAACTCCTTCATGTCGCGGTGGGGAGGATGGTTTGAAAATAATCTCCCCTATCTTCACCTTGATTCTGTATTTTTTTTTTTTTTTTTTACAGACGATTAAAAAAAATTCAAAAAGTCAACCAGTTTAAAAAGGGAAAAAAAGTATGAAATAAAATGACAACACACACACACGGGGGTGACTGCTACTGCTGTAGTGTGTACAATCATGTCACCTACTTCTCTTGTTTAAGATAGAGGAAGGGGGTTACCAATAATCATGCCGACTTCATCAGCCAAAGGCGAAGTCTGAAGAAAAAATAGATAAATAGAAAGAAATAGAACAAAATCCAAATTAAAAACCACCTTCTCATAGGTAAACTGTAAGTAAAATCAAATACAACTAATGACCTCTGCTTCCCCTTTTGTCAGTCAGGTGAAAATCCAGGAATAAAGAGATAAAGGCTAATAAGAAAACAGCTAAGTAGTAAGTAAACCGACGGGCCTTACCACGTGTGGACTACAACACATAACTAAAGCCCACAACAGATTAAAAAGAAAGGATCCGGGGGGAAAAAACGAATAGAAAGGATATAATTTCAATAAAAAGAGAAAATGACCAATAGGAAACAGTGTTGTTTTAAAGGTACGGAAGAGTCGAATTTTGAATTGCGCGGACTAGATTCGAAACCCGAACCTTGCAATGTTATTAGCAACGGTAGCAGTCGTAGTGTGAGAATTAACCGCGCCCCCCTTAGGAGAATTCAAAATGGCCGCCTTACCACTCGGGCTGCTCTCTCCTGAGATTCACATTTCCTGCAGAACCACGGGCCTGTCGGTACCTGGACGATTCCATAGCAAGCTGCAGAGAAAAGACAAAAGAATAGAGCTTCTCTAGAACACTAGAAACCGTCCATTAGCATAGCAAAATGCGATTGAAAGAAGAGAAGGTGTAGCACTTTTTATCAATCATGTTGATGATGATATACAAACGAAAACTTACCCTGGTGAACGGCCACATTGCAACCATGACCGTCACAGTAAACTAGAGGGTTTTCCGCCCAGCCTCGCTCATCCGAACAAACACAGCAACCACCAACCATCTCCTTCATTCTGGAATATATTCGACGATAAAGTAAAGTCGCGACGACTAAAAAATATCAAGGGGGTCTACGCCATGCTTACATCTGTATGTTTGGCTCCGCGATGAAGAAGCCGCTGCTGCTGGTGATGGCGACCTCGTCTATTTGCATAGGTCATTGCGCATGCGCTCTGGCGCTCATACGCACAATATTGAGCAGGTTATGCTCTCCCTTTTCCGTTCTTGCTGCTTCTTGCAGAGTAACAGTTTTGCAGGAACCATTCTCGCAGACTATGAGACTCCTTCCCTTGGGCATAATCTCCTTTACAAACCACAAAAGGAGAAGGGGTTTAAAGTATCAATCTAGTGGTTTGCACCCAAAGGGGGAAAATTAACGAAATTAAATAATTATTTTAGTTATAAACTACAAAAAATAAATGAATAAACTTATTCTGAAAAAAAATTTAAACATTCCTAAAAAAATCCTTTTAGTTTGTTTTTTTTATTGAAGAAATGAAATTTACTACTCACTATCACTCAGAGGGTAATAAGGAAAATTAAAATATTTTTAAATCAACACTCAACTTTTGCCCTTTGCCTTCAGTTAGCGTGTAACTTATTTTTCTTTGAATAATTCTAAAAGAGTATTTCTTAAAAAAAAAAAGTCAGTTAATTGCAATTAAAAGAGATTGTAAAATGAAACATTCGCTAAGCGGAAAATGTTGCATAAAGAAACTAGGTAAAAAAATATTGCCGCTATTTTTAGGGAGACATTTACATTTTTGAATCTGAATTATCTATTTTTAATTATACGAAGAAATTCATCGCTAATAAAAGAAAATATTTCAGAAAGAAATGTTTCTTTATTTCCATCGTTCGCTTTCTTTTCTTTCTTCTTTCTTTCTTTTTTTTTTTTTAGAAACCTTTTATTTTATTGGTAATAATAAATTGACTACAGCAGTTGCAGGATCGTGCCTTGGAATAAAATAAATAATTAATTCAGAATTTGGCGTTTAAAACTTCATATCGAACATTAGGATCCGTAAATAAAGTGAAGATATAAAAAATCTGAAATTGTATGCCATGGTAATCTATAGAGGCATTTGTAATTATTCAAAGTTACAGTATAATAAACAGAAACTTATATTAAATTTTAGTAAAATTTAAAACTACAATTTATATTTTTACAACGAAAGTGTTTTTTTTATAAAGCTGTGCGTAAATTCAGTTTCTGCAGATGAATCTTTATTCTTTTCATAGTAAATAAAACCGTAAACAACAGTCTTATTATTTGAAATGTTTGTAGAAATGAACACGTCTGATATCTGAAAAAAGATCATACCTTTTCGTAAATATTATTACTCAATTCACAGGAAAATGAGGTAAAAAATAAGCGTATTATTAACTTAGAAAAGATGCCATGCAGTTTCATTTGTCGAATCTTGCCGCTTCGCTTACTTCTTTGAGTAAAAAATAAAGAGTGTTGCTTGACATAGATTTGTGTAAACAAGCTGGCATCTTTCTTGTCGACTGACTAGGACCTGTTGCAAAGTCTCGTGTTTATCAGTAGATACAAACTCGGATGTGTTGTTAATTAATCAAACTATATGCTGTATGTAGGGGATATTATTATATGTAATGTTTGTTTTCGGCTGCGTGTAGAAAAAACATATACTGCATACATTTATATTATTCTTCAACAAAATGAACATGAAAGCATAACACAAATTTGAGAAAAGACAAATGAAATATTTTGGTTAACAGACAATTTTCATTATATTGTAAAAGGGTTGTTGAGGGTGCAAAGAAGTCCCTCAGACAAATAATAAAAGGAAAATACACCACAAATAAAGCAAAATAAACGTTTGTTTATTTTCGTAAAAAAAAATATATAAGAATTATTTTCTTTGTGCAAAAATGAAATTGTCCGTAAAGCAGTGGAAGAAAAGGAGAAAGAAAAGCACTGGGAATGTGAGAGGGAAAAGGTAGGACGATGTGTAGCGAGCGAGATGAAAGAAAGAGAGGGTGAAGGAATGTTCACTGATACGCGATACTGCCTGTTGTGTGAACTGCTGAATTCTGTGTGTGTGTGTGTGTGTGTGTGTGTGTGTGTGTGTGTGTGTGTGTTCGAAGCTGTCCGTGTCGCTTTGATGTCGGCTTGTCGCTGTTCTCCCTCTGGTCTGATGAGAGTTTCTACCTTCCTTATATCTGAATGATGAGGCTCCGGGGAGATTAAGAAATGTCGAGCCCTGATTGGTCAATAAATCATATTTTTTTACCACGTGGTGTGCTTTTCACTACGTTCGAACTTTTGGGTGCGCCGTTCTTGTTTTTGACCCCACAGGGTATGGTGAGGAGTGAATTCCCGCGCAGTTGTATTTTTTTGATACCCGTGGTGTGAATTAATTTTTATTGTGTATATGGAAAATAAAATAAGGAACAGCACAGGGTTTACAATGGCGTGGATTTTTTTTTATGGAAATCTTGTATTTTGTTTAATTAACGTTAAACTCAAATTATGTGTGTGTTTGACTTATGTTTGCGAGTTTAACTAAGAAGTTAAGTTTTGTAGATTTTGTTATTAAAGTTTCAAAAAGTGGAATGTAGTAGAAACCTTTCTCTTTGAACAACTGTTCGTTTAAACAATAAATTTACATTAAATGCGCGCAAATTTACTTTGAGTGAAGTTACCTTCTTTGATTGCGGTTGAAGTAGAATGTTCTTGAAAGCATGAAAGATGTAATGTTAATTCACTTGCAGGAATAAGTTCAAGCTGCTGTGCGAATGAATCAATGAGTGACTGGAAGTTTGTGGTCTGTTTACTAGTAACGTTGAAACTTAAGAGGAAGTGACGTAGATTCGTGTAACAAATAGTTTGAAGTCACGGTGCTCGAGATTTATTTTGTAAAGAATACAAAATTGTGGCACAAGGCCGAAAAGTGTGAGGGTTGATGGAATAGTCCATACCTACCTTTCACCCTTCTGGGATAATGCCCTTTACACCAATAATCACCTATTAACCAATCAGCATCTTAGTTTCAGCAAACTAGACTTTTCATTGGCTCAGACCTCAAAAACTGTAGCAAGTTTAAGCGAAAATATCTTTTCGCGCCTAACGTTTTTGAGCCGATTTTTAGACCCAAAACTCAATAATTAGAAGCATCCGAATCAATTCGAACCAGTCAGAAATTCACCTTGGAGAGATGCCAAACTAATCCACGCTAGTCAAAACTTTGACCAACTACACTTTTCCCGCGCAAACTTCTGTGACTCAACAAACAGCATTTCGCTCTCCCAGGAACAATTGCTTACGATACTAAAAAAAGTGAAATAACACACTACTAAATAAGTATTCGTAAACATTCAATCAAACACCAAAACAACTAAAGGTACACAACTCTTACCAACTTTGGACAATAATTTAAACAAACATACGCATACACACTATTGACTGAACTCTCACAAAAGACATTTTTGTACACGACCAAACACTTTGTTTAATTTCACACACAAACCTTAGTAACAGTTTCACACACACTGAAACTTGGCATAAATACACTACATAATTCAATTCAACCATTCACACTTGTCCAACAATATCTGACTTAATTATGTATGTTAATTTTATATAAATCAATGTTATTGTTAAACTTTTAATTATGTTGTTTTCACTTTGATTTCTCTTGAATGATTTGCCTTCAATATTCCTGTTTCTTAATTTGTTGTGGATGAATGTCTAAGAACACCAACATCACTAACCCTTCTGATAACCTAACCTTCTGATATCTTAAAATACATTCGCCAGTCTGCAACAGGGTGATCTGAGGCTGGTCATCACTGCTATCCTATATCTAGCTAATCCGATTCGCGACCCATTCACTCGTTTCACCAAAGAACTTGTCCATCATCACTCAATCCTCCATTCACCATAATACCTCATACACTCAGGGGGCCTACAAAAACGCACCCCATGACATAAAAATTTTAAAAGCTCATGATTTTTTCCCCCAAAAATTTTCAAATGATGAGATGATCCTCACAAAAACGAAAATATAAAACAAACAAAAGAAATGAAACTGATGCTAGTTGGACCCGTCCACCCCTCAATAAAAGAGAGGCCGCTATATTCTACCTTTAGACAAAATCAAGAAGAGGATCTCTCGCTAAGGAAGAAAGGATAAAATAAATACGGCCATGGGGAGAGGGGAAAAAAGCTGATCCGTTCGAGATGAAAAGAGGAGGGACAAAAAAAACTGGGGAGGTGGGAATCTCGACATGAATCAGGCCGGGAACAACACTTACTCACATTAACAAGGTACACAGAAGTGGTCTAACCTAACCAGGGGAAGACTCCACAGTAAACCACACCGATGTGACGTAGATGAACCTAAAAAAGAAAATCAAGGCTAGCGCCGTTCACACGAAGCAAGCTCGCCTCAGTCCCCCACCTCTCGCTGAGGTTGAATCAATTTTCTGTATTTATTCACTTAAGTAGGCTCAGAAAAAAGAGGCGCCAAATTTTGACTTGGTCACGCGCTGAGGAAAAAAAACTTGTGCGTGGGTGGTAAACAACACCCACTTGTGCGTTTATTGACCACTTAGAACTCGATTTTTTAAAAAATATGTATGAAGTTGGATCTGTTCAGAAACTCACTGTGGTCCACAAAAATTGGACAAGTTATTTCTTAGCTATTTGAAATGATGTAGAATTAGGATTCTACAATACTCCCCTGCAGAATAGAAAAGATTTGAAAAAGATTTTACAGTATGTATAATAAGTTCTCAGCTTTGCAGGCCAGTGAACATGCCTACCGGATCTGGTTTTAAGATTTGCAAAGTTAGAATTAGATTGAGTAAGTGTCGTTGAGGGTAGAAGAAAGTTGGTCACCAGGAAAGGAAAGCCAGCCTCAAGGCGAGCTTGTGACTCGCCAGATGCGGCATTCCCATCCCCCCATGACACGGACGTTGTGGGGGAGTAATCATAAACTTACTTCCCCCTCCCCAACAAAATGGAGGATAGCAAGAGCTCGAGCGCCTTCTTATGAACCTTATAGAGAGAGAGTACAGACAAGCGGTAAAGGACAAGAGGAAAGATGTAAGTGGCACACGCCTCCGCCGTGCCCTTCACGGACAACCCCCTTCGGCGTCAAGTCCGAGCCGCCGCGCCGACCTTTGACTATACTTCAGATCAGTTTTTCTCCAGCTGGAAGTCGGGTCCAGACAACACTCCGAAAATGCGGACAAGACCGTCCATCCAACCAAAGATCCCCGGAAGATCGACCTCATTCCAAGTACCTAACCGCAAGCCGGAAGACTTATCGCGGTTAATCTGTGACCTGTTCGTACTGTACAAGCACCTTCAGTGCTACCTTGATGTTGCTGCGGGTCAGCACGAAAGCGGATACGTCATCGGCGTTCGCGAAAACCCTGGCTCGAGCCCCACCAGAGACAGCAATTCCAAGTAGAGCCGAACTGCTCCAACGCCATAGCGTAAAGTAGTTGCGACAGTGGACTACTCTGACGAACCGACCGGGTCAGCGCAAAAGCACCCGACAGCTTCCCGTTCACCTGTACCACAGCACGGGAGTGGGCGATACAGCGGGCTAATCCAGCGAAGAAGTTGGGTTGGAATCCAGCGGCCTGCAGGACAGCAGCCAGGTAGCGATGGTCGACCCTAGCTGCTAAAGCGGCTCTCGAAATGCCACCGAAACGCCTAACACACACCTCGTCATTCGACCTCAAGGTACGCCTGTCCGGCGTCTTGACCTTGCGAATGTAGCGACCGGAACCTCGACGAATCTCTTGCTTAATTTATGTCTAATTATCTGACCCATGTAATGCTTGCTAGTCGAACGCTCCAGGGTCTCTCTAGGGAGACCCTCCAACCTCCACCCGGGACAGAATATCCTTAATATGCTTCACCTTGTTAGTCTTCTCTAGTGCGAGCCGTTTGCTAAACTCAGTGGTGAAGGACCTAATCCTATCCTTAAGCCTCTCCCACCACTTATTCCCGATAACAGCCTCCACTAGTTCCCGCTGCACTACGCCAGTTAGCTGTTCCTGGAAGTTCAGCTTGTCCAGTAAAGACAGATTAACCTTCCAGTACCCAGCCATTGTAGGCATACGCTCTAACACCGCCCGGGCACAAACGAATCTGTGGTCCGAGTAGCCTAACCAGTGGAACGTGGGACAATCTAACAGATCTACGTCGGCCCTTCTGACTAACATTCTATCAAGGTAGCTAGCCACCCGGGTAGAAGCCACTTATGTGCCCACGTCCATATCTCCCCCTTTGGGTGATCGACCCGGTATCTATCGACGAGAACAAACTCGCCGATCATATCAACCAGGCTCCGATTGTCTGACATCCTGATAGCTCCCCGCCCCATGTCTAGCTTGGGGTTCAGGACGGCACTCAGTCTCCCATTAAGACTAGCTCACTAATTAGGTTTAATCAATTTTCTGTATTTATTCACTTAAGTAGGCTCAGAAAAAAAGAGGCGCCAAATTTTGACTTGGTCACGCACTGAAAAAAACTCTTGCGTGGATGGATAGCAACGCCCACTTGTGTGTTTACTGACCAATTAAAAAATTTTGAAAATATGTATAATGTTGGATCTGTTCATAAACTCGCTGTGATCCGTTTTTAGCACAAAAATTGGACAAGTTATTTTTAGCTATTTGAAATGATGTAGAATTAGAATTCTACATATCCACCTATGAAAAACTAAAAACTATAAAATTTTACCATCCTTAAACTCTTAATTCAGGAGTTATGGCCTCGTCAATTTTTGCTGATCTGGAAATAGCACTTTGGCACGGCAAAATTATTCATTCTAAGATAGAAAGTTAATATTTAGTAGACATATAGTCATTAGTCTAATATATGACGAAACACGGCCGGATGGCATTACCATCTTCCCTTTTAAAATGGGTAAGTCATTGATTTGGGATGCGACCTGTGCGGATAAATTTTCGGCCGGTAATTTGATCAGGTCCGCGGTTGAGCCGGGGTCCGTCGCCCGAGACACAGAGATGAAAAAAATAGTCAAATATTCTTCTCTTGCTGATAGATTTTTTTTTACTCCTGTGGCAGTGGAGACTTCAGGGGTTATTGGCCCTCGTTCGATGGCGTTCCTTCGGGGGATTGGCGCTATTGCGTCTCGATTAAGGAACGAGCCTCGCGAAACGGAGTGGCTCTTGCAGCGTGTCTCACTGGCGATGGTTCGAGGTAATGCTTTCTCCATCATTGCGGTTGGCAGAGAATAGAAAAAAAGTTTATAGTTACGTTGTTCTGGAATTGTCATCAATGGTCGATTGAACTTGCTTTGTTTCAATGACTTTTGTTGTGTTATTATTAGTTACTTTTTTAAAAATAATATTAACAATGGAACCATATGTGTAGATGCAACATAATATGTTGTGACTAGATTCTATTACTATAGTTTTATATTTGTTTTATTAAATACAAACATGTTTGAATAATTGAAAAATATCAAGTTTGATGCCATTTTCGATGTGAAGCATATAATTATTTATTACCGCCTTTGTTTGACTACTTTTTCCTATTGGAAGTGTAATATGATTTATGATAATTCAATTAATCTTAAAATCATAATAATTAAAAAAAAGAACACATTGAGTTCAATAAGATATTTCATGACATCAAACAGGTAAGGAAATAATAAAACATAAAGCGGCTCATGCGAAGAAGTTGCTCGAGTGGAACTTAATCTCACCAATAGAATACGAAGGGAATGAGGATGGTTCGCTACAATGTGCGTGATATGGCGGGTTTTAGCCGCGAAGATGAGAACAGCCTCTGATCATTTAGAGTTTTGAAGGCGCTCACATATAGATATTCACAAACGATCGAAGTATACTCTTAAGGAGATCATTTATGTAAAGTAGAAAGTGGGTTGAACCGAGAAACAAACCTTAGGGGACGCATGCGTTAATCGCTTGGGCCTCGTAGTACTGACCGCTAACAACTACCTTCAGGGACCGAAGAGATCTAGACTTAGACATGGCTGTGAACATGCCAGTTTGCACACTTGTTTGGGACGGGCAACAAATGGTTTAACCACTGCTCAGAGTCTCTCTCGAATACGAATATACAGGTTTGTGTAACTGGGTCGACTGGGTTTTCCCTTGACACGTCCCAATGTCTGGCACCGAGGTGGGTGGTGAGCTCAGGCAGTGAATTTTAATACACAAAAATTATGAATAATCAACTCTGATTCTGAAAAAGAAATTAATATGGAATTTCCAAGATATTTTTGTGCTCACGTTCCTAGAAGAAACTCTGCTGGCAAAACTTTCTTGGTTGAAAAGGTACCATCCAGTAGGATTAATCCTAAAACAGTTAGAAAGTTGAGGGATGACAATTTCTTGGTTGAGATAGAACATAGGAAACTTGCAGAAAATATAATAAAGATGAAGACCTTTCATAATATCAAAATTAAAACCTTCCATCATGCAAGACTGAATACTTCTAAGGAAGTCATTAAAAGTAAACAGTTGTCTCTGGCCATAGCTAAAGAAATTACATCTGCGTTAGGAATCCAAGGGGGTCAGCGATTACCATAGAATCTCAATTAAAAGTAATGGGGAAACAATTATAACTGACACATATATCCTAATTTTTGGCACACCTGAAATACCCCACCTTAAAAAAATTATTTAAAAATAGGGTATAATATTGATCCAGTGATATATAACTGGGAACTGCCTTGGAACAATGGCAAATATAAATGAACTGCTTCTGTTAATAACAGATCTGTCACCGGCAGCTGCTTGCCACCAGGAATCATTCCTTAAGCAAGGTAACAAAGTGAATATAAGAGAATACCAGCAATATAACCATACACATGACACTGGGCTTCGTGCATCTGGTGGTACACCTATCCTAGTTAGGAATGGTGTTACCCCAAAGTAAAATAAATTTGACAACTACTTTACTGGCGACTACTGTTAAAGTGACCTAGTATAGGCCAATAAACATTTGCTCGGTATATATCCCACCCAATGAACGAGTAAATGACGCCGAAATTTATGAAATTATAAGGCAATACACTCTGCAACCTAGGAGACTTTAACTGTCACAGCACCATATGGATCTGTAAAGACTCAAACCAAAATGGAAGGACTTTAGAAACAATTATAAACAACAATGACTTATGCATTTATAACGATAAAAATCCGATTTACTGTTGTGAGACCGATACTTTCCTACATCATGGACTCTCCCAGTACTATATTATTATGTGAATGGTAGTATCATGGGAGTAGCACCAGTAATGCGCAGCCGCGTACGATACCAATATCGGACACCACTGGATAGTAAGCTCTGCTTACTCTTACACTATTCTTTGTAACTTTTCTGTTTAATATATCTTTCTTACCTCTAACCCGTGTTCCGTGTTTTCCTTCCGTGGCCCCTACTTCGGGTTCACATCACTTACATAAATCCATTTACTGGGAGCTACTCTGCGATAGATGTGTCCATATATGATCCATCAATCTATATGGATTTCTCTTGAAAGATTCTGGTGTTCACTTGCCAACATAATGATAAAATTCCTCTCCGTTGAAATTTAGGCGGAACAAACTGGGACGAATTTAAAAACCAATGTTCTGATAAACTAGCTGAAGGCAATGCATCAAGGACTTAAAACAGTTTACAGAAATCCTTACATCTATTGCAAAGGTATGCATTCCAAAAAGTCCAGTAAAAAAAACAAAAAAAAACTTAACGGACCTTGGCCCAATTATGAGTGTAAGGAAGCTATCAGGCTCAGAAGAAGAGCTTTGAAGGATTTGTACAAACAGCCTTCAACCTCCAATTTGTTACAATTTAAGCAACTTCGAACAATAGCACGGAAAATAATTAAAGAAAGCAAAAAAGAATGTTGGAAAAACTACGTCAGCAAACTTAATTCTGCCAGAGAAAGAAAACCTGTATGGGATATGATAAGGAAAATAGCTGGTAAACATCATTCTAACGCTATAAAACATCTCTCGGTAAATAACCGTAAAATAAGCAGCAAAAAGTATATCGTTAATCAATTAGCCAAAACAATCTCAAAAAACTCATCTGCCAGGAATGGTAGCCAAGTTCAAACAAAAAGCGGAAAAACAAAAATTAAACTTTAAATCAAATAACGCCGAGAGCTATAACCTACCATTCACTATAAAGGAACTAAATGAATCTTTAAATAAAGTCCATAACACAGCTGTGGGAGCAGATGATATCCACTATCAATTCATAAAACAGTCGCCCAACAAATCATTACAACTGTTATTAAATTTGTATAACAACATATGGACAAGTGGCAACTTCCCAGATATGTGGAGACAGTCATTCATCATCCCTATTCCAAAACATGGAAAGGATAACACAGACCCCGAAAGCTACAGGCCGATAGCACCAACGAGCTGCCTATGTAAAACCATGGAGAGAATGGTCAACAACGGGTACCTGGAACTTAACGGCCTAATCAGTGACTACTAATGTGCTTTTAGGGAAAAATGTACCATGGATCACTTAGTACGTCTCAAAACCTTTGTAAGGGAAGCCTTCATTACGAAAGATGATACAACATGGAAATTTGGTATCTTGAAAGATCTGCATGAACTGTGTCTAAAAGAAAGGCTGATTCAATTCGTAGGGAATTTCCTAAAAGACCGGAGGTTTCAAGTCTATATAGGAAGTACACTATCGGAACTGCAAGATCAAGAAGAAGGAGCTCAACAAGGAAACATACTTGCGCTGACGCTTTTTTTGCTTAAAAGTTAACTCCATACTTAAAACCCTCAACCCAGGAGTGAGATGTTCTCTATATGTCAGTGATTTTCTAATTATGTACAGATCTGTATGAATACCATTGAAAGACAACTTCAACAATGTCTCAATAAAATACACAAATGAGCCAATGAAAATAGGTTTACGTTTTCCAAAACGAAAACCAAATGCCTACATTTCTGCAAATTAAGAAAATTACACAGTGATCCATATTTAAAAGCAGAAATCCTAGTTGTGGAACAACCCAAGTTTCTAGGCTTTATCCTTGATAAAAAAATAACTTTCATTCCCCATCTAAAATATTTGAAAACAAAATATAACAAATCCCTACAACTCCTGTGTATAGAGGCCCATACTGAATAGGGAGCAGATTGACTAGCATTAATCAATACAGATCATTACTTCGCTCAAAACTGGATTATGCTTGTTTCATATATGAGGCGCACAGAAAGTCCTTCCAAAAAATCTCAATGCAATCTAGCATCAAGGCCTCAGATTAGTACTCGGGGCATTTGGGACATCCTCAGCGGAGAGCTTATACACAGAAGCTAACGAAACACTTCCACATTTACAGCGCATTAAACTTGCACTACAGTACGATGTAAAAATAAAACTATGCCCAACTAACTCAGCTTACAGCAGTACCTTTGAACCGAATTACTGCGATCTGTTCCGGAAAAAGATAATGCTCTACAGTCCTACGGACTCAGGATGAAATCCATTGCTGAAGAGATAGGCACCACACTCTCAAATATACAAGAAATGACTGCAGCCAATATTCCACCATGGACTATCAAGCAACCCGAAGTTCTGCTAGAATTGCATAATCTCCCAAAACACAAAACGCGCCCACTCACATTCCAGAATAAGTTTCAGGGCATATTGGCAAACTTCCCTAATCATACACTCATCTATACAGACGAGTCAAAATGTGAGGACAAGATAGGATATGCAGCAATGAGCCAAAATATTACCAAAAAGGCGCCTCTCAAAGGGAAGCTCTATGTTCGCTGCAGTGTTTTATGCAATCGATCTACCTTCCAACATTATCTCAGAGAGCAAACAAAAACATTTTCTAAATTTTTCGCACTCACTATCCTTTCTATTGGCTTTGAAGGAAAAATCCAACAACCCAATTATTATGAAAATATTATACAAATTGAGTTCTATTAACAAGCATAAAACATCAAACTATACTGGACTCCTAGCCACATCAGAGTTAAAGGCAAGATCGAAGCAAATCTAACAGCCAAGTCGGCTTTAGATGTGAATGCGGATATAAGGATCAAAATTCCATACACAGATTTTAAAGAGATTATAAACATTCAAAAGGAATGGCAAGGTTACTGGGACGATAACCCATGCAATAAACTCTTCGCAATCCAGCCCAAACTAGGAAAATGGAAGTCAGCTCCAACAAAATATCGTAAGGTAGAAATGGTACTAGCCAGCGTAAGCATTGGCCATACGAGAATAAACCCACCCGTACTTACTAAACAAAGAAGTTCAACCTGTATGCTAAGCATATAAAAAGGCATATACTATTAAACATATATTAAGACAAAAATCCTATAACATAAGCAATATGTATGAGCTGTTCGAGAAAATAAAAGTATATGATACTAGCAGCATGGCCCGGCGTTGCCCGTGCTTGATTAAAAAATCGTACGACTCATACAGCAATCGCTATCACTTGACTTAAAATATTTTTGCCCTTCCTTGCCCTTCCTTGCCTTTAAAGGAGTGCCCTTTGCCATTTTTTTCTAAGCTCTATACTAAACATTAAATCTGTTACGAAAAAAGAACTAAACAAAATGAACACAAAACGATTAGCTTTAAAAAAAAAAGGACTCGTAACTGGAAAAACCGAATGAAAAAAAAATGTTAACAGAAATACTTTTTCACACCCAACGCAGTTCTGCGGAATCAGAATCAACGTTGAGTTTAAGCAAGCGAATGAGCCAATTGGAGTAAAGTGCCATGCAGATTTAAATTTTTCCCACTTGTGACGAATGCAGCTATCGATTTTTTTGCATGCTAGCATGCTAGTTAACATTCGTGTCAGTCAGCTGTTGGCTCTCACGCTGGCCAATAGAATCTTCCTGCCTATTCGTGGCAGCCAGCTATAGGCTCTCACTGTGGACAGTAGAAAATGGCCGCAAAATGCATGAAAACTGCCGTAGAAGCATGAAAATATCGATTATTTCCACTATCGATGGGAGTTGGGAAATGTAAAGTCGGTCTTGACCTTTTTGCTAACTTGGAGCATGTGCATGTAAATTTTGGTGCAAATCCGTCGAAAATTGCGGCCCTGCATTCGTTACACACACACACACACACACACACACACACACACACACACACACACACACACACACATATCCTGCCTTTTATAGATAGAGAAGATAATTTCTCAAAACAGTAGGACTCTACCAAAAATTTTAAACCAAATGTGAAAATCAAAATCAATTTTTCTACAAACCGTGTATCTGAAAACAATACATCAATGCCGATTTTGATGGTCATGTTAAGCTATATCAGTTTCAGATAGGAATTGAAATCAGGTTTGGCATTAAGAAGATGGAGTTCCACTTCTGGAAAGTTGGAATGTAAACCCCTCACATTAGTGTAGGTGATGGCGAACTTGGGGTCTGCTTTTATTTTTGTGAGGGTGGGATTGATATTCTTGTAGTTGTGTTTATATGTAGATATCAGTGTGTTTGCGGAGAGGCGATACGCCTGCCGACACGCAGGGCGCTGCCACCGACATGACCTGTCTTCTCAACAACCGTCACCACTCCTGAGCTTGACTAACACCCGACTCTTCGCACATGGAATCAAGAATATCATCAACGTCGACACTCCCCAGTTACAAGCTATCCTTGTCGCCAAAGCCATCACCTCGGCAAACCCTACTCACTACAGTGTCACTACAAGCAAGCGACTCCGACTCCGATAAAAAGCGAATCCGACGCCGCGACTCCGACGCCGCGACCAAGCGACTCCGACGCCGCATGCGAGCGACTCCAACTCCGCAAACAGCGACTCCGCAAGGAAGCGACTCCAACTCCGCAAGCATGCAACTCACTTGGACTATCACCGTTTCGTAGAACACCGGCCAACTTCGTCACCTCGGCAACCCACCACCGTCACCTCGGCATACTCGACTCGATACAGGCATTCCCTTTTAAAGTTGTTACCGCGGCCCCGTTTCATAGAACAGGCCTACAAACTACGCCAATCCCTCGTTACCTTGACAACCAACGAATTGACCCACCTTGGTGACCTCGATCGACCAACACGTGCGAACGACCATATCCTGTGACCTCGGTCAAACCAACACAAGATATAGGTCGACTCTCGGCGCTACCATTCCTCGTCGCTAACACCATCACCTCGATAAATCCAATTTTGTAAGACACCTTATATATATATATCAAACAATTATACGTTCTTAAAAAAACCTAATCTTCGTTATTCTTTTCCTTTCGTAACCAAACGTTTATTATAACAACACCAAAAACCAGTTTATATCCAGCAGCCTTAATGAAGGGACAAAATATCCCAGAAAAGAATATATAGGCGTGTACCCTTTGTGTATATGTCTCGCCTACTCAGAAATCAAAGCAACATAACTTCTTCTTGAGTCAGATATATCTTACCGGTATAAGTTCATATATAAGGGCTAAAAGACCCACATAGCTTGCATGGACGGGAGCTAGCATTGACAATTATTTATTTGTGTGAGAAAAGAAACCAAACCTAGTATTATAGGAATGGAAATGAATTTAGAAATTTCAGGAAACGTATGCTAGATACTCCTAAGTAGATGTTAAAAATGTAGATATCGCAAACGAATAAACATAAATATATATAAATTTGCTAACCGAAACACATACGAATATATGAATAGCAAAGGAGGTCTTATACATGATTAAAGTTTGAATTTAAGTCTCGTTTGGCATTTACAAGAAAAAAAAACGAACATTCAAAGCTATTTGTTTTGCCTTTATTCCTTTTTGCCATTATACTCAGCATTCATAGCAAAATAACGAATTAAATAAGTTACAACCCCCAAATTTACAAATTTCAAAATAAGACTACATGCATAAGAAAAATGATCAACAAGAATGGTTGTTTCATTTATTGAGTTAAATGCTACAACTTAACAATTATTTTCAACAGACTCTATGAATAACAAGATTGACCGCAAGATCTCATCATTTTACAGTCGTAACCTAAGTTCTATGCTAACAGTTTTTTTTTCTCACTTATTTAATTCTCTTCCGGCTTCTTTCTTTCTAGTCAAGTTTGATCTTCAAAATTTTAAATACAATGTCAATCATTATATCCCGTCCTTTTATATTCTGTGTTTTTATTGTTATCTCTCCATAACAAAACTTTTCTTATATTCTTTCACACTCAGGAACCACCTGCATGTTAGTGGCTCTGTTTTCTTGCTTGCGGGTGAAATGAAAAACAAACAAACAAACAAAAACACCGGCTGATAGAATAATGTTCTTCCCACCATCTTAGAACTTACGATTACATCTAACCATTTCAATTGTAAATGATGAGACCTAGAACTGTGCTTAAATTAAGTCTAGGTACCATAGAGGAAAGTTAATCAGAACAATTATCATGAAAGTATTTATAGAAAAGGTACAGGAGTACTTCATTAAGACTGCGAGAAAGTGACTTAAGCCGAGATGCCAGGTCATGGCCAATAATATTGCAGATCCTTCTTTGGGTTTTATCAAGGATCTCTAAATATATAGCAGGAGCACCAGACCATATGTGGTAGCATATGGCATGAATGAATAATAAAGTTTTGGCGTTATCCAACTTATAAATATGTATGATAGATTCGGATGAGAAAATTGTCTAGCACGATAGAGTGAGCCAACTTTTCTAGCAATAGACTTAGCAATTAAGACTGAAAGTATGGGACACCCAATGAGGATCGAACTCACTATTCAGTCGTAACTGATCTTGCGAGACAAGCCTGCTATTACGCTACATGCATATTATTCAATAGAGACTCAGTTCTAATTGGAAAGTCAGTAAAAGATACTCCAAATGATTCAATAGTAAAATTTTAAGAGATTTTACGAGCAAAACATGCTGTTTTACTAGTAGATGTTCTTCGTTTATGCGCCGTGTCTCTTCAGGACAGCAGTGATCATAACCCTCCACACCTTCCTATTCTTTGTAGCTCTTAATAAGTTTTGTCTTTGTTATTTCTCCGAAACTCTGTTCTGCCATCCATTTGCTGGTAACCATGCATTCTGTCTTCCAGTTTATACTTAGTCCTTTCTTCTCGTTTTTCTTCGCTACTTTCTGTAAGAAGTTTTAATGTTAAAACCTAAAATTGAGTGAAGAGAGGAGGGATAGAAGACTTACTCTTATTTATGACACTATAACAGAGCCGACAGTAGTCACGAGAGCCAAATTTGTTATAGGCTATACGGTTTCCCATCTCATACTCTGTGTGTGTGTGTGTGTGTGTGTTGACTTTTTATGCCACTGAAATCTACATGTAACTTTTCCCACATTGAATAATGATCGGATTTGAAATGTGGACATTATCGCATCTACTTCAGACATTAGATTTCGTCTTTTTAATCAATAGACAATCTCCTGGAATAAGATATATATCACATACATACTAACAGCCTTTTTAAGTGTACACAACTGTGTGTGATAACCAGCATAATCGATCTGCTTAACTGGTCAGTATCATGTGTTTTCACACTTATGGTAAAAATGGCAACGGAAAACCACTCCGTTATCGTTCACAGATAATAAAGGGAAACAAGATCTATAGAAAACCTAAGTCCTGAAGGGACATCGAATAAAAAAACATTCTGTTATGTATTCTATCACACCCAGTATAACTGATTTGTTGTTTATAGTGATATATATCTAACTTTGAAAGTGACTTAACCAATAAATAAATAAAACAAAGCTTTCCGGAGTGTACATGCCTGAAGTAATAAGTGGTATTGGCCACATAATGAGTGCGAGGCTAGCAAAATCATTGAACTGGTTCTACAAATATAGTGTTGTTGGATATGAGACTAAGACATAATGTAATATGTACGAAAATTGTAATATATATATATATATATATATATATATATATATATATATATATATATATATATATATATATAGAGAGAGAGAGAGAGAGAGAGAGAGAGAGAGAGAGATAAATAGAAAAACATCACAACATAAAAAAGAAGAGCGTTTTGATTATTTTTGCTTTTTCGAAAAATTGTTGTGATTAGTAATGACTGCTAAAATGTGGATAAAAGACCTTCAGGAATCAATGTGTATGTCAAAATAAAAAAAATGTTTTAAAAGTATCAACAAGTTTCATGTTTTTTCCTGGTTTTAATGAACCTATTGTTGACATTCTTACCGCCATACCCTAAATTCCACATAATTTTCTGGAGACCTGAAGAGCCAACTTCATACTGAACAAAAAGCAACTTTAAAAAATTTGTATTAGAGATAAACTTTAAGATGGCGTCACATACCCAGGTTTTATATCATCGTCATCATCATCATCATCATCATCATCATCATCATCATCAGTCCGTTAACGTGCGTTGTCGTAGAGTCGCTGCGCAGATGAGCATCTGACAATCCCCTTCACATATCTTGGTTGAAAGTGTAGTGTATCTTGGACACTTGGTGGAACTTATTCTCCTCCAGGTCAAACCACAGCCGATGTTCTTAGCTTGAAGGCTCATGGTCACGTTGATTCCCTCGTGGGGAGGGGCGCCCTGTCCTGCACCCAGCGATGCCGTGTCGTCACCGCAGTAGATGCATGCATATATGAGGGCTCTGTCTACTGCCATGATGTTAGATGGCCGTTGATCCTACAAGAAGTTTCATCGATCATTTGACAGGCCTTGTTTTTTATCCTTTTGCGTGTCAAAAAAACTTGGTGAAGGAACAGGTTTAATTGCCGATGACCCGATCATGCAACAGGCTGTACTGGGTTACATGGTACTAATAGCACTCATAAACTGACCTGGCATGAATATGAGACGTGAATATGATCCCCGTCACACACGCGCGCGCTTTTTCCACAGCAATGTGAAATTAATCCTTCTTATTGTGGTAAAAAAATTTTTTTATATCCCCACTTGATATTTCACTCCTGCATTAGAAGCAGAGACAACGTCTACTGTCACAAATCTTCTCATTCAGACAGAAAAAAACTACTCAAATTTGTTTTCTGTAATAACAGATTCCGCAAGCTTCATTTTATAATATTCCATAAGACTATACGTCAAAATACACTTTCTCGTGCTTGCAAATTACTACAGAACTGTAACAAGAAAATGACAAGTGTTATTCACTGTTGTGTTCAATATGTTTATTCTTTATTTCACATTTCCTAAATCAACATAATTACTGGATTGCTGTCATCGGTCTCGCCCTACTACAAAAGGATATGGAATGGTAAATTTATAACTAATACATACATTTCATTCAGTCATTAAAAATTAGCTTTTTCCGTATCATGTTATTTGGGTCGACACCTGAACATGTATGACCTTCAATTTGCTAATCATTTGTTGTGGGTTGTTCCGGTGACATGTTGTCCTTGTCCGAGTATATATATATGGTGGTGTGGGATATCACGCTATCTCCACCTTCAATTTGACGCACGCGCGAGTTTTCACCGAAGGGGTGAAAACTCTCACTTTCGGCCGGTAATAGTAGTAAACCGTTGTTCTTAGCCGAAGATGAGGAAGATAACAAGCTGCTACTGCTGGTCATTTTTCGCGCGCTTTTGCTCTGACGTCACGACAAATTGGCTTTTCAAAAATCAGTCGTCCCGACTCGTTTGAACCGGCCGGGTAGACGACTCACTTATCTCTCGCCGGTCAACCATATATACCGACAGGGATATTTTACCGGCAGATATTGCCTAGATCGCATGGCTCGTCGCTGTACCTTAACACATACGACACTGTCGTCACATTGCCTTTTGCGATGACGGATTTTTCGCCCCGAGGCGAACATCTTTTTCGAGCCACCTACTTCCAGGAACTTTCGAAAACTTCGACATGAAGAACAAAGCATTTTTCACATTCTTCGAACTCTGTCCTTTCAGAACCAGTTACCTTAAAAAGAATTACATTACACTCACAATTACAAACTCTCGCAGTGAGTATTTTTCTTTGCCGTGTATGTTTATTATTCATTGTAAACTGACTTTCTGAACTCTCTTCCTGAGGAACTTTTCCCGCTTTAGCCATCTTGAATTGCATTTATGGCGCGGAACCTTACCTATCTTTTGTGACTACTTGACACGGCCTTACCATTGATTTCAAATTTCCAGTATCTTACTGAAGGTCTCCACTGAAGACAATCTACTTGGCCTCTTTTTCAACTACATTTCCAGTACATTTACTGAAGGTCTTCACTGAAGACAATTTACTTGTTAAACTCTAATAAAATTTATGTTTGTTCCTTTACCTTTTCGTCGTCTTGCCTGTCTACTTATTTTTACTGTACGTTTGTACAGTGGAAAGAGCACGTCTTTTATATTCTATTCATTTTTACTTTGTTTGTGGATTCGGTAGTAGTGTGTAGTGTCTGGCACAAGGCCTAATTTTCGTAAGCCAGATCTGCACCGCTATCGGGTCCGCAACAGTGGTTAAATCAGCCTCACAATGGAAATATATAAATTAAAAACAAATCATATAAACAGTGCAGTACAATAGGCATAAACAAAAGCGATAAAAGGCTTGTGTATACATTTCAGAAAAGAAATTGTATATTTTAAAGAACATATACGTATACAAAAATACAAAAGTTTATGCTTATCTGGTGGTATACACATGACCTGTCAGACAGCTGTCCCCGAACATCTGCTTCATTTGGCCGTGGAAGATGACGTGAGAGAAAATTTGATTTTGTTTAAACGCTTGTTCCGGTGCATGATGGGTTTTTTTTTTAATATTTATTTAACTATTTTTTTATAATCTAACTTTTTCTTTCTTTCTTGTTAATTATTATTCTACATTTTAAAGTAATTTTATTACTTGTTTTTAATATTATTAATCATTTATTATTTTGGTTTTATACTCCTACACAGTTTAGTACTGAGGGTTAGAGGTTATTTAGTGATTTATTTCCACACATTAATGGTATTCTAACGTGGCTAGTAAATATGGATGGGATAGGTCAGTAAAAAGAAATATAAGCTGAACCAATCAGAAGGTTGGTCTATTTTTGTCTTCTCTTGGCAGCTCTTCGACGGTATTTCTTTTGCACAGGAATTTCCTCGTTCGAGTCGGGGCTAAATGAACTGTTTTTTTTCTTCTGTTCTGTTCTTTTCTGGGTGCCTGCTATACTTTTCGTGTTTTTTGAGGAGATAATTTTTTGACAGTACTTCAACAAAAGATAAATATCGAGGAAGACTAGAATAAGCAGTGAAATAATAAGACCATTTAATGGGGAAGGAGATCCCGCTGCAACGACAAAAAGGTCAGGCGAAGCTGTAGGAAACTCCCAATGTTGCCTGCATCATGTCTTGATATTTGGAAAGGAGCACTTTGGTAGCAATTATACGTGGGGAAAGCTGAAGTTCGGTTAAAGCCAAGGGAGGGACGTTTGTGTCATATGGCAAGTTAGAATTTGGAAGGACGAGATGTACTGTGAATAAGCAATCGAATAATGGTGACTGTGGAGTTGTTGAAAAGAATTCCGGTAGACGGATATCAGTTGTAAAATCGAAGATGAGGTTTTCTGTACGGAATCTGTCAACAAAAAATGGACGGTTGAACGGTTATCCTCTCAACAGTGTCCATCGATTTCATACTCATGAACGATAGTTGAATCAATCCAAATTTCGGCAAACCGCAGCCTTTACCCCAAGGTCATATTAATACCGCATCTAATTCGACTGTATTAATGTCATGACTATCATCTTTTTCCTTGGCTACGCCAGATTCTTTACCTCAATATCACCTATTTCCAGAATAACAACCATCACCACACTACGAACATAAAATATACGACCCTTTTCTATTATCTCGCACCGGATCCTCTCTGTTTGGCTCTTCCATAATATCACCCTTCCTTTCCCTTTACCCACTTTATCTTCCTAACTCACACCATCAGCTCTGCTTTTATCATAACTGCATACAATTCGGAGCCACTATGCAATACGTTAGTATCCTACCGATCTTATCAAGGACAAGTCAATTCAGCTTTCATTCCCCCTTCGAAAAGCTTGTTCGCTCGATCCTTATGCTATTTGAGTCTTAATGTTGCCAACGCTTCTATTGATTCTGGAATTTCCACAGTTAAACCAAATTTCTTCAAGTGACCCACGACATCTGCTACTGCGATAACTGTTTCGTCCACTAAAATTCCATCGACATAGAAATTAATGTTTCTTCTCATTCTTTCCATAGTATCGCCCAGAGAACTTTTGCCATGATATTGTATGCAGATTCTTGAAATAAGTAAAATGGAGTTTTTTTTTCTTTTAGCGCCTGTCAGGTCGGATCGACGGTATTTTTACACACAAGAATTTTCCCGAACTACGTAAATTGTTTTTTATTCTCGTGTTGTGGGCGCCTACTATAACTGTCATGTTTCGCGACATGGTAAGAGAATTGTTTTTTTTTACTGTTTAAAACACAACTATAAATTATAAACATTTTTGATATATGTTGAATAATATAAATTAAAACTTTATATTTTTATCTGCGATCTTCTTGTCTCGAAATCGTAAGGACGATACAAGGAAGAATAAAATATAGTAAAAGTCAAATTAACAATCGTATCATCTTTTACCTCAATGACTATTTCTATGTCAACCAATCAGCACAATTAATTGAATATTACTTTGAATTATAGTATCGGCGGAAAAATGAGAATATGAAGACAGGTAAAAAGAAATGAATAAACTTATTATACTGAAAAGAAGACATCAATCAGAACTTGTGGATGTATCAGGTCATCCCATAAGTTCTGTTCGAATTTTGAATAAAGAAAACAAGTGACCAAATTTTACATTTAATTACAGATTCAATCAACAATGTATTTTCCCTGATTATCTATGACTTCCTTCCATCTATTAACAAGCTTACTAATTCCATTACTGTAAAATTCTTTTGGCTTTGATTCGAAGAACTCACAAATGTCAGTTTTAACCTCTTCCTGTGTTACAAAAGCTGTTTCTTCCAAATGATTCTGTAAGCTACGAAACAAATGGTAGTCTGAAGGAGCAAGATCGGGAGAATAAGGTGGTTAAGGAATTTTCTCCCAACCAAGTTCTTCCATCTTTTTTGACGTGATTCTTGCTGTGTGTGGTCGCGCATAGTCCTGGTGAAACATCACCCGTTTTCGATTCACTAGAGCAGGTCTTTTTTTCCTCAAAGCTTGGTTCAAACGCTCTAATTGCTGACAGTATATTTGAGCATTAATTGTTGCATTAGGTGGTAAGAATTCAAAGTGGATTATTCCTTGGCAATCCCACCAGATTGAAAGAAGAACCTTTTGCCCATGAAGTTCCCTTCTCGGCTGTGGCTGGGGTCCTTCCCTTTTACCAAGCCACTGTCTACGACGCTTAACATTTCGATAAAAGATCCATTTTTCGTCGCCAGTCACAAGTCTATCCAAAAAAGGTGAAACAAGTTGGCGAGAATGGAGAGAAGAGCAGATGTCAACACGGGATTTGAGGTTGTTTTCAGACAATTCATGAGTCACCCATTTTCCAAGTTTAGGAACTTTTCCAAGTTGTTGAAGATGACGATGAACAGTTGTATGGTTTGAACTGAGAACCACTGCCAATTCCTCAACTGATAAAGCAGGATTTTCTTCAAGGGCTGCTTCAGGAAGCTTTTCATCAAACTCAACTGGACGTCCGGTTCGATCATCTTCAAGGGTGAAATCTCCACCTCTGAATTTTGCAAACCATCTTCTGCAAGTTCTTTCATTCACACATTCCTCTCCATAAACTGAGTGAATGTTTCTCGCCGCTTCGGCTGCTGAGTTTCCTTTCTTGAACTCATAAAGCATTATGTGCCTCAAATGATTCTTGGGTACTTCCATGTTAGCAGGGTTTTAATCAAACAAAATTTAATTTTATTGTTCTCTGAAATAAAATTTGATCAGTTTAAATGCATCTAAACATAAAAATAATGTTCAGCTCCATTAGACATTATAAAATACTGTTTAAATTTCGTTTATTTTAACAAAAAGTTAAAATTCGGACAGAACTTATGGGATGACCTAATATTTTACGCTTCACTGTATTGCGACATGTTGTCCTTTCTCTTCAAATGCAAATTAATTCTATCATAAAAATATGTAAATTTAATCAAAGATTTTTTCTATAAACCTTGCATTTTCATCTACTAGGCTTGTAGGGATTTCTGATTAAACTACATGGTTACCGACTTGCTTTTAATGATTAGTATGTAGCCTGACAGTATTTCTTTGTAATTAAGAGCAATTTTAAAAATTCCAAATTATCTCTAAAAAGTATTGTAAAGTAAATTTAATAGAAATCATTGTTTGGACACCAAAACTAAACTGTTCTCTATTAATCATCTGAGAGGTCCTTTTTTGCCCTCCATCAGTATGACTGATGCTAACCTCCGAAGAGTAACTCGTTGCGTCTTCTTGGGTTAACTTTCTTGGATGACATGAAGTGGAAAACCTCTACTGAATCCATTGTTAGGTCAGCTGCTAAGGAATTTGGTTCACGGTGTTGTGCTAGACATTCTTTCACACCAGAATCTATCTGACATATCAATAAGTTTACCATTTGTCCATGCTTAGAATTTTGCTGCCACATATGGTTCGGTGCTCCTGCTATATATCTAGAGATTCTTAATAAAATCCAAAGAAGAATCAGCAAGATCACTGGTCCTGATTTTGCGTCTCGTTTTCAGTCACTTTCCTATCGCCGTAAAGTTGCGCATATCCCTTTTATCGAGCAAGCAACGAATCCCCAGGGACTTGATCCCATTCACACTGTTTTCCTTGTTCCATCAGTATCGCCTATGGCCGCCGACACTCGAGCACATATCCGTCTTCATAGTAGTCCGTGATAATTCGAACTGCCCGCACTCCTACATCACGTGACTGGCTAATGGGCGTGTATGTAAACCCTTGCCACTTCATATTTACGACATGTCGGACATTTTGCGATGTATGCTCTGATGTCACTGTTCATATTCGGCCAATATAGACATTCCCGTGTTCTTCGGCAGCACCCTTCCATTTCTAAATGGAAGGAATGCAGTTTTTCCTTTAGAACAGGCCATTGATTCAAAGGGACTATCACACGGGTACCCAAAAATATCAGCCCATCCTGCACAGTCATTTCATGTGGAAACTGAAATACGCCCTCACTTCTGGGTCGAGGTGTAATTTTTCATCTGGCCAGCCTTCTAATATCACCAGCTGCAACTGCTGCATAGATCGGTTATCTCTGGTTGTCGTTCTTAGCTCGGATAGCCTTCTTTCTGTCACAGGGATGCACTATGCTTCCTGGATATTATTCTCCTCATTTACATAGCTGACACCATGGATGTAAGCCCTTGAAAGTGTGTCTGCGATATACATCCTTCTCCACGGATGATATAACACTGTGGCATTGTATCTCTGCAACGCATCAACTTACTAAGTCATTTCTAATTATGGCTTCAAAAGGTCTGTCGTTGCTCAGATCATTAATGTGCTGTCCAAATGTGTATTGGTGAAAACATTCACATGCGTAGATCACTGCCAGTAATTCCTTCTCGATCTGCGCATACTGAACTTCTGTGTCGGTAAGGGATCGACTGGTATAGGCCAGAGGTTGTCTTCCTGGAGCAGTGCGGTTCCTAAACCCTTCTTTCTTGCATCACACTGGATGACCAAGGGTTTGATGTGATCATAGTATCTCAGCACAGGTGCTTCGCTCACCATCTTAACCCTCTCAAAAGTCTCCTTGTGTGTCTGAGACCAAGTCCACGGGACGTCTGTCTTCGTAAGATGGCGAATTGGAGACATGACCTCAGAGATATGTGGTAGGAATTTTGCAAGGTATTTCACAAAAATAACCGTTGGACTCCCTTCACATCTGTTAGACGAGGCATCTCTCTAATAGCATTTATCTTCTCTGGGTTAGAGTATAACTCTTCACTTGTTATTATATGTTTCAAAGGACACAGAAGTTTGTCACCGGTTCACTTTGTGGGGGATTAAACGTTCCCAGCATCTCTGTAAGAGCCTCTTGAGCTTTCTGTCATTACCAGCTGTGACTTCCATCGTTTTTCCTCTCCCAAACACCAGAATATCATCGGTCTTTTTTTAACTCTCCCTCCAGATCAGAGATGTTATCATATGCGACCTTCTGAAAGATTTCGGGTGCTCCAGTAATTCCAAATGGTAGCATTTTCCACCTTACCGGACAAATCGAGTGATGAATGTAGGCAAACGACTGCTTTTCTCATCAAGCTTCTGATGCCAGATTCTATTGCTCAGATCAAGGTTGGAAAAAACTTTGCTGTCAGAAAGTTCGGGTAACCCATCTTCAAACATCGGTAACTTGAAATGTTGCCTTTTTAGAGCCTTGTTTAGCGGCCTTGGGTATATAAAGACACGCAACTTCCCATTTTTCTTCATCACCAGCGCTAACGCGCTAATCCATGCTATTGGTTCATTAACTGGCTCAATAACCTCTTTTTCCATTAGCCTCTCCAACTCTGCTTTTAATTCCCTCTTGACAGCTACTGGAACCCTCCGTGCTGCTGCAATATGTGGGGTTATATTTGGGTCCACTTCCAAATGTACCACACCAGGTAGTTTGCCTAGCGTTTTCTCAAACACATCCTTAAATTCCTGGAGAACTGGCTCAAATTTTTGTGTGGTCACTTTCTTTTCCTGTGAGACTCTAGCTACCATCTGGAATTCCTCTTTGTTCATGCTGAACAGGCCCATTTTTTTGTATGTCCATTGCATCTAATAGTGGGTCCAAGTCATCTCTCACAATCACAAAATTCAGGGGTACTTCTTTCCGTTTTTTGGGTTTGTCAATTTAACACGTCACTCGCCAAGTGGTTTCATTTCTGTCCCGTTTCACATGACAAGGATCTTGTCAGATGGTTTCAGATTTCTCTCATGAACGTGTTTGGCACTTAACAAGTTCACTGAAGCTCCGCTATCAACCTGAAACGCAATTATTTCCTCGTTCACCAACATTTTTGCTCGAATTGTGCGAGACTGCCAGCTTTCCCCTCAGTCACGATCATATCCACGTGCTCAAAGTCCGACTGACTACTGCTATTATCGCCACTCAGTTGCTGTATTCGCACTATCTGAACTCGTTTCTTTCCCAATTTGCATTTTGCCTCGAAGTGATTCATGCCTTGGCACTTCAGACACGTTTTTCCATAGGCTGAACATTGTTCCCTACCTGGTTCATGGAAGTACAGAATTCTTTTCTGAGTTTTGATTTTCTCCACGAACTTTTCTTCGTCTTCGTAGCAACCTTGGGCACTTGTTCCGGTTTTAAAACTCGAGAAAGTTGAGCAACGTTCTCCATTAGTCAATGCACCTCTGCAAATATAACTATTTCACTTTTAGAAGTTCTGCGTGTGTTTGGGAATTCTGTAAACGTAAAATGATTTGGTTACGTAGTATCGACGCCACGCAGTTGTCGCAAAAGTCACATGTTTTTATTAGCGTTCACAAAGCAGTTATAAAAGCTTCTACACTCTCGGATTCTTCTTTCTCCCTCGTGTGAAACACAAAACCTTCATACGTGACATTAGTTTCACCAACAGCATACCTATCGAACGGTTCAATAATTTCTTCGGGTGTCCGCTGTTCGTCGGGTGTGGGAAAATGAAAACTGTTATAAACGTTTAACGCGTCATCACCCAACGTTTGGAGAAGTAGCGTTGTTTGGTACTGTCGTTGTTGTCCGTGCAAATATGTGATAATGGCATAGTTATGCAACTTCTGCTTGAAGAGTTTCCGTTTTTCGGCTAAACTGCCATTCACGCACAGGGACTGGATAGCCTAATGCCTGCCACTGGCATGTGAGCATGCAATTCATTTCCAGTTGGGTTCACCATCTTTTCCTAGACCCTTTTATTTGCCTTGTTCTTTCAGGACGTAGGCGATCATAGGTCTCCACTTCTCCCTATCCCTTGTAGTTCTCAATATGTTTTGTCCTTTCGCTACTTCTCCTCATATTGTGTGTGTTATTTGCCACGATATTTCTTGGGAATAATAGTGAAGTGGTTTCCCGTTGCCTTCTCCACTGTGGTTTATTTTTACAATATCAAAACAAGAACACGAAAATTAACAATTATCTTTTTCTCTTATACTGTTATCTTTTCCCTTTCGTTGTTAAATTGTCACTGATTTAATGTACCCTGCCACCATGTTCCACGCACAGTATCGCCTATAGACACAGACACTCGAGCACACGAGTTGACATGTCCGTCTTCATAGTAGTCCGTGCTAATTCGAACTGCCAGCACTCCAACATCAAGTGACCGGCGTAAACTATGTAAGTGGTGTCCTATAAAACAAGTTCCCATGAAACAGTCTCTAATATACTCAGTGGCGGACCGGGGGGTGGCTGGCCCCGGGCCCCGACCGGAACTTTATGGGGGCTGCATTTTGCGAGTGGAAAAATGAAGACGCGATCATTCATTTTTAATTTTATGTTATGGTGTTTCAAAACAGAAATCTAATATTTTGTTTTTTTAACTTAATTTTTTTTTCACATTCATTCCTTTGTGTTTGGAAGATCATAAACACCTGACATGCCGCCCTGTTGGTGACCTCAGCTTTTGATAAGCTCGAGCGACTGTCTGAGATGCCGGTACTTTGATCTGGCCCTGCTGTGAGCAACCTCTTACTGAGACTACAAGACCACACCGGGACATTCCAAGAGACATCCCAACTATATTGTATATTTTGTACAACCAATATATATACTTGCCGCCCCCACCCATGTTTATTATTGCGATAATCGACTTAAATAATTTTTGGATCGTTTTCAAATTATTTTTAATAAAAATAAAATGTCCGAAAACTTTTTTTTTCAGTGATTTCAAAATCATTTGTGAGCATGTTGAAATTTCAGTGAAATTTTTGGTATTTTATTCATGAATAAATTAATTTGATTTAAAAACTTTGAAAAAATATGTTTTACTTTTATCACTGAACAGGAGGGTTTTTCAACGGTTGGTCATTTGAATGAAAAAAAATTCCAATCACTACATTTCTAGAAAGATCAAAAACGAGAAGACCACATATAAAAAAGAATTAAATTTACGATGTGAACATCCTGAAAAAGTTATTTGAAAATATTAATTTTGTTTTTAAAAAACTTTAAAAATAATTTTTATACCGTCTTTTCTTCTAGAGGAGATTTGAAAACAATGTTTTTCTTTGGATTGATCCAAAAACAAATTTCCTCTGATGCAATTTACCTACATTTTATTCACTTAAAAGTAAAACATTTACAATGAATTTTGAAAGCCATTGAAGTGAACCCTTCTGCCGAAGATGAAATATATGTAATTAAATAAAAATTTGTTTAATGTAGGATTAAACCATCTCAATGTAGGATAGCATATTTTCCGAGATTTTAATATATTTTAAAAAATTACGAACAATTTATCATTCAAACTAAAGTTGCTTTAAGAAATAAAGAAAAGTCGTCTTCTTCTTTGACGTCTTAAGATTTTTAAGATTATAATTATGGAGAAATAAAATTGATCTTCTTATTCTTAAGTTGCGCTCTTTCCCAAACTAGAGGACTTTGGAGCGAAAAATTAAAAATAAAATAAAATATCGCATTTTTCAAATTTTTTGTTAGATTATAATTTATATTTTTCTCTTATTCTCCATGAAATTTGAAAATATTTGCATTATTATTAATATGTTTAATTAATAATTTGATTAATTGAAATTTCCGATAATTTTTTTTATATATCACGGGATACTGATTAGATTTAAGAAAAAATCTTTGAATCAAAATAAGGATTATAGTTGATTTGGATAGTAAATGATAACGCACGTGGGTTTTTATTGTTTTATTGTCCCAACGATGTTAACCCATGATATGATTTATGAGTCTGTGGTACTAATCCTGGAACAGACCACCATATACACTCAGAGCACCTACACACAGCATTGGACTGAGCAGTTATCCTTGGTAAAACCTGTTAACTTCAAAACGTAAGTTTAATTCTTTTCTTTATTTTAACAATTGAAACATTTTAGAACAAAACAGCCTTATATTTAAAAATTAGGAAGAGGCTATTTTGACGTTCCCTGCACAATAACGAGCCTCTCGTTATTTTTTCAACATATCTGATATGACGTTATGAAACTATTTATTCATAAAAACAACAACAGTTTATTTATTTGGTTATCATCAAGATACGCAATCCCAAAATTTTCAGCTTATTTTTTAAGGAATCCTCTCTTCATAGTAGCAGCAAGTGCCAGCCTATTACACTCTTTTGAGCTGCTTTTTCGGGAAATTCTGAAATAATGTTTGATTTGTTTTCAGTTCATTGTTAAAAAAGTTTTCAATTCAATGTTAAAAAAAGTTTACAAATTTTATTAGTAAAAAAGTCCATTGATATATATTTATTCAAAAATGATCAAATTAATTTATAGTAAAAAAAAATTATTTAAGAATTCAGATGAAAAACAAGTTTATTTTCCAGAAAAAATCAGATCAAAAGAGCATACGAGGCTGACTCATGATGCTAATTTGAAGGCGGAATTCCTAAAAAAAAGCTGAAAAATTCGGGAGTGCGTGTTTTGAAGATAACCAATTATTTGCTTTTTATTGGAAAACGTTGATATAAAACATTGGATCAATTGAAGAATTCCACCCAGACTGATCAACTGTAAAATCTTCACGCCAACTTAACTCAACAGTAGAATGTCCTCCGAAACTGATCAACTGTAAATCTTTGAAACTTGTTAAAAATGAATGTTATTTTTTCTTTTCAATTAGTTCTTTTCGTAGAAAAAGATTGGAGTTTTTTTTAAATAAAGAAAAACATTCATAGTAAAGTAGAACCAGGAATATACAGTGTAACCCGGATGTAAGAGAGTTGTCGGGACCGGAGAATAAGTATCTTATATCCGGGTTTGGTCTATTATATATACATTAACACAGGTTCTAATTTGGGACCAGAGAAAATCTCTCTTATATCCGGGTTTATCTTATATCCGGATTTCTCTTATATCCGGGTTACACTGTACGCCATTTAAAGTTAGTTTACATAGATTTCAATAGATTTTCCATAAAATCACTATTTTAGAATTATTATGTGAAAATATCAACATTCTATATTAAATTTTAATTTTTTAAAGATTTTTAAACTAAACATTTTCAGAAAAATCAAATCTAGTCCATATTACAAGATTAACTTTTTATTTAGTATTACAAACTCAGAATCTTAAGGTTGTAATATAAAAAAGTAAGTTAAGATTATTTAGATGTAAAATTTTCAAATATTACGCTTTAAAGACTTTCGGAAGGATTTTAAAAATATTTTACAATATTCATTTAGGATCAACTGTAGAACTTCCATTCCAACTCAACTGTAGAATCCCGCAGCACGTCTGGGGGAAAGAGATTGTTCAAATGATCTAAATTATTTTTTTTAAATCGAGTAATAGAAACACCAAAAAAGATTAAAGATTAAAAAAGATTAAAAATTTGTTTCTCTAAAAAAGAAATAAAACTAAGTCAGAAATTTAATTATTTAATATTGACTTTTAATGTTTATTGTCAATTGTTTTAAAAACTATATTTTAAAACACGAATATTTTTAAAATAACCGGCTGAACTGATAGAAATAAATAGATTGTTATTAAATATTTCTGTGCTTATTAGTTTAGTTTCATTATCATCTTTCATAACGCCGTAAGGTTAAGAAAAAGTATACGGCGGCAAAATAATGAAGAGGTAGTTACTATGCCTAAAAAAATTAATTGTCGCAAAAGGTGAAAAAGGTATAAGAAAAATGTATAAGAAAAATGTATAAGAAAAAAGATACTACATTTTAAAAACTGAATTTAAGAAAAGATTTAAACAATCATTGGTTGTATAGGATAAACTCCTGCAATTATTTACTTTTATTTATAAACAACACATCTCCATGCCATTATAAGATGCAAATGGTTCACGAAGTTTGGGACAGTTAAAAATTTATCAACCTTTTTTTACAACCTCACTTTCAGCCTTGTGCCAAATTGTATCTTAGTGCAATAAATAAAAATTCCCTATGCCATTGAGTATGCTCGTTTCCTATTTGTTCCTGTTTTTATTTTTTCATCGATTAAAATGAGTAAACGGCAAAAACTGAATGGTGCGTTTTACCGCAAGTTGAAAGCTACCAGAGAACACGAGGAAAGAAAATGTGCTGCATCTTTACAGGTTTTCCTATAAATGAAATATGTAGTTAAAGCCAAATGCAAAGACATGGATGCTGAATGTACATCAGAACTAGGAGTGGGGAACATGGAGAAACTGCGAATATGGTGGAGACAAATATAGAAATAAAAGTTGAAGAGGAATTTCCTGCAGGAATTAACGTTGTTAAAGAAATTGAAGGTGACAATGATGAAGTGCCAAAGGAAGAGAGCTCCAGTACATGCGGTAAGGACAGGTATGAATATGAAGAAGGAACTGATGAAATTACTGGAAATAAATAGAACCGGTAAACACAGAGATTGCTGCGTAAGAAGACGTCGCATTTTGGTCATGAAGTTGCTCAGAGCAGTTGCTTGTTTTACAAAACTATGGAGAATGGTTGCTGTACTCAAAGACGAAAAAAATCTCTTTATTGTTTCTGATATCACATCTTCCAGAAGACAGAGCAACGCAAATCAAGTCTAGCAAGAAATACAGGAAGTTTAATTAAAAAATGCCTGAATATGAAAATTCGTCTGACCACCAAAGATCTTTCAAGGAATGGAAGATGTTGGAAATGATCCTTAATAAAGGTATAAGCCTTGATAGTAAATTACAAGAACAAACTATGAAAAAAGACAAATTTGGAGACAGATTTTAACACGGTTACTTGATATGAAGTTTCTGACGAAACAACCTGCCCTTTAAAGGTCATCGAGATGTATATAGTTCCGATAAAGGTAACTTTATAGAACTTGTTGAATTTATGAGCAAGTATGATCCTGTTCTTGGAAAGCATTACTTGAAAGAAGTAAATGATAACCAGCGGTACTTGTCACCGAAAATCCAAAATGAATTCATTCATATCTTGGGAAACCACGTAAACCACATACTGATCAGGTGAGTTTCATTTGTCGATATGTCGTTGTCGAAGACAAAGAAGTGGAAGTGCAGGAATCATTTCTTGGTTTTATCACTGAGCATCGGAAGACAGCTTATGATATCAAGAAGATGGTTTGGGATCGACTGAAAAGACAAACTTGATTTAAAAATGTAGAGGGATAGGATTTGCCAATGCGGCTAGTATGGCTAGAGTTCATGGTGGTGTTTAGCGTGCGGGAATTATTTCTTGGTTTTATCACTGAGCATCGGAAGACAGCTTATGATATCAAGAAGATGGTTTGGGATCGACTTGAGAAAGCCAAAATCGATTTAAAAAATGTAGATGGATAGGATTTGCCAATTCTGCTAGTTTGGCTGGAGTTCATGGTGGTGTTTAGCGTCTTTTACGAAACATAAATGGGAAAGCTAAATTTGTTCCATGTTCTAATCAAAGTCTGAATTTATGCGGTGTTCATTCCTCAGCTGTGAATGCAAATGCCATTACATTTTTCGGAGTGATTTAGAGACTCTATACATTTTTCTCCTCTTCCAGTCATCCGTTGGAGTGCACGTTTGTGGCCTATCCTTTAAATCACCTGAACGTATAAACAAAATATTTAAGAAATTATATTTATTCCAACTGCACGCTGACACCTGAAAGATTGAATATTCCACCATAAAACCTTATTTCAAACTAGAATTTGTGTATAGATTAGCAAATCAGATATATTTAGAATTGGAAATATTCAATGTTATTCGTAGGTTAATTTGTAGGAATCCTTGTACTCGGTTTTTCGTTGAATGTTAAAATTTGGAGTGTCGGGATTCGATACATTAACAAAATATCATTACAGGGTCGCTCGTAATTTGGCCGTCTAGAATAATCACACGATTTTCATTGAAGGAATAAAATTCAGTAGAAAAGACAACGTAGTTTCAACAAATAAACATTAGTTTAATATAGCGACAAGAATACAAGCAGTTGATGATAGATTGGAAGTAATGTCTTTTTGTTTGGGTTAATAAAGTTCTGAAATAAAATATAAACTGTCTTTGTGTACGTATGTGAGAAACAATAAAATGTTGTGATATGTGTATTTGCATGAAAAAATCAACATGTGTATGCGTGATTCACAGTAAAAACGGATACGAGAGATAGGAATTGTTTCTTACTGTCGCTTTTAGCATGAGGTCATGAAGATCATCAGCGAGAGTTGTGTGGAGTTTGGTGACAGCCGCGTGTATACTTTTTGGATTTCGTATGTTTTTATACACTTTTTTCGAACAAAATCGGCTCCAGAATTAAATTATTTATTTATTCCTAATTGGCCCTAAAAGGACACGTGGTATGTCTTCTACTACGTCCGTACGATATTTGGTTGGTATCTACTTAAAAATAATGATGACTAATACAACAAATATTCTGATTTGTAATCTATGATTTTATTGGTGTGTTTTAAGATGTAAGTGTTTTCTTGAGTGTAATTGGTTTATAAATATTGTATTTGATATTTTAGTGGACACGACAAAGGCTATCTAATGATATGTAGGAATCACTAATTTAATATCTCAGGTACTTTTTGTAATGTTTTGACCAATGCATGTGTCTTCCAGATCTTGTAACATTCTTCTCTGTTATTGTCTTTGGTGAGGTGTCATTTGTTTTGTTGGATGTTTCTTCATTGGTCTTTTGGGTGATATTTGAGTCTGGATCCTTATGTTTTCTTTTTGTAGTTGCAGTGAAAATTGGTTATCGACATAAGCCGATTTAATCCAGTCGATAGCAATATTGTCATGCTTCCATCTTTCATGGTGGTGAAATACTTGTCCTTTCTGTTGATAACTTGGTATGGATCTGAGTAGTTTTAACATAAAGGTTTTTTTACACCCTCATTTCTTATAAATATATATGAGCAAGTGTAAAGGTCATTTGGTAGGTATATATTTTTGTTTGCTTTCCGTGTAGGTGTAAACGTTAATGATGACATTCTATGTTTTAATTCCTGTACAAACGTTGTTGTTGGTAAAATGTTCGTGATGCCATCACAGTATTAACCAGGTAGAGTCAGTGATGTGCCAAAAACGATTTCAGCTGGTGTACCACCCAAATCCTCTTTTACAATGTTTCTGATTGATAAAAATACCAGTGGTAAGTTTTCTAGCCAATTAGTTTTGCTTTGTTTCATTGCTAGAGCTGCCTTCAACTGTCTTTGGAAACGTTCTACCATCAGGTTTGCACAAAGATGATAGGCTGTAATTTTTATGTGTCGAGTTCCGAGTAGGTGATTGAACTCTCTAAATAATGTAGACTGGAACTGAGCTCCTCTGTCTGTTGTGATTACTGAAGGTACACCAAATATTGCGATCCATTCAGTAAGGATAGTTTTAGATATTGTTGTGGCTGTAATATCTTTGATTGCTATTGCAGCAGGCCAACGAGTAAACCTATCTATGATAGAAAGGATATATGTATATCTTTGAGAACAAGATAAAGGTCTTACAATATCAACGTGTATGTTCGTCAATCTTGCATCAGGTGTGCTGAATGTGCCCGCGGGTGATTTGGTGTGCTTATTTATCTTGTTCTTCTGGCATAATAAACAAGATTTTGTCCAATTTCTTATGTCAGTTGACATATTTGGCCAGACAAAACGTTCAGTAATTAATTTCACAGTTGCACGTTTTCCTGGATGAGACAATGTATGGAAGTGTTGGAATACTTGCTGTCTCAAATTTGGTGGTATGTAAGGTCGTGGTTGAGTTTGTGATATGTCACAATAAAATATAGTATCACAGAATGGAACAGGTAGTTCAACTAATTTTAGCGATGTGCTTTGTTGTACTTCTTGGAGTGTAGTGTCTGTGATTTGTTCTTTAGCGATTAATTCGAGGTTCAAAGAACTAGAATCTAACGAAGCAATTGTGGCACGTGATAATGCATCTGCCACTATGTTTTCTTGACCTGTCACATATCTGATATCTGAAGAGAATTGGGAAATGTAATCTAGGTGTCTGATTTCCCGAGGATTATATTTGTCAGTATGTGTGTGTAATGCATATATTAATGGTTTATGGTCTGTGTGTATGGTGAAATCTTTGCCCTCCAGGAGGTGCTGAAAATGTTTAATGGAAATATATATTGCTAATAACTCTCTCGAAAATGTGCTGTATTTAGTTTGTGTCTTATTTAGTTTAACGGAGAAGAAAGATATAGGTGTGACTTGTTTGTTCAAGATTTGTTGTAAAACAGCACCTACAGCTGTTGATGAAGCATCTGTTGTGAGGGTAAGTTTAATTTCCTCGCTATCCTTGATGTAATTCAGCTTAGTAAAGTTAGCTAAATTTGTTTTGGCATTGTTGAATGCTTCTAGAGTGTCTTCCTGTTACATAATCTTTTTGTTCTTGTTTTTAGTAGGTTCGTCAAAGGTGATAGTACCTCTGAACAACTGAGTGTAAATCTCCTGTAATAATTGATAAGGCCTATAAATCTTCGCAATTGTCTCAGTGCTGTTGGTTGCTGAAAATTGGTAATAGCTTCTAATTTGTCTGGTAAAGATGAAATACTTTCGTGGTCAATTTCATGTCCGAGGAAATTTATTTTTGGTTCTCCAAAAACGCACTTGCGGCATTGATTTTGAGTCCAAAATGCGAAGATCTTTGGAAAGCTTGTTCCAAATGCAGTCTGTGTTCTCGGCTTTTGCTGGCGATTACAAAGTCATCTATGTAGGCATATATGAAAGGTAAACCTCTAAATACCTCGTCCATTAGTCTCTGGAAGGTTTGAGCGGCGTTACGTAACCCAAAAGGCATTCGCACGAACTCGTATAATCCCAAGTGTCGTCAGAGAAGTTTTGTGGATGTCCTCTTCGGCAACTGGTACTTGGTAATATGCCTTTACCAGGTCTAACTTCGAGAAAATGCGTGCACCTTGGAGACCCATTGCAAAATCGTGTATATGCGGAACTGGGTATCTGTCAGGGATGGTTTTGGCGTTCAATCTACGGAAATCGCCACATGGACACCATGCTGTCGTACTGGATTATTGGACCATGTGCAATGGTAATGAACATGCGCTCTTGGAAGGACGTATGATTCCCAACTGTAGCATTTGCTGAAACCCTGCCTTGGCTATTTTATATTTGTCCTGTTTTAATCGTCTCGGTGTAGAGTGTACCGGTTGTCCTGTTGTTTTTATGTAGTGTTTGGCATTGTGTTTAATTGTGTCTGTGTTTTGAAAAGGTTAAGTGATTTCCGCGTAATTTTTTATATTAATTCCTTAATACCGCTAGCTTGTGGTAAGGCAGAATTAATTCCAGTTGACTGGTATCAGGAGCAAATTCCTCTCACAGAAAGTTCTGTCAGATTGTCAACTAAGGAATGAGTGGTCATGTTAACTGGAAATTTATCTAGAAAGTCTGCACCTAATATTGGTGTGGTAACATTAGCATGAGTAAAAACCCAAAGAAAAAAAAATTCACCGCATACCTAGGTCGATGGTTACTGTTTTCTCGCCAAAGGTATCAATTTTTGTACCGTTAGCAGCTTGAAGCTTGTAGAGTCCTTGTTTTAAATTTTGCTTTGGATAAAGCACTCACTTCGGCGCCGGTGTCTATTAAAAAATTATATCCGTGATTTCTATCAAGGATATAGAACAGACGGCCCTTTTGTGAGAGTCCAGCAACAGTCGTCGTCTCTACTGGCTGAAATTTAAGTTTCCCGATGCCGGCTCTACAAAGGCACAAGGTTTCAAACAGCGTCTTGCCTCTGCACCAAATTTATAATGATAGTAGCAGATGTCGAATTTTCGTCTTCCTCTATCATTGCTGAAACTCCTGCTGTTACCCCTTCGTCTGTACTTAGGTCTGGTAGTTTCACGAGAAATTCGCTGTTGTTGTAGGTTCAATCTGTTTGGTTAAACTTGCAACCGTTGCTTGCAGTTTCTCAATTTGCTCGTTTTGTTGTGGGTTTGTACGTTGCGGTGTCAATGTGTTCACCTCCCTGTCTCTAAAACCAACGTGGATTCGGTCAGTAGAATCCGCAAGTTTTTCCAGTTCCGTTTCCTCTACCATTGGTGCTAAAATTTGCGTCATTGTGCTGGGTAGTTTGTCCAACCACAATCTCTGTAGAATATTTTCTGCCATGGCATTAGTACCTAACAGAGTCTTCATATGTCTTAATAACTGGGAAGGAGTCCGGTCACCTACTTCCACTCGGGTAAACAAATCGTGTAGCATTGTCTCATTCGAAATTCCAGTTCGTTTAATTATGGCCGTTTTCAATATATCGTAGGGGTTTTCTTCTGGCATTGTTTCCAGTAAGTCCGTCATTCCTTCTACAACTTCTGCTGGAAGTTTTTCTACTAAATAACAGTATCGGGCTCTTTGCGAAACAATTTTCTTCGCTTTGAATATGACCTGCATTTGTATAAACCATGATTTAATGTTATTAAGGTTATATGCAGGTAAATTCAGGGTGACTGTTGTCAAAGAAGCTTCTTACTATTTGTGTTTTGTTGTTACATTTTTATTTTAAATTAATTTTTCTTTTAAGATACGTATATTTTGTGTGTTCTATTTACCAAATTTCGTGTTTTAACAAGGTAATAGAGCCGTGGTCACCATTTGTATGAATCCTTGTACTCGGTTTTTCGTTGAATGTTAAAATTTGGAGTGTCGGGATTCGATACATTAACAAAATATCGTTACAGGGTCGCTCGTAATTTGGCCGTCTAGAATAATCACACGATTTTCATTGAAGGAATAAAATTCAGTAGAAAAGACAACGTAGTTTCAACAAATAAACATTAATTTAATATAGCGACAAGAATACAAGCAGTTGATGATAGATTGGAAAGTAATGTCTTTTTGGTTGGGTTAATAAAGTTCTGAAATAAAATATAAGCTGCCTGTGTACGTATGTGAGAAATAATAAAATGTGATATGTGTGTTTATATGAAAAAGTCAACATGTGTATGCGTGATTCATTGTAAAAATGGATACGTGAGATTGGAATTGTTTCTTACTGTTAGCGGTGTTGCCGTAGTCTGAAGTTTGTCAACGCTGTCGCTTTTAACGTGAGGTCATGAAGATCATCAGCGAGAGTTGTGTGGAGTTTGGTGACAGCCGCGTGTATATTTTTTGGGAACGGATTTCGTATGTTTTTATACACTTATTCCTAACAAAATCGGCCCCAGAATTAAATTATTTATTTATTCCTAATTGGCCCTAAAAGGGCACGTGGTATGACTTCTACTACGTCCGTACGATATTTGGTTGATATCTACCTAAAAATAATGATGACTAATACAATAAACATTCTGATTTGTAATCTATGATTTTCTTGGTTTGTTTTAAGATGTAAGTATTTTCTTGAGTGTGATTGGTTTATAAATATTGTATTTGATATTTTAGCGGACACGACAAATTCATTAATTCATGAGATTTCATTCCTCTCTGGAATGTTGATGCTTTTGTGAATAACTTGACTAAAATGGAATGAACTAAAAATTATCTACCCCACTCTATTTCTACTGCACATGCCTTCGGACTAACGCGTGAATTGCACGTTTGCGACCAAACATTAAATAACCCTCAGTAACAAAACTTTATTTTACTGAATTCATTTTCCAATGAACTCCTTCCTCCCTACTTCGAGGAGGGAGAAATGGTTAAAATATTAGTAGCCTAACATCTTAGCATTGTGTCAAAAGAAAAATAGTCAAATATATACACTAATGTTTGCAGTAAAAAACGAAAAAGTCAGATACTTTTTTAAAAGATCACGTTAAAAATGAGACCTTGCGTCACATTTTATTATCTTAGGATGGGAAACAATTCTACTATTCAAGACAATATCAAATCACTATTTTTATATGATTTTATCTTGACATTTGCCTTATTTTGCCCATAATATCATTAAATTCGTGTATTTATCTATTGTTATTATTCCACTGAAAATGGTGAGCATAGAATGTCAAATTCACACAACTAGTTTGTGCTATTTTGATTGGAAACTTAATCAGTTGACTTATAAATGGGATTAAGTGGATCTCTTTGTCTCGAGCTGTGCAATTTTTCTTTCTTTATTTGTTTATGTTTAGTAAGGATGATTCCATAAAGAATAATGTGAAAAGCCGAGAGAAGGGAAAATGTAAACACTCTAAAAAAAGATTATAGCAACAGCCAATGAAATTGAATTGATGTCGTGATTTGTGTTAAACTAAATGCATTTTGAGGTGAAATTTGATATTGAAAAGTTGAATTTCTGAAAAATGTACGACATACTGGGAAGGTAAATAAAATCTAAATTCAACTTTATTGATAAATTTATTACTTTTGTTACACACATGCGGTTAACTTTTTACTAGATCACTATTACTCTCTACATTAAACTTGTAAAAATTTGTTGCAAAGTAATTTGTACAGAAATTATTAAAACATGAAATCAGCTTCAACTCATAGTACTTGGTTGACGGTCTGTTGAACATGCGAGATCATTTGCATCTTAGGTTTCATAAAAATTACTTGATATTTCATATATATATATATATATATATATATATATATATATATATATATATATATTTATATATATATGCCTTTTTATCTTTAAAAAATATCATCCGTTGAATCCTGAACTGAATTTTCAAAAATATTATTTTAAATCCCAATAAATATTGAAAATTACATTATTATTTTCTTTTTCATCGCCTTTTAAGAATCGCTTTTCCGAATGGAAGTAGTGATTATTTTTTCAACTGCTTATTTAACTTTTTCTTACAAAAAGTTATTTTGTATCCGCATAACAGATAAGTGAATCACATCTTCCTAAAAGATACATTTGAAATTTGCCGCAACAGCAACTTGCATTCATGACTAAAAACAATGGAGAAAAATAAGTATTGCATCAATAAATAACTATTTTTATTAAACAGTAGCCGACATATAACAAAGACTGGATTATTTCTACACGATCTATCTACATTTATAATAGTATTTTTGTTTCAATTTCTCTTTGAATTCTTAATTATGTAAATATGACTATGAAATATGTAAGAAGTTTTATATATTTAAATAGTGAATAAGTTACGAAGAGATTTATTTGAAAGGATATTTCAGCTGTTTGCAATTCTTGAACACGCTGAAAACAAAGTAACGCATGCTGCAGATGAACTGAAAGGTTGTTTTTGCTTTTTAATACTAAACTACGATTTTAAAATCTAAATACCTAAATGAGGTTACTCACTGTTTTCATATACTCCTTCTTGCATTCAATATGTCATTTGTGTATTAAATTCACAAAGTCTTCCTTCATTATATGCCTCAGAAATTTTCTTTAATAGTTTCTTGTTGCGCAGGATGAGGTGAATACTATAAGCAGAACATTGCTTATGATATTAACCGCATATATATATATATATATATATATATATATATATATATATATATATATATATATTCAAGTTTCATTTTCATCAGTAAACAAATTATTCAGATTGATTAGATTTTAACCATAATATCACTTCCGAGACACCATACTAAAAAAATATAACATTTTGACGCACAAATAATATCTTTAATTATGGTAAAAAGCTTTGGTAATATGATTTGTATTAAGCTTTTAATTTTCGCTTAGTAAATATAGTATTCCCTTAAAAACATAATAACCTCCCTCGTACTCTGTTTGGAAGAATTTTAAAACATTTTTTAAAATCAAAGAAAAATGTAAAATCTAAAAGTAAAATGCAAACAATTCTTGAAAAACTTCTTTATTCATCGAAAAAAAGTTTTCTTCAAATAATAATGTCCTTAATGTATATTATTTATAAAAGCAAATAAAAGCCTATCTAATTAGATAATTAGATAGTTTTATTGCATTTTTTTATTTTACGATTTGGAGCAGATTTTGTAAAAGGAGTCCTGCTTATAAGTAATATGAAACAATTTGTGAACTTTGAAATTCTAGGAAATTTCATAAAATTAAGTTATGGGGGAGGTAACAGATGTAAAAAAAAAATATTTTTACCAAGATTTTCTAAAAATAAAAATTTCAAAAATAAATTCATTCATTTTTGAATAGGAACTGAAAGTTTTATTAAAATCAGACAATTATTTGATTTTTGCAAGAATTTCCAAATTAATGGGTTTTCCCGCGGAAACTGCTACACTAAAATGTCCATTACCACAAGTAGTAGAAAGTTGACAAAAAAAATATAGATCTTTGATCCAAATTTAGAACGTGTTAGAAAGAAGGAAAAAAAATTTTAAATAATTAAAAAATACTTTCCTCTTAATAATAGCATACACATTTTGACGATAAAACATTTTTTTTAGTTTTAGTTTTTTATTAAGTTTGGGGCATTTTATCATTATGCTATACTGATTTTTAGCGAATTATTGGAGGTACCTACTTTAAAGACTTAGTATAATCTGGTTAAACTTGTTAAGTATCTTTATGGAGAGGATGCCACAGCCACCGCTGGCCACTCCTTAACAAAACAAATAAGACGACATTGACCTTCGCAACCCTTCTACTCCCAGAATAAGTAATCGGATATGAGAGAACAGCATACGGAGTATTTTTATATTTATTTTTTTCTACTCCCAATAGCCAGGGAGTAAATGAACAAACCTTATTAATATAAATTTGGCCGCTTTTTCGAATAAAAGGCGGCTCCTCGGTCCGGGGGCTAAGATCAGAGACATATGCCCACCTCACGCAGCCCAACACCACGACTTGGGAGGTTGACGAGCTGCTTCCTCCAGAGGCCAACAAAACTGACCGGCTGCCTCTTCTTGAGGTAAACATTGTAAACCGGCTACGTCCTCAAGGGGTGAACATTGCAGAATGTTGCCTATCATTGTGACAGGTAGAAGGCCGACATGCTGGAAATGTGGTAAGACTGGTCATCTGGCTCATGTGTGCCCAGAGAAAATGACCTCAGACCCTCAACTTACCTCAAACTATAATGCCCCTCAGCCGCCCACTCTGCCTGCAACCAGGATCAAGTACCGGATAACGATTGCATCAACTTTGCTGAGTCCCTCCGTTCTCGCTGTCCCATTGTCTACGGTAGTTGAATGGGATTGGCAGGTTGTGGTCAAGGGAAGGAGGAAGGCGCAAACAGCAGCGCGTCTGATAACTAAAAGTTGCACCACCCAAGACAATCCCACTCCAAACAGCTGTAAGGGTGATGCCTCGGCCACAGCCCCTGGACGGAGAACGATCCGTACTTCGAAAAGATGCAACAAATCAGAAAACCGAAGGCGGAGCTGGAGGAGCAGCTGGTCTCACAATCATCACCACCAATATCGTCACCAAAGACTGTTCACCTCTTGTCCTCTGCCCCATTTTCTAGTCCAAAAGAGGGAAATCCCTGTAAAAGAAAAACAGCGCAGACTGAGGAGCTCTTCAGAGGATGTCGGCGGGAAGAGGAGAAAGGCAAAGCTGCCTATAACGCGGAAAGAACATCTGCCGTGTGACTAACGAAAGTGTGGAGAGAGCGAAAACATTTGGCAGGAGGACTAGCGATTTGAAACTCCTCCTGGCCATGAAGAATGCGTTGACAAGGATCTCGAGGATCCTACCAACTTTCCAACGTTCGTGTGGGATTATCTCCGACGATTCATCCGAATCGTTGAAGTATACGGTCAGGAAGCAACCATTTCGGTTCCCATTTTGCTATAACGTTCCTACCCGGCCTATTGACTAACGTCCCGTCGTCGATACGTCCAGTCGAACCGTCGACACGACCAAGAACAAGTGCACCTCAACTTCCCGTCATCGGCACTAACAGCCCGACCACACTCCAATTACCTGATCTGGAAGCCCGAGCAACCGACTAACGATCAACTTACCTACCTACGACTTCACTAAAGATTACCGGAACAGTCTATCCGAACCTGACATTTTATCCAACAAATATTTTCGTTGTACAAAAACGCACGTCGTTTTAACGAAATAAAATTGACGTTTGGTAAAATATAAACCTTTGCCTTTTGCCTCCTCATTGTCTCGGCTGTTCACACCTTTTTTCGAGCACAAATTAGCTTGTGGGGCCGACACACTTATCGGCCTCGCAACAAGGACATGCATTTAACAGGAAACAACGTGTATATAATGCCTGATGTGACTAGTCAGTATTTCTTCAATGGCTTGAAGAATCTGTATGTTGAAAATCTCACTTCAGTCTGAAAAGACTCACCAATGTGTGCATGTTTTTCGCGCGCGAAACCTTTTGTAATAATCCAACCTAATTTAGTAACATCATTCGTGGAGGACCCAAATGGTTTGTGAACAGTCTTGTAAGATGGAGTTAGAAATGCCAGCTCGATGGTGTGTACCAAGTGAATGCTAAAGAACAATTGTTTCAAGCCGATTTTGCCGCCAGATGTGAGGCTGTTTTAGACCTGCTTATGACCATCAAGTCAGAGGATATAGTCCCAGAATTTCTTCTTGTCTGGGACAATTTACTAGGTCTCCTCCGTCAACGACCAAGAACTATATCAATCTGATTCTATGCAGATTTCTCGAATGCAATCTGCATAAGGAAATCCATCGAACTCCTGCCAGACTGTAAAGCATGTCATCTATTGTACACATTTTAAAATATTTGTGAACTGTTCATAATTAATTTTATTAAGGTTTGGTTTCAATTTTTTTTATAAATAACTTCGAGAATTTTAATTTTTTCGATGATGACATTATGGTATGTCGAAAAGTACTCGGTTAATAAATAAAATATGAATCAACACAGTCTTTCCCTCTAGTCCTTCAATAATCACACAAAAGCTTATCCGTGAATATGGAAGGACACTATGGAGAATAAGTAGACAGAACATGTCAAAATTATTCAACGAAACCTGTTTTAATGAAAATATGCTGCTGAAATATACGCATATATATATATATATATATATATATATATATATATATATATATATATATATATATATTTTCTTGCCGATTTCGTTAATCTCGGTGTTATTCAGTACAAGCACGGTCAATTTCTCAACAACGGCAATATACATGGCCGAAGTGGTGGCACCAGGTAGGGTAATTTTGTGTATCACCAGATTTGCCTTTAACTTGCAAAGGAAAGTTTCCAACGCAAGAATGTAAAGCATCTGTGAAAATGGATAATCTTGATGAATAAACATGGACAACTCTAGTTAACATTGTTACGGGCTACAAAATTGTTAATCCCATCCATCTCATGGTTATCCATGCACAGCAACTTAATCGAACACTTGATGATGCGTTGGAGAATAGTCCCATTCTTCAACCAGTTAAAGATCACTACTCCAAAGCACATGCGACTGTCTCAAGTACTCTTCGTATGGAAGACAATCTATTCCTGTGTCCTCTCTGCCAACAACGTTTAGCTCATCCCAGATCTGTTTCTATGGGTCTAGCATCCAGATGCCATACGAATGTTTGTTACTTTGATTAACCGTATTTTAAACCTACATTTGAAATTCTGGGATTTTTATATTCAATTTTTTATGCATTTTGTGCTTCTGTAAAATCTGTTGTAATTTGTAGTGTGTGCGAAATAATATCAACTCCCTTTACCTACTCCCTTCAAATTCGGAGGACTGAGGAAAAAGACGGAAAGGATTTCTTGAGCTTATGTGAAATTTTCTTTGGACCTTCACAGAGATTGACCGGTGAATCTAGAAAACGACGGAAATAAATTCGCGTGCATATGTGAAATTGTTTTGGACCAATGAAAACCTTGCCTTCACAGAAATTAGCCAGAAAGAAAGTAGCGAGTTTACGCAAAATTCTTTTTGAAATAAAATGAGGAGAAAAATTAAATTAATCAGAGAAGTGTGTCTGAATTTCGTTTCAGTTCCTCGCGACCAGCATTGAAGTTCTTGCAAGTGTAAAATTATCCGCCTATTATATTATCGACTTCTAAGCAAACATGCGACACTTCAAAGAAATTTCTCTCAAAAATCCAAGAAAGCTAAGTATTTCAAACTATCTCCTTGTCTAATTTTGAAAGTATTCCAACCCGTCGGTGAACAACACGCTCTCTTACCTTTGTTTTAAACATTTTTGAATATTATTTTATGTCAGATCATTCAATTTGTTGTATGAACATTTCCTCTTCATGACTATTTGTTAAAACTAGGGACTTTAAAAGTTTCTGTTTTTTCCCAGAAACGAGATACTGACACAATTTCAAGCGTGTAAATTCGTGAATAAATTGTCTGAAATAATACAACCAATGATGAAATTATTAAAAGAAAAGGACACTGTATTTGTGTGTGATGTGCCACAATAGAATTCTTTTTAAAAGAATAAAGGAATTACTAACTCAAGCACCAATTCTATCGTATTACAATCCAACCAAACCTCTAGTAGTTAGCGCCGACGCTAGCTGTTGTTACCTCGGAGCAGCTATATTTCACTAAATAGATGGCTATTAAAATTAACAGAATTTTCCTCACGCACACACTCAATAACGCTGAGATACTAACAAATTGAGATTGAGTGTTTGAGCTGTGTATGGGCATGTGAGAAGTTTGACAGATATGCCACAAGACTCGAATCTTTTGAAATGTTAACGGACCACAAACCGCTTATACTGATAATAAACACACATGATCTGTACAATATCCCATTACGATAATGGCTTCTGATGAGACTGAGAAAATATAACCCAGTAGCAGAATACGTTCCAGGGAAGGCACTAGTACCTGATACACTATCAAGAAGTCCTTTATCCGACAGTGATAGTAATATCATAAAAGATGTTGGAGTATACACAGACTGTGTGGCAAGAACCAGACTAGCATCAAATAAAAAATTAAATTCACCTACGCAACCTTCATCCTCACTTTACTAACATTAATGACCCGACAAAATAGTTAATTAGCACGTCTCCACCACAAGGACGCCAATATATTGTCGTAATAGATTATTTCTCAAGGTATATAGAAATAGCAAAGATTACTCCAATGACAAGTGATTGTGTTATAGGGAAGTTGAAAATTTCTCCTCATCTTGGGGAATTCCTATCGAACTTGTCAATAATATTGGGAAACAATTCACATATTACGCTTTCAAATATTTTGCAGCTAATTATGGATTTAAACCCATAACATCAAGTCCACATTATTCTCAAGCAAATGGAGAAGCGGAAAGTGCTGTTAAAATTGTTTAAAGTGCTAAGAGTATTTTGAAACCATCAGACACATTTCAAGCATTAATGGCAAACTGGAGTATGCCAACTCAAGCCACAGGAGTCAGTCCCACAGAATTATGGGAAGGAAAATAAGAACATTATCTTACATCCAAAAAAATTATTACCAAGATGACCTGATTTCACACGAATCAGGGAGAGAGACTGTTATATTCCGTGCTAATAGGAATATGGAATGGACAAACACGGTAGATAAATAGTAACAGGTTTATTGTAGAAACCAGTACAACAAGTAAGGAAGTAATAGTTATGCGCACTGTTGTCGCAAGACAGTACAGTTGCGTGCTCGCTGCTATCGGAAGGCCGCTAGTTCTCGACCCTCCTGTCCGCTGTCCTAACGGATACTCTTAGGCGGTTACCACCTATAGTGCCGCTACTCATGGGGGTAGCAGGTTATTCCATTACATCAGAGACAAACTGGTAAAAACCAGAATGGAAAAAGAGGAGATAGCATAAAATTAGATAAACAACAAGTCGTATATTGTGACAACTAATCAAGGGGATTTTCGAAGACTGTTGTGGTAGGATCCACCTAATTTGCATAGTGGAGTACCGACGATATGAATATGGTTGGTACCGGGAAGACACGAGAGGCGAATCAAGAGATTCAACTAGAGACTCTGCCCGACTGCGACTTAGTCAACACATTCTCCAGGAACGGTCTTCCCAGGAATATACAAAAGACTATATGTAAATATTGTGTACACTTTCTTGTTTCAATACATTTTGTTCTAAGTACATTTTGTGTTGCATTATTATTCCATGCATTAGTCAAGTTTCAACAAAGACATAGGAAACACCTCAGGTTTTGAAAATAGATTTTTGATAAAAAAAAAATTAATGAACATTACAAGGATTTTCAAACAAATAATAATACAAATACTGAAAAAATTCAAAGCGGACGGATAATAATATTCCAAAATATTGTTAGATTTCACAGTGAGTTATCGCCCTTCGACTGTAACCAAAACAAACTTTGATTTGTAAATATTTATTTTGTAATTTTTAAAAGTTAGAAATAAATCAATAAAGAAAAAAATTATCTTAGGAAGTGGGATTTTTATAAAGACATCGATGATGAAATGATTATGATGATAATGATTATGAGCACTTCTGGTCCCACTTGGAGCAAACTTAGAAGTACGTATTATATTGTAAATAATGACAGTCATTAATTTATTAATTTGTTTTGGTTAATCACAAACATTAAAATAAAAATCCAGTATTAATTATAGGTTTCTACCTATAGTGCCCATCCACCTGTAGCAGCGATTAGATGTGTTTCCATTGTGAGCGTTCGAATTCCTGACTATGCATTTCGGTTTGCGAAACGCGGCTAGTACTTTCCCACGTTTCATGGATGAAGTAGTGCGAGTAGTGCGAGATCTGGACTTTGTCTATAGCTATATAGACGACATTCAAACGGTTTCAACAATACCAGGTGAAAATTAACCCCGGTAAATGTGTTTTTGGTGCTTCTTCAGTCGTTTTCCTAGGCCACCATATCAGCCCTGAAGGTATATTTCCATTACCTGAAAAAGTGAAGGCTCTTCAAGATCTTCAACCACCCACTTCACTCCGCCAACTACGGCACTTCCTTGGTCTGCTAAGCTATTACAGGCGTTTTATCCCACACTGTGCTGATCTTCTGTCTCCTCTTTCCAACCTGTTACGTAACAGAAAAAAAGAAAAATGAGCAGATTTCACTGGACACTAGTGAGCTACGTGCTTTTAATGAAGAGAAACAAAACCTTGCGAAGACATTACTGCTTTCACACCCTGCGCCTGGTACCCAGTTTTCACTGGTCGTTGATGCATCAGGCACAGCTGTAAGTGCAGTGTTGCAACAGCAACAGCAACAACAATTATAACCTCTAGCATGCTTTTCGAGACAGCTGAAACTGGATGAACAGCGTTACAGCACATTCGGCCGTGAACTTCTGGCTATGTACCTCGCAGTGAAACACTTTTGACATTCACTCGAGGGTCGCCAATTTGTGATTTACACCGATCATCGTCCGCTTACGTTCGCGCTGAGTTCTAAGCCGGATAAATATTCACCTCGCGAAACTCGACACTTGGATTTAATTTCATAATTTACCAGCGATATCCGACACATCTCCAGTGAACAGAACGTAGAGTCTAACGCCTTGTCTCGCCTGCCAATCAATTCTCTGTCATCACCTTCGGATATCGACCTCCAACAAATGGCCTCAAACCAGCCTCGTCTATATATGTTGGACCTGTCGTCGCCTGAGTATGCTACCGGCAAATTTACATATCTGCCTGTGCCCACTTCTGACACGCAGATGATCTGCGACACCTCGACAGATTCACCTCGCCCCCTTGTCTCAACGACTCATTGTTGGGCTGTTTTTTGATATCCTACACAGTCTAGCACACCCCGGAGTCGCGGCCACAGTGAAACTGATTTCGGCTAGGTTCTTCTGGCCGAATATGAGACGTGACATCACTGCCTGGGCACGTTCCTGTGTATCCTGTCAAAAATCAAAGGTGCACAAGCATATCCGTGCACCTCTCGGAACATTTAGTACTCCAGATGCTAGGTTCAGCCATGTTCATATTGATCTCTTTGGACCTTGTCCGGTCAATCGGGGATTTGATTATCTCATGACTTGTGTAGATTGATTCACACGTTGGCCTGAAACCATTCCCTATACGACATTTCGGCGGAATCTTTAGCGCAAGCCCTAATATCGGACTGGGTATCGCGTTACAGAGTCCCTGTTAATACCACCGACCGTGGTGGACAGTTCGAATCTCATATCTTCCGAGATCTTTCAAGGATTTTAGGAATAAAACGTATCCGTACGACTAGCTATCACCCAGCTTCTAACGGTATGATAGAACGCTTCCACCGCCAATTGAAAGCAGCGTTGCGTGCTTATCCGGACCAGCAGCGATGGAGCGAGTTAGTACCTATCTTCCTTTTTGGCTGTCGTACAGCTATTAAGGAGGATCTAGGATACTCCCCAGCCGAACTCGTTTACGGAGTACCTCTATCCTTGCCAGGTCAGATGCTGAACCCGATAGATTTAACGGCAACAGATGAAGCTCTGTATGTAAACAGACTGCGATTTTATTTCAATAATCTCCCACCTATGAACCCTCGGCAGCAAACCACAAAATCTTCGGCCCCGAAAGATATTATTTCTTGGATTCATGTTTTTCTCCGAAAGGACGCCGTGAGAGCTCCTCTCACTCCACCCTATACCGGTTTTTATTGTGTGCTTGCACACACAGACAAACTTTTCACCCTGGATGTAGGTGGTGAAAAAGAGACTGTATCAATCGATAGGGTGAAATGGGCCTTTACAGCTACTGTCATGCAAGAGCCCCATATTACCCCCACATACACTTTTCACTAGCCAACGCTGGCTACACACGCAACAATGCACACACCTCCACCACCAATTTATATCACCAATACACGTAGTGGTCGGCGAGTTCATTGGCCCAAGAAGCTGCGCAAAACAATATATATATGAACAATGCTAATGGACATCGGACTATATCTGCTGCACAGTTTTTTTTCCTTTAGCACAATGCAGACATTTCTCTAGAGTGGATTTTTATTTTCCTTTGCCGCATGTTTGTTGTTGAGTTTTCTTTCGACTGCTGACCCTGACAAATCCTGCCGTGTTTATTTTTCTATCGGCTGTAAGCCTCAGCAGGGGGTGATGTAGCAGCGATTAGATGTGTTTTTCACTGGCGGATGAATTTCCTCACAAAGGTAAATTGGTTGAACTGTGAACCAGTCAAATCCACCGGCGGAATACAAAATACAAAATTCGGACCTGCTGGGAGGAAGAAAAAAAAGGGAATTCTCTCTCTTTAGCCGCGGCCGCCAAGGGGTCAACAACAGAGACGATGAGCAGCCGACCGCTACATCGCCTCCTGAACTGACAACACACATTTCTTACGAACTTTTGTACAACCATGTATGGACGGTGTACCCAGAACTTTCCCGAACAAACCATTAAATTTTATGTAAAGGGATTATTGTTCTTGTTATTTTTCTGCCTAAAATTGCTGACGCTTACAGCGACCCTTATTCCTTCTTTACACACCAACCCACTTTTGGGAATGGTGGGCATGAATGGGTAAAAAAGATTTGTGGCTTCTTTTAATAAGTATGTGGAACACCAGAACGAGAACGTCTCATAATCTTTGAATTCTAACCATTACGAACCAGTACCTTAAAAATATAACATTACACACACATTACAAAAATCTCGCAGTGAGTATTTTCTTTGTTGTGTATGCATAATATTCCTTATAAATTGACTGTTCTGAACTTTCTTCCTGGAGAAACTTTTTCCCGCCTTAGCCATTTTGAATTTCGTTTTGGCGCGGAACCTGACATACCTTTTAGTGACTACTTGTCACAACCTTTTCATTGATTGCAAAAATTCCAGTAACTTTACTGAAGGTCTCCACTGTCGAGACAAATTACTTGTTAAAAAAAAAAAAAAAATTTATATTTGTTCTTTTACCTTCGTCGTTCCTCCTGTCTACTTATTTTGACTTTGTTAGTGGATTTGGTAGTTGTGCGTAGTGTCTGGCACAAGGCCATCTTTTCGTAGGCCACCTCTGCAACGCAATCGGGTCCGCAACAAGTATAATAAACTATGTATTATTACTACAATTACTTGTTTTGAATTTTTTTTTTTCCAGTTTTAGCGAACTTTTTGCAACCAGACCAACTTAACTGTCTATTCAACCTAAACCGCAGAACCAGTGATGTACAGAGGTTTTTTGGTGATGTCCGGGGTCAATTCCTTGATGCCCCTAAGACTTAAGTAATGAGGGGCTATAGGGACTAGAACTGAGAAATGTGAGAAAGGTAGCCACTTTTAAATATGTAAAAACAGGTGAAATATGAAATAAACACATTATTGAAATTAAATATAAACTAAATTTTTATTTCATTCTTTGATTGGATGCCCGGGGCCATCGTACTCTCTGCCCCCACTAATTCTGCAGGCTACTGTGCAGAACTACTCCTAGAAATTAAGTACCCACACCACTCGAGCATTTCTCCGCCCCTTTTCAAAGAAATCTTTCTTCATATAACAAAAGTAACCACATTGCTTATCAAAGATAATTTGTTCTTTCAGGTCTTTGTATTTATTTTATTTGTTCTCGCATTGCGTATTGACTCCCGCCTTTATTATCTCCGATAAACTTTTTGGTAAAATCTCCTGATTTTTGCTTAATATTGGAGAAGTCCCTCTTAAATAAATTTATAATCCTAAGTAAATAGCTACTCATTTTTTCTTTTCTTTTTTTCTTTTTGTGGGATATACTTTGTTTCGGGATTTGTCATTTTTATGCAAACCCCGAGGCATAAGCAAACACGTCTGAAGTTATCTCCAAAAATGTTCTAAAAAAAGCATAACAAAATGAAGGGCCCCAAAACTTGATAAAAACAGTTTTATCGTCAAAATGTTTATTATTAAGAGGAAAGATCAAATTATTTTTTAAAACTATTTTATTAAATTTTTTAATCCTTTCTAGCACGTTCGAAATTTAGGTTAAAAATCGTTTTTTGGCGTTAAAAACACATTATTTTGGAAATTCTTGCAAAAATGAAATAATTGTCGGATTTTAATGAAATTTTCAGGAATTATTCACAAATGAATGAAATTATATAAAAACAATTCTTTATTAGAAAATCTTAGTAAAATTTTTTTTTTACATATGTTCGGTACTTAAAAATTTCAGCCTCTTCATATTTATATCTTTGGAGAATTTAAATCGCCAATTTGTTTTTGTCAAAAAGAAACATCATTTACCGAAAATCTGCTCTGAATCGTAAAATAAAAAATGCAATAAAACTATGACATTGTTTAATTAGAAAAGCTTTTAATTACTTTTATAAATAAGATATACGAATGACACTATTGTCTTAAGAAAAAATTTTTCGATGAATAATGAATTTTTACAAGAATTGTTTTCATGTTTTTTTCATTTTAATTAGAAAAAAAATAAGTTTTAAATCTTTTAAAATTCTGTATTAATTTCAGCCTTTCAGATGATATTATTATTAAGTGTAGACTATATTTATTAATCCTAAATTGAAAAGCTTCGTTCAAATCATCAAATATCAATATTTTTAAAAGAATTTTGAAATTTTTTATGTGTATAAACGTGCCGATTTTTATATACGGTCAACTATACACAATATTATCAGAAAATAAGATCGATAACTGCACTAAATCTACAGTCCCAAATATTCAAAATTCAGTAAAACAGTAGATTACGAAGAATATTTTCTTAAGTTTTTATATATAAAAGGAGCTCACGTTAATTCAATTACTGATTTAATGCTTAAAGCCCCCGGAGAACAATATATCAATCTGTCATCAAGCTACCAAAACCGCGAAAGCCTTAAATAAACTGCTACTGTTGGGTTAAACAATGCATTTCTGCAATATTTTAAACTTAAATTAAATAATAGTTGTTTCAAATCAGATTCATTATACTTTAAATCAGCTAATATTCCTCAAATAAAGTTTTAGAAAGTATATTTTATTTTCGGAAGATTTTTTAATAAAGAGAATCATGGGCGTACCGAGGCAAAGTGCCACCCGGGGCCTTGTTTTTGTGGGAAAATATAAATGAAATAACCTTAATGGCGCTTCTACCACTCCGTCCCTTCAGCCCCTCAACCTCCGGCGTCTTCCTCTTTGGGTTGAGGCGCCCACTCGGTCTGAACCGAACTCAGGGGTAGCTGGCCGCACGCTCCCCGAGTACCCGTAAATTGTTCGACCGGTCACTGGCCAAGTTCCGCCTTCTGCCACGTTGTGTTAAATTTTAGATCCAGTAGGCGGAGGAGTATTGTCCATACGTTCACGGTCGATGTAGGCACGGCTGTGAGGGTGGGCGGCAGGAAAATTAGAATATGGCGAAAAAAAAAGGAAATAATATCTGCAGAAACCGAACAACAATGGGTAAAATATTGATGTATTATATATAAGGAAACAACAACAGTAGAAAAGATTACAGAAAGGATAGAAAAGCAATTAATATAAGAAAAGAGGACTACTCCTCTACCAATTTTCCAACAGAGAGAGGTGTGTGTGTGTGATTAAATCGTTCCAAATCGACTTGGGAGGATATGTGGCTCGTAACTCCAGCCCTATGTGGAAGTGTAGCTTTTCAGTTTGTTGTCGTAAATGACAAACGTTAGGTTTCAGCGGTTTTTCAATGCGACTGCTACAACGACGATGATATTTCTTGAAGTCCTTATCTCTGGCTCGTCACTGGACCGACTCACTGCGACGACAGTCTCTCTACTCTCTCGACGACAGTCACTTTCGTCTCTTCGAGAATTCTCTCCCGACTGTCTCTTTCGTCTGGCCTCGTCGGCCTTACTCGTCGGCCTTTCTCATCAGCCTTTCTCGTCGGCCTTGTAGCACCGCAACCCGTAACGGTCGCCTGTGGGTGCCCATGCACGTGACGGCATGCTGCGACGACGATGTACCGACCAATCGCAGTCTCTCCCGCCTCTTCGAGAATTCTCTCCCGTCTCTTCGAGAAAACTCTCCCAACTGCCTTATTAGCAAAATCTCGAGTTAATATAGCATCCGAAGGTTATAAGCCAGGTTGTTCACGCGCTTAACACGAGTGTTGCCATAATCACGTGTATTTGCAAAGCTTCTGTTGCTTACTCAGATCTATTTCAAATCTCTTAGTGGATAAAAATAAGTCGTTCTTTCCAATTATCTTTTCGATGGCCAAATTCAGCGGATACAACTTATGTTTAGATTAGATTTCGCTAGGGATAAACATACACTGATCTTACCTCCCTGGTCCAATTTACTTCAATATGTTTTTATCAAAAATATTATTTTCGTCTTTTTTTTTAATGACCCAAATTAAACATCGCCTCCTGCCCTTTGCATTTGTTTATAAACAAGTCTTCGCCAACCCGATTTGAAATTCACTCTTTATCCATTAGCCGACTTAGGTTTCATATATCATTGTTCTAGTTTCTTGCCTATTAATAGCGCTGACACAGTTTGTAAATTCACGGAAGATCGTGTTTTCCATTTTCAATCAATAAACGTTATATTTGCGTGTGTGCATTCATGTGGGTGTGTGCGTCAACCTCTCTCTGTTACACGCTGATTAATACTTGAAAAACAACAAATTCAAAAATCAGCTGAATAAACGTTATTATATTTTAACCTTTCGAGCTTTTGCAGAAGCAAAATTACTAATAACTTGGTGAAAGTCTATCTTCTTCACAGTTTCATGTTCAATTGAAATGAGGGACAAATTGGATAAGCGATCTTGCGACATACTTGATCTCATGTGACTTTTATGAGCTTCGGTTTTGAGAAGCTTCTCCCTGCAGTAGCAACAGAAACGGGGAGAGTAAAAAAGCCGTAGAGCAATCACAATATTTGGCACTGTTTCTTCAACTTTCCATCGCTAAATCCATCTCAGCCATTCGATAGCCGATGATATGGTCACCATGGTCATATCACATTCCACTTTAGAAGCTGCCGCTAAGAAGTCCCGAAGTCGTAGAACTTCCAAAGGCAGCCTAGATACGTCTAAGTCAGCACCAAAAATTTTTAATTTTCGCTCCAATTCGCCTTCAGTATCTTCGGGGATTGCATTCGATGATAATCCAGCGAAGACAGTTTTCAGATGAGACATGGTGCCAAATCGTACTTCTAGTTCATTTACAAGTCGATCATGATATTCGTAAAGATTTCTCTTTATTCCTGCACAAGTGTTTGACATAAATCATCTTTCTTTTCCCCAAGTAGCTTTCTCTTTTTTCTAATGCGCTTTTCAACTGGAATTTCCATTTCCTCGCTCTTTGATTAAAATTCAGACACCAGCCTGACCCTGTTTCGGTTAAAGAAAATTTTGATCGCATTCATATGGGTTACATACACATCCAAACCAATATCAGGTTCTTGAAGTTTCTTTTGGATTAGATTTATTTATCCCAAAATTTCTTCCTAGTAAAACAAATGTGACATGGAGGAGAAGTTTTCAATTGAAAGCAAAATGATTTGTGCATCACCTCTCGTTTGAAGATTTTCTGAAACTGAGGTTAATGAATCGAGTGCCTGAATCACTCCTTGAAATCCGGTTTTCACTGCACGAATAGCTTCGTAACATGCACTCCAACGGGTGGTTACCAAACGCTTCATCATGACCTTCACATGCAAAGATAAAACTTCCGACCGGTGATTGGAAGAGGAGAAAAATGTATAGAGTCTCTAAATAAAAAAAAAATGTAATGGCATTTGCATTAACAGCTGAGGCATGAACACCGCATAAATTCAGACTATGATAAGAACATTGGAACAAATTTAGCTTTCCCATTTATGTTTCGTAGAAGACGCTGAACACCACCATGAACTCCAGCCATACTAGCAGCATTGGCAAATCCTATCCCTCTACATTTTTAAATCAAGTTTGTCTTTTTCAGTCGATCCCAAACCATCTTCTTGATATCATAAGCTGTCTTCCGATGCTCAGTGATAAAACCAAGAAATAATTCCGTCACGCTGAACACCACCATGAACTCCAGCCACACTAGCCGCATTGTCAAATCCTATCCCTCTACATTTTTAAATCAAGTTTGTCTTTTCAGTCGATCCCAAACCATCTTCTTGATATCAGTGATAAAACCAAGAAATAATTCCTGCACCTCCACTTCTTTGTCTTCAACAACGACATATCGACAAATGAAACTCACCTGATCAGTATGAGAAATGTCCGGCGTGCTGTCTAGTATGATCACAAAATGATTAGTTTTTCGATTTCGATCCAATATGTTTTCCTTTACTTGGTTTCCCAAGATATGAATGAATTCATTTTGAATTTTCGGTGACAAGTACCGCCGGTTATCATTTACTTCTTTCAAGTAATGCTTTCCAAGAACAGGACCATACTTGCTCATAAATTCAACAAGTTCTATGAATTACCTTTATACATCTCGATGACCTTTAAAGGGCAGGTTGTTTCGTCAGAAACTTCACGACATCAAGTACCGTGTTAAAACCTGTCTCCAAATCTGTCTTTCTTTCATAGTTTGTTCTTGTAATTTACTGTCAAGGCTTTTACATTTATTAAGTATCATTTCCAAAATCTTCCATTCCTTGAAAGCTCTTTGGTAGTCAGACGAATTTTCATGTTCAGGCATTTTTGAATTGAGCTTCCAGAACTTTTGAAATCCTGCATTTCTTGCTAGACTTGATTTGCGTTGCACTGTCATCTGGAAGAGGCGACAGCAGAAATAATAAAGAGATTTGTTCATCTTCGAGTACAACAACCATGATCTCAAAACAGTCTCTCCATTCTCCATAGTTTTGTAAAACCAGTGTGGTAGCCCTCGGACTATTTTTCTTCCTTCTTTGTTTTGAAACTTTTTGTCCCCATGTTACAAGAACAACAAGCAACTGCTCTGAGCAAGTTCGTGGCCAAAATGCGATGTCTTCGTACACAGCAATCTCTGTATTTACCTGCTCTATTCCTCTATTTCCAGTAACTTTATCAGTTCCTTCTTCATATTCATATCTGGCCTTACCGCATGCACTGAAGCTCTCTTCCTTTGGTACATCATCATTGTCACCTTCAGTTTCTTTAACAATATTAATTACTGCAGGAAATTCCTCTTCAAATTTGATTTCTATATTTGTCTCACCATATTCGCATTTTCTCCATGCTCCTTCTCCCTAATTCTGATGTACATTCAGCATCCTCGTCTTTGCATTTTGCTTTAGCTACATATTCCTTCTGCCTAAGTTGAAATATATTTAATCAAATAAAGGTTTATTTAATCTATGTAAAAATGTATGATTAAAATTTCCCAGTGTAGGATAGCATATTTTCCGAGATTTCAATATATATATATATAAACCTGTAAAGATACAGCACATTTTCTTTTTCCTCGTGTTCTCTGGTAGCTTTCAACTTGCGGTAAACCACACCATTCAGTTTTTGCCATTTACTCATTCTAATTGATGAAAAAATAAAAACAGGAACAAATAGGAAACGAGCATACTCAACGGCATAGGGAATTTTTATTTATTGCACTAAGATACAATTTGGCACAAGGCTGAAAGTGGGGTTGTAAAAAAAGGTTGATAAATTTTTAACTATCCCAAACTTAGCTAGACACATTCGTGAACCATTTGCATCTCATAATGGCATAGGGATGTGTTGCTTATAAATAGAAGTAAATAATTGCAGGAGTTTATCCTATACAACCAATGATTGTTTAAATCTTTTCTTAAATTCAGTTTTTAAAATTTACTAAGCATTTTTTTCTTGTACATTTTCCTTATCCCTTTTTATTTCATTCTTATATTCAATATAATAATTTAAAATTTAATCCATGTTGTAATAAAAATAACTGAACATTGAACATTTGTATTAAAAAAACATTAAAATTTTATAAGAAATGTTCAGCTCTGATACTTGCATTAAACATTAACTTATTCTCCAGAGAACTGACTGACAATTTTTGAAGCAAATTAACTACCCACTCATTATTTTGCCGGCGTATACTTTTTTTTAATCTTACGGTGTTATGAAAGATGATAATGAAACTAAACTAATAAGGACAGAAATATTTAATAACAATTTATTTATTTCCATCAGTTTAGCCGTTTACTTATAAAAATGTTCGTGTTTTAAAGTAAAGTTTTTTTAAAACAATAAACAGTAAACATAAAAATCAATATTAAATAATTACACTTCTGACTTAACTTTGTTTTGGTTATTTAGAGAAACAAATCCTTAATCTTTGTTTTTGCGTTTCTACTACTTGATGTAAAAAAAATAATTTGGATCATTTGAAGAATCTCATACGTGCTGGGGTGATTCTACAGCTGAGTTGGAATGGAGATTCTACAGTTGGTCCGAAATGAATATTTAAAAATATTTTTAAAATAGTTCCGGAAGACTTTAAAGCGTAATATTTTAAAGTTTTACATCTAAATAATCTTCACTTACCTTTTTATAATACAAACTTAATATTCTTAGTTTGTAATACTAATATAAAAAGTTAACCCTGTTATGTACCAGATTTAATTTTTCTAAAAATGTTTAGTTTAAAAATCTCTAAAAAAATGTAAAGTTTAATGTAGAATATTTAAAATTTAATGTAGAATAATTCTAAAATAGTGATTTTATGGAAAATCAATTGAAATCTCTGAAGAGCGTGATATTTATACAGTTTTTGAGCTTTAAAAAATTGCACGTTTAGTAAAAACTTTCGAAATGTAAAAAAACTTTTAATCGCGTATACTTCTGGTTCTACTTTACTACGAATGTTTTTCTTTATTTAAAAAATTCGCCAATCTTTTTCTATGAAAAGAACCAATTAAAAAGAAAAAATAACATTCATGTTTAAAAAGTTTCAAAGATCTACAGATGATCAGTTTCGGAGGAAATTCAACAGTTTAGTTAAGTTGTGGGGGTGTTTAGAGTTGATCAGTCTGGGTGGAATTCTTCAATTGATCCAATGTTTTATATCAACGTTTTCCAATAAAAAGCAAATAATTGGTTATCTTCAAGATAAGAACTCCCGAATTTTTCAGCTTTTTTTTAGGAATTCCGCCTTCAAATTAGCAGTATGTATCCGCCTCGTACGCTCTTTTGATTTGCTTTTTTCTGGACAATAAACTTGTTGATTTTCATCTGAATTCTTAAATAATTTTCTTTAAAATGAATTAATTTGGTCATTTTTCAATAAATATATATCAATGAACTTTTTTTTACTAATAAAATAATTTTATTAAAATTTGTAAACCTTTTTAACAATGAATTGAAAACAAATCAAACATTAATTCAGAATTTCCCGAAAAAAACAGATCAAAAGAGCGTACTCCTGCTGCTACTATGAAGAGATCGTTCCTTAAAAATAAGTTGAAAATTTTGGGATTGCGTATCTTGAAAATAACCAAATAAGTAAACTGTTGTTTTTTATGAATAAATAGTTTAGACTTCTTTTATAACGTCATAGCAGTTATGCTGGAAAAAAAAAACGAGGAAGTCGTTATTGTGCAGGGACCGTCAAAATAGCCTCTTAATTTTTAAATTTAAAGGCTGTTATGTTCTAAAATGTTTCAGTTATTAAGATAAAAAAAAATATTAAACTGAGGTTTTGAAGTTAACAGGTTTTTTCCAATGATAACTGCTCAGTCCAATGCTGTGTGTAGGTGCTCTGAGTGTATATGGTAGTCTGTTCCAGAATTGGCACCACAGATTCATAAAATATATCAAGGTTTAACATCATTGGGGCAATAAAACAATAAAACCTAAACATTTCTTAAAACGCATGTGCGTTATCATTTATCATCCAAATCAACTATAATCCTTATTTTGATTCAAAGATTTTTCTCTTAAATCTAATCAGTATCCCGTGTTATTCAAAAAAATTATCGGAAATTTCAATTAATCAAATTATTAATTAAACATATTAATAATAATGCAAATATTTTCAAATTTCATGGAGAATAAGAGAAAAATATAAATTATAATCTAACAAAAAATTTGAAAAATGCTATATTTTATTTTATTTTTAATTTTCCGCCCCAAAGTCCTTTGGTTTGGGAAGGAGCTCAACTTAAAAAAAAGAAGATCAATTTTATTTCTCCATAATTAAAATCTTAAAAACCTTAAGACGTCAAAGAAGAAGACGACTTTTCTTTATTTCTTAAAGCAACTTTAGTTTGAATGATAAATCGTTTGTAATTTTTTTAAATATATTAAAATCTCGGAAAATATGCTATCCTACATTGAGAAGGTTTAATCATACATTTTAGATAGATTAAATAAATCTTTATTTAATTACATATATTTCATCTTCGGTAGAAGGGTTCAATGGCTTTCAAAATTCATTGTAAAAGTTTTAAGTCAATAAAATGTAGGTAAATTGCATCAGAGGAAATTTGTTTTTGGAACAAACCAGAGAAAAAAACATTGTTTTTAAAGTTCCACTAGAAGAAAACACAGTATAAAAATTAATTTTTTGACCTTTTTAAAAACAAAATTTAAGTTTTCAAATAACTTTTTCAGGATGTTCACATCGTAAATTTAATTCTTTCTTATATGTAGTGTTCTCGTTTTTGATCTTTCTAGAAATGTAGCGATTCGAACTTTTTTTATTCAAATTGTAACACTATTTAGCAACGGCAGGTTAATTGACCAATTAATTAACCACAGAAGTTAATTACGGGGATTACTTAAACCGATAGATAGAACGAAAGAGACACTGAGCGATAACTTAAACCGATAGATAGAACGAAAGACATACTGAGCGATATTCTTTTTGTTTTGTTATTTTCCCCAAACAAAGGATGGGTAAAAAAATTTTTTATTTTATTATTTTCAAATGCGAATCAAGATAATCAATTTTCCTTTCTCGCGGAGGGACGAGACTTAACAACTTAGATGATACGGGAAAAGCCACCCACAAAGGGATGTTTAGCGATGTTATTTTGATAATGGGAACTGTGAAAATTCTGATGGCCGTTGTCGTAAAAGTTAGTTGATGAATCCCAGAGTTTTTGGACAGATAAACAGTAACTGTGTCATGATGGCGAACTTGTATTATCGGGAAAGGATTTAATAGGTCATCTGTCGACCGCACACAAAGCCCAACCCTGAGTTAAGGAGATGTCGGTTGGACAAGACATCTGTGTTCTGTTGAAATTCGCCTATGATAACAAAAGCCATGTTATTGGATTTTTTTTTAATTAACTCAATTTCACCAAAATTCCGTCCACTTAATGCTGGCGAAAACTTGATTGAAGAATTCCATATGCCGTGACGTTGGATAAAAATTGAGATTATCACACCCACATAACTGGGCGCTCAGTGGCCGAATGGTGGCGATAGCCAGGCAGAGGTGATCATGTGACGCACGGGGGGAGGCCTGCCACAGCCCATTGAGAGGATAGGTATGAGATGTTACCGCGAGGAAGTGGGAAAACCGTTGACGCCCTCTGGTGTGTGGTGAGATGCCCATGTGAGAGCAGAGGAAGGTGAGAGTGGAGGAAGATTTCCAAAAATGGAAAATGATAAATATTTCTGACCGAAAACAAAGAAAATCCTTATTGGGGATTTGAAATCAACGTGGTGGCCACACCACGTCCGACCAACGCCGGGTTTTGATCGGCGTCCATATAAGCAAACGTCTTCGGGCGTTTAGGCAGAGGCAGTGCAGTCCAGGCAGAGAGAAGTGCAGTCCAGGCAGAGTGCAGTTCGAGAAGCAGAGAGATCCAGTCGAGCCCAAGAGACAGGGGACTCGGAAGATAACGCCTCGCAGAGGTGACCGCACGATTCCATGCCTTCTGACTTAGACTTCTAACCAAGAACAAAATTGTTGAAGTCCGTCTTTAGATTTCCCACCAAAGCCAGTTTACGACTTAGACTTTTAACCAAGAACAAATTTTTGAGGTCTGACTTATATTTTCCACCAGAGACGACTTTATTGAAAAACAACCCACATATCCAGAGCTGGCTAAGAACGCAAAAGTGTTACAATCCACATTTTTTTTTTTGGGGGGGGGTGCTGGGAGAGAAAGAGAGAGACGTACTCCTGTAACTCAACAAACCGACATAAAATTAATCACTATTCCTAACCAGTCGCTCGCCTTGAAGTTGTTGTTTGTGCTTTTGTTTTTTTTGTCTACATTTATTGTGCAGTATCACCATGACCCGGATTCGGCTGGCACTACGGCCCGACATTTGATTGATCTCGTCAACCTAAGATCAAATCACAACGTGGGTAGGTTGAATCGAGATCAAAGCAGTTGCTTCGGTGACCAGGCGTTGGAAGCGAGCCGAGTACGACAAGTTGGTACTAGAAGCCAACAAGACTTCAACCGATGTCCCAGGGTTAGCCCGTCACAGGTGGTGTCAAGACTGCAGGACTGCGCCAGAGAGAGTCAGAGGTCACGAGTGGTGTCGTGACTGCAGGATCGCGCCGCAGAAGTGGTCGGGCGTCACATATTGGCGTCGTCATGAAGGACGGGCGTCACATTTGGCGTCGTGACCGAAGGACGGGTGTCACAAATGGCCAAATGTTGAAACCCTCCTGTTAAGTGATAAAACATATTTTCTCATGGGTTTTTTTAAAATCAAAGAAGCTATTCATTATAAAATTAATTTATTAATGAATAAAATACCAAAAATTAGTTTAGGATCATGCCGTTCGGTTTGGCCAATGCCTCGGGTATTTTTCAGCAACTAATGTCCATAGTGCTGAGCGGGATTGAATATTTCGCTATGGCCTATCTGGACATCATTCTGGTGTTCTCAGAGACGCTCGAATAACATTTCGACCACTTGAGGCAGATGTTGGGTCGATTGAGAAGGCACGGGTTGAAGCTGAAATTATCGAAGAACCAATTTTTGGGGAAGGAAATCAAATACCTGGGATTCATTATAAATGGAAGAGGGATTAGGCCAGACCTGGACAAGATGGAGTTAATAAGGGAAATGCCTAAGACAAAGATGGTAAGACAGATAAGATGGTTTATAGAGGGCATAGTTTTTATAGACGATTCATTCTGGCATTTTCTAGATTGGCAAGCATTTGATAGCATTGACTAAAAAGTATGCTAGGTTTAGGACGGAGGACTGTCAGAAAAGCGTTTGACTGCCTGAAGGAGCAGTTGACTGCTATTCCCTTTCTGACATATCCGGATCTTAGTAAGCCAATGGTGCTAGTGAGTATTGCATAGGAGCCATTCCCAGACAGGGATGGTCCAGTAACATGTATACCGGACGAAGTACCGGTGTATTTTCTATTACACAGGCTCTCAGGGACGCAACAGAGATGGGCGGTGTTAAAGAGAGAGAAAGAGAGACATACGCTATTATGTATGCCTTGCAGAAGTGGCATTACTATCTGACTGGGGCAGTATTTACAAACCATTCTAGTTTTTGCTAGAGGCTGATTGGACGAATAAAAAGATCCAACAATGGTTGCTGAAATTAAGCGGGTATAATCGCAAAATTCCTGGCCGGAAGAGACAATACCTGTGCGGATCTGTTGTCAAGAATACCAAAACAGACAGAGGCGGAATCTGTGAGAGTGGAGCCGGGGTGGACAATAGGGCCTACCAAATAGGGGTGATCAAGTCAAATAGGCTGAGAAACCATCCTGTGTTGAAGACATATACAGAAGAAGCTACACTGACCCTCAATAGATGGAAGAAATTTAGAAAGGTCAGGCGGTCAATGAAATAACTGCTCCCAGGGTGAAAGTAGAGGCAGGAGAGTCCTCCAGATATGAAGTACATGAAAGGAGGCTGTATTACCTCTCGGGGAGGGATGAAGAAGTGAGGCTCAGACTGTACGTGCCAAGGGGTTGAGAGCTGAAATAGTGGGACAATGTCATTAGGGGCTGGTACGTATCAGAATCAACCTGGTGGAAAGAACCTATTACTAGCCCGGACTGTATAATGAGATCACCAATTATGTTCAAAATTGTGTGATGTATCAGGCCCAGAACAGAAAACAAGAGATGTCCGCACTGGAAGGGACGGTTATCCCGAGTTCCCCTTTGAGAAGGTTAGCATTGATGTATCAGGGCCGTACGTGGAGACCCCCAGAGAAAACATGTACATAGTGAGCTTTGTGGACTGGTTAACAAATTGGCCTGAGGGATATGCAGCACCAAACAAGAAAGCTCAAACAGTGGCTTATTTAGTAAATATTGCCTATGGTATGGATCCCCTGTGCAGCAGGTCACAGAAAATGGACCAACAAATGTGAACAACGTAATGACTGAAGTCCTAGCAAGCCTGAACCTAGTACACATAACTACTTCTTCCGGTCATCCCCAGGATAACGCAAAGGTGGATAGATTCCATAGGACTTGGGAGATGTGTAGCCAAGTTAGCGAGGGATAACACTGGGAATTGGAACCTATATCTAACACAGACCCTGATGGCTGTGAATTTTACCATTAATGAAACCTCTAAGTTCTCACCATACTATCTGCTGTTCGGACGAGATGTGGTCTTGCCAGTGGATAATTTGTTAAAACTCCACAGGAAGTATATTGGAGACCATCACCAATTAATAATCGAGCAACAGAATAAATTGTTCACCCATGTCAAGACTACTCTTGACATGGGTGAACAATTTATTCTGTTGATAAAAAGGGCACAGAAGAAAAGAAAGGATGAATAGAGGAAGAAAGGGGCTAGAATTAGGGGATGGGGAACCCGTGTACTACAAAATTCACCTGAGAGAAGGAAAATTGGACCAGAGATGGGAACCCTATTATAGAATAATGGAAAAGACGGGTTCAGTGTCATATATAATCGGTGATTAAATGGCAGGACGAGTTAAGAGGGCTCATGCTAATGACCTGCAATTAGCTGAGATAGCTGATTGGGAAGTAACAGAATCGAATACCAGGAAGGCAAGAATGAGGAGAGCAACACTTGTGGAGCCGGAAGAAATAGGCATAGATGAAGAATCTGAGGAGGAAGAAAACGAGGTTATAGGGCTGAGAATTTACGATTTACTTCGTGAGGCAAAGTGAGCACGTATATACCTGGCGTGCAAAACAAGTGAAGGAAATGAAAGGAAAAAGAAATATGGCCGTACTAACACCTTAATTTAAGAAAGAAAGTGCAAATTATAAAAAAAAGAAAAGTGGGTGTCAATTGAAATGAAAGGAACTTGAGACTCCGAAGGTAAAAAAATTAAAATAATGCCAAATAGTGCGAAACCCGTAACTAAAAAAAATGCATGGTAATAACAGAAGAAAAAGAAAGACTCTTTGAAAACATTGTATGATAATAACAAAAGAAAAAGAGAGACTTTTTTATTTGTTTTCCTACTGCATGAATTAGTAGAAGAAAAACGGGGCATGGATTTTTATTATTATTATTATTATTATTATTATTATTATTATTATTATTATTATTATTATTCCCACTGTTTGCATAAGGGGAATTATGCATGATAAATAGTTTTGTTGGACGTTTTGTGAAATAGAGTGTGTTATTTACAAGTAAATGACAGGAAAGTTAAAAATTGAGTCGATAAACATATCGAGAGACGATAAATTCTGGGGGTTCTTTGTTTTTCTTTACAAAGACTATATGGCCGAAGTTGTCAGCACGTCGACCAAAGAGTAAAGATATAAAGCCCACTAATGATTTAGTCCGGAATAGAGGTTGACTGGGAGTAGACTGGTTTTATTGTTGTTTTGGAGGTTCTGGTCGAAAAGGAATCCCTCTGGATAATTTGATCCCACGGCAGTGTAAGGTTGAAATGGAGACACCATTGTTTTTAAAATCCAGGTAATTATCTATTAGACAAAACCCGGTAAATCGGTCGTGAGATAAAAATTTGTGAAACAAAGCAAGGTTGGAGAATTGTAATATTACTTTTTGTCACTTGTCAACAAGTGTCACGGGTCGAAACTGCCAAAAAGTCTGTCATGAGGACATTTTTGTGAATGTCCGACTGAGAGAATGAGGTTTGGTTCGAGGAAAATTGTTGAAAATTTTGAGCGATGATTAAAATTAATAATTGAAGTTAAACTACGCCTGCTCGCTCATACAATCTAGAGATCAAATTGGTCAGATTGACAACCGAAGTGAAAGATCTAGGTAGAACACCAAGGGAGGCAGAGGAATTGCCTACACCCCTTGGGCAGTATTGGTATGAGCACCAATACGAGAAGGAAAGAGTTAAGGTGGATTAATGTCCAGCGACCACCACTGATGGAACAGGTGATCTCCCCAAAAGTTGAGAATGTGATGTAATCTCCCTGAGCTAGACAACAATGAGCTCTTTTTGGCAATTCGGTGAATCACCAGAACCGCAAGCCATGTCAGACCCTATGCCAGTTTTGGACGAAGATCCATATAAGCAGGAGATCAAGGCGTCCGAGAGTGCTGTTGTCCCAGACACTGGACAATAGACGACATGTCGCTGCGGCACGACTCGAAAATGGATACTTCATCGATATACGTGGAAACCAAGGATCGAGCTCCCCCAAGGACATAGATTCCATATAGGACCGAACTGCATGTCTTGTCACTCAGTCGGCGAAGGAGGGGCACCAAAGAAAAAGCATAAAGTAGGGGCGAAACTGACAACACTGACAAACCGATCGTGACAGCGCAAAAGCTGTCGGCCGCTTCCCGTTCACTTGTACCACAACACTAGGGAGCGATACCGAAGGCTAATCTACTTGCAGATGCCGGGTTTGAATCTGGCGGCCTCCACATAGCAACCAGATAGTAATAGTCAACTCTATCAAATGCCTTGGATGATCCGAATTGATCAGCGCAGCTCTGTCTTCGTCTTTTACACCCTCTAGGATCGTTCTGATTAGGTAGCTCTGAATTGTTCGGCCCTTCACATTACAAGTCTGCTCCGGTCCCAACAGAACTTCGGCAACTGACTACAAATGCTCCGTCAGGATCTTGGCCAAAATCTTGAACTCAATGTTGAGCAGAATTATGGGCCTATAGTCGTCTAAGTGCCCCTACCATGCTTGGCCTTTCTCAACAGCGTGATCACACGCTTAGAGATCCGGTCGGAGACGAAACCCTGGCGGAATCAGCTGTTGAACACTACTGTAAAAATCGGAACAAACATGTGTGACAATTCGTAGAGCAGACCACCAAGTCCCAGAGACTTGCCACTACTCTTCAATGCTAAGTAAACTTCGCCCACTGTCATCTCACCCTCGCAGCCAGCCGCTTGAGTCGACGAGAGTCGAGGTAAGTCGGATAAATAGCTGGGAAACTCTTCGTCCAAAAGACCAGCTCTTTGGTAAAACGGTTCTGGAAATGCTGCCGAAACGCCTCGCACATGTTCCTGGTCGACCGTAGGCGGTGCCCGTCCGTGGTGTCGACCTCATGAACGTAGCGATCCGAACCTCGACGAATTTCCTCCCGGCGCAAGTATGCGCCGTTGCTCACAGCTTCGTTAGACTTCTTACTTAACCTATGTCTAACTACCTGATCCTGGTAGCACTCGCTAGCCGCTCGCTCCAGAACCTGACTAGCTAGGCCTATCCCCCAGACTACGACCGTGGCATAATATCCTTGAGTGCCTTCACCTTCTTAGAACTATCTAGTCGGTGGTAAAAGACTTAATCCTATCCTTAAGATACTCCCACCACCTATTCCCGATAACCGCCTCCACTAACTCCCGCTGCACTAAACTACTCAAATGTTGCCGAAAGTCCCGCCTGGTCAGCAAGAGCAAGAGTGACCCTTATCACTAACATTCTATCCAGGTAGGTAGCCATCCGGGGAGACGGCCACTAAGTGCCCACGTCCACATCTACCTTCGCAAATGTTCTATCCGGTATCTATCGACCAGACCATAGTCGCCGATCAGATCGATCAGGCTGCAGTAACTCACCTTCCTCTACCTACCCGCCTCCATCTGTCTTGGGGTCCAGGACAGCATTCCAATCCTCCATTAAGACTATGCGCGCTGGATCCAACAGGAACGGTCCCAGCTGGTCGTTAGACGCATAAACAGCAACGGTCCGAAATGAACCATTTTCCACGGCAATATCGACCACGACCCCCCCCCCCCAACGCATCGACATACACCTTAGGTACGATTCACCAGCAGGAAACACCACGTATGCTGAATAGACAACACAGTCGCTAGACAACACACAAGCATCGATGTCACAAAGTTCGCCTCCTCGATCGCGACATCCACAGCGAAAGACAAGAGATCACGAAGCAGGCAGGCTGCCTTAGCCCGATCCCTGAAGCACCTCGCATTTAAACATGCCAGCTTAATAAATACTTTTTACACACTGGCCAGAAATCTGCGGTCCACAAGACACCGACGGTTTGTCCCAGACTCCCAGAGCCCACATGCGTCCACCCTAATGCCGCCGACTATAGGGAAAGTTAGTTTAATTGCCCTGTATAAGGAGGAGTGAAGCAAAACCGGATCTCACCTTGCATATGGTCCCTCAATCTGAGCCATCCTGATGTTTGGGAAAGAGTCCTTTGCGGCTGCCAGGAAGTTTCAAACCTTCAATTTGTGGCCACAGTCTTGAATTAAAGTAGTCACTCCCGGAGCTTCTGGGAAATTTCTGGGGTCCTCTGTCGATTTTCTGTCAACGGAAAGGTCCCTCTCGAGATCTTACCTGTTCATCACACAAATGGTATCCCTAAAAGGGAAAGGGGCGTACCTTCTTGATTTGGGGGATTGTTTGTGGAAAGGGGCGGAAAGGAAGCCTTCAGAGCCTTAACCGGGGAATTGGGGAGGCTCCTACTCTTCCCTTTGCCGAGTTCTTCGTTTCTGGCTGGAGAAACACGAACAGATTTACACTTGGCATGTAACATGACTCGTTCCGCCCTGCTCCGGCCGACTTGTTCCTTTTTGCAGCTTTTCACCTCTTCTTGGTCATCCTACTCTTCCCTCCCCTTTTTCAACGAAGAGGACCGAGGCGGAGGCATTTCTTCCACCCCCATATCAGAGTTTATCTGCACTTGATGTTGCTGGTTGTCTTGGTACATTTGTTGTTTCAGCTGCTGTCGTTGTTTTTTTTTTATGCCGCTGCTCCTGCTGTTTGTTGCTGTTCAGGTCGCTGCTCCTGCTGCTTCTTCTTGAGGACATCCTGCTGGGAAGGAGGCAATGCCAGCCTTGCTCATTATCAGGGAGACATTCTTGACAAGACCAAATTTTGAAAAATAGGTTCTAAGCCGGTCTTCAGTAATATCAGCCGGCATCTCATGAACTGCCATCCTTGTCCACCGGGTGCCCATGTACTCTGTTTGATGTTGGACGGATTTAGATATGAGTAAACTACCAGCCAGCTGTTTGAATTCCCTTCTGTTGTCAGCAGAATGCCCCACATGGCATTAGACCGCTTAACCAGCATGTTGGGTCATATTTTAGACTCTTTAGAGCCTCCTCCTCCGTATCCCTGCTGACCCCAACCAATTTCAGCGTTTTCACATCGGTGGTCAGCAAGGAAATTCTCCTGGTTGCTACGGTATCTAAAGCTTCTGGAATGGTTAAAAAATCATTCCTGTTCACATATTGTTCGTATTTCGAACATTGTTGGGCATAATACTCCGCATTTTTGGGCGCCTATTCGCTGGTCCAAGCTGAGTTGGCGGATGGAGCTTGTTCCACCTGTTCCTCCGGTGGCCGTGGAGAATTTTCAGCCATGGTGGTCGTGGTCCAACCACGGCAAACAACATATACTGTACTGAAGCAGCCACATTAGCGAGTAAGATATTTGTTCAGAAAAAGAATGTTCAACATTTAAACAAAAATTAAAAGAAAGTCAAAAGCAAAAGTAAACAAGGAAATGTTTTGCCTGCACAATTAAAATGGAGTATTAAAAAATAAAGAATTAAAAAAATAAAATACGAACAAAAAGTTTTTAAAAAGCATCTTGACGCCTGCCAGTAAAAAGTTTTGCTTAAACAAAGATGGCCGGTGTAAAGCTAATGCAAAAGAAAATAAAAAATGAGCTTATAGTTGGGCGAGGGAATAAAAAACTTATAAAACGTTTTTACTTAAAAATAAAAAGGCCAAAGTACAACAGAAATAAATTCACTAATAGAAATAAAAATTGGCTTACAGTTTGGAGAAAGTATAAAAGAAAAGTTTTGCTTAAAAACGGCGAACGTAAAACAAAAAAATAACTACTGCAAAAGAAAATTAGCTGGGGGATTGTATAAAAGAAAAAATAAAGTTTTTGCTTAAATACGGGTGGCCAAAGTAAAACAGAAAAAAATTAAACATTGCAAAAGAAAATAAAAGATGGACGGGAGCTGCAAAAAATAAGAACTCAAATAATTTATAGAACAAAATTTAAAACAAAAGTCTTAGTGAAGCTAAAAAGGATAGGTAAAAAAAATTCAAAGAAAAATGGAGAGTAACTTAACGAAAATATCGCACAGGTTAAAGTCTTTCGTAAATATAATCGCAAGCTATAAAAATAATGTGACTGAACTGGTCTAAATGTCGGATGCTGGAACAGATAGTATACTTTGATCCTCGTCATCTTGGCCGCGTTAGACGAGATGTGACACAAGGTCAGGCTTAACGTGGGGAACGGGATCGCATACACTCAGGTCAAGTCTCCACAACCGTCGGTTGCGCTGGCCTCGATGGCTACCTCCGAACCCCCTCTCTAGTGAAATGATAGGGTGCTTCCTCAGGCAGATGTTCCTCGGGGCCGGGCACCGCAAAGTATCATTTTCTTCAGCTGCATTTATGTTCGCGAGCAGAGCCACGACTGAGCCGCACTCTGCCACAAGATAGATATTTGTTTAATGTCAATTGTTTGTTTAATGCCAAATGTTAATTGTTAAATATGAGAAGATGCATATAATTAAATTGTTGTCTTGTGTTTTAGTCTGATTAGGACATGTTGAACGTTTAATTTTCGGTTGCTAAAATCAGGTGCTGAATCATTACCCACGCTAGTTAAACTAAACACGGGACGAAACGAAAAAGGAGCGAGTACCTGAATTCCGTTCACGAGAAAAGCAACTTGACCGCCTGTATCGCTAGGAAGTAGATGATGCATTTGTAATTTCATGGCCGTTGACCAAGTATTCTTGTGAGTTAAATTTGACTTTGCTATCGATGGCAAATGTGTGCCTTCACGATTCACAGAGGGTTTATTTTGTGGGCATCAGCAGTAGATTTGGTAGTGGCCAAAGGTTGAACACAGGATACTGTGTTCAATTATTACACTTTCGTATTTCTTCCTGATCATTTTCCTTTTCATTAATTATACAAATACGTCCTTCCGGTTTATCTATCTGTTTGTGTAACACTATTTGGGTTGCTGGTAATTAATAGTAATAATAGTGACTTGGAATATCAACGAAAACGAGATAATGATGAATAACTTAGCATGAAAAGGGTTAAAAATATTTAAAAAAGATAGAGTGATAATAAAATCGTTCCCAGAGAATTGAGATATGTACAATAGACAAGATGACCGTCTAAAAACAATTCTCAGTTTGTCCATAAAAATGAATGCGTGAAAGCCATTCAGACAGTGAGAGTTGCAGTTGAGACTTGAGAGCTGACATTTGAGTGCTGAGAAGGGAAGCGGCGAAGGTCGCTGAGAGATTCTACAACTCTTGCCAAACACAAAAACCTCCCACTTCAGCCTTGAGCCAAACTTACCAAATCAATAAAACACATTTTGCTAACTCCGCAAGCCAAAACTTACCAGCTTCCCCAAGTGTTGCGTCCGATTTAGGAAAGGGTTGCGTCGACAAACACCAGTATGCGAACACAACTACTAACGAACCATTGTACGCAGTATTGATATAAAATTAATAATTATTTTTATATATATTTCGACTGCTGTTTTTTTCTCCAGTTTTATTGTACGACTTCACTCGACTTGGACCAGCCCGACACGAAGATACCTGCGACAAATCGATCTTGGCCTCCTTATGATCAAATCATTCACAGCGTGAGGTAAGGCAGGTCAGGTTCGCAGAGCTCACACCGTTGATCAAACAAGGATCCACCCCGGACTGACCACGATGAAAGGTTGCATTTATTGCCGTTTGTTGTGAACCAGGATCGACCCTGACGTGTTACATTTGGACATTGTATGCCTATATATATATTATCAAATGGACTAAGTCCGACAATTATTTTAATATATTTTCTGTTTATACGTTATATATATATATATATATATATATATATATACTCGACTCTTCCCCCCCTCACCCTCGAATTCGACGTATGAGGGTCAAGCAGATCAGTTCCTAGGAAACCGACAGCACGACAACAGCACATGAGATTTGATTTTAGTGGTGAAGGCTTCGTGCAGGACCATCCATACTTTTTGAAGGGCCGAATACAGAGATCTGGTGCACTAAGTGCCACACGCTCCCCAAACGACCCTCCACAGGTTTTGAATTCAGAGTTGTCCTTCTACTAGACCAGTTGCCATCCAAGGTTATAGAACCCAGACTGTCCTGCTATTTACCCATAGTTAGAGGGAGAAAGAGAGGATTCACACCTTTCCCAAGGGTATTAGCATGTAAGTGAATGTAATGGATTCCTCAATTCCAAGCCGTTATCCATATATATATATATATATATATATATATATATATATATATATATATATATATATACATATATATATATATATATATATATATATGCTATTTTTATAGATACAAATATTTAAGTCAATGCTCTGTTTCTAATAAACTGTATTAGCAACATTTATCTGAATGTCCGTGAAATTTCATAAAAAATATGTGTCCTCCGACAGGAATCGAAACCGTATCCTACACGAAACAGTCATATAGCCTGACATGCTATACCATCTAGCTACAGAGGAAGTGTCTGGTTAGCAAAGTCCAATTACTTTTTTTAAACAACAATTTTGCCATGATTTCTCTCAAACGCTCATATCTGATTAAGTGTGTCTTAACGTAAACAAATGACATCATATATTATGAAATGTACTATGAAAATTCTCGGACATTCAGGCCGGTAAATGTAGTTAAGACTGTTTATTATAAACAGACCATTTACTTAAATATTTATATCTATAAAAATTACGTATGAACGGAATATATATATATATATATATATATATATATATAAAAGTGGACATGGAAGTCAGCACTTAGAGGCGACAGTGTGTTTCATGCTAGTGCAATCGCCTGACGATTGCACTAGCATGAAACAGACTGTCGCCTCTAAGTGCTGACTTCCATGTCCACTTTTATATTTACACACGCTCTATCTCTGATATTGAGCACTTTACCCCATAAATATAGCACACTTTAAGACTATATTTCTGCATATATATATATATATATATATATATATATATATATATATATATATATATATATATATGTACATTGTTTAACACTTTTCACAGAGCACACACATACTACATTTTGATCTTAACCAGAATTGATAGACTATGACACTTTGCCTCTGAGCAGAATTCAGTAATATTATCCAAAGCAGAATACCAATTCATAGGTAAAAAGTTGGTCATAATTGAAATTTACCATGCTAGTTTGCTTGATAATTCATACTTGTAATATCACAAGTTACGCAAATAAATTATATCTTAGGAATTTGCCAGTCGAGTAAACATACTCACTGTTCCCCCATTATCTGTCCATTTATTTTTGCTCACTGCAAAAGCCAACAGCTCCATGAAGTGTCAGAAGCAGATTTTCCACAAAGCAATGAAATGTGTTTATTTGCTTTTGCATGTGATACTCTTATTGATTATTGATCTGAAAACATAGAAAGCTTGAAAGAAAGAAAGCTTGAAAGCTTGAAAGAAAGAAAGAAAGAAAGAAAGAAAGAAAGAAAGAAAGAAAATAAAAAACATTTCTTCTAAAACATGAGGAATTTTGCTGCTGTTTCAGTATTGGACATATTCTGTCAACAGCATCTTCAATGTGGCTTGTAATCCTTTAATGTTAGGTTTTATGGATTTTCCTTTGTTCAGATCTTCATTGCTTTCATTTTATCTTCTTATATTTTAAAAAAAGAATCCAGTTTTTTGGTTTATATATTTGTTAGTGTACCATTTGAAATATGTTATTTCTTTATTTTTTATCATTACTTCTGGTCTTTTTAAAAACTTTTTCAATAACTGGTGGAGGATACTGGTTCTGTAATACACTCAGCAATCTTAAATTAGCATTCTTCTTATCACTGCTAAACTTACATTCTTAATACTTTGTTTCACAATCTCTTTCTAGATTTCAAATTATTCTTAGAGCACATTTACAGAAAAGAACTGATTTGTATAAAATGTAGCCTAATGCGGAAGGATTCCTTACAATATTAACAAGAAAATGGTTTCTATGATAAACAGATACCTACTTGTAATGTCACAAGTAGGAATTATCAAGTAAACTAGCATAAGTTTCAATTGTGATTGATTTATTTACCTATGAATTGGTATTCTACTTTGGATAATAATATTGTACTCTGCTCAGAGTCAAAGTGTCATAGTCTATTCAAAATTTTTGGCTACGTAAATCATTATCCATGTATATAAAATGTAATGCGTTTGTGTGTGACTCTTTTCTGCCTCAACCCAAGATTGTTTATCTGTGTTGTAATCATGTTGTAAAAATTTATATATTATGTTAATTTATACATAAATAATACTCCATAATTATTCAACAGTGAGAAGAATGTTGTTAGTATTTTGGAGGTAGAACGTTTTTCATTTGAGAAAAAGTATTTAGTTACCCTTTTTCTTGTGTGTGTATGTGTGTGCGTAACACACACACACACACACACACACACACATATATATATATATATATATATATATATATATATATATATATATATATATATATATATATATACACAAATTTTGGTATTTTATAAGTAATATGAAATTTCAAAATTAGTTAAATATTACCATTACTTTTTATTACAGAGTTAAATTATATATGTCTGTGTATGTGTTGCTAGGATATATTAAATATATCAAAACATTCATCCACTCTAATAATTATCAACACAGTATATTTTATTTACGTTAGACATGCAGAAATCACAATTGTATTTTCATGTTAATTACATTTGAATCTAGTAAGCAAAGTATTCTCTATTGTGTCCAATTGTGGATTTTCCTTGAATGTTTCTCAAAGCTAGATCAACTTCTTCATAAACAGAAAATCCATCAAGACTTTCAAAACCTTAGTTCGTCCAGTCCTAACTTTCACGGCTAAGATTCGCCATGCCACGTACATCGTAGCGAACCCCCCTCATTCCCTTCGTATTCTTTTGGTGACATGTAAGTTCCACTAAATCATCTCCTTTCCACGAACCACTACCTTATGGAACTGACACCCAAGATGTTGCTTTCCCACTCACTAGAATCTTAGCCTGTTCAAGTCTAGGATTAACTGTTATTATCTACATATATCCGTATAAACAGAGCCTCTACCTCACTGTAATAGATATATATATATATATATATATATATATATATATATATATATATATATATATATATATATATATATATATATATATATATATATATATATATATATATATATATATCAGTGCACTAGGTCATCAATGTTTGTCGGGCTCATTACAATCTTTAACAAAATATACTGCTGGTATAACTTAAATGTTAAAATGGTTCCTTTAACTAAAATATATAGTTTTTAAAAATCTCTGCATATGAGATTAAAAAAACTTTTTGGTATTTTAATATTAACTATAATAATTCTATAAAAATAAACATTCATTTTAAGAAATTTTCCCACTCATCTAAGAAAAAGAGTGAAAAAAAAAGCTAGATATGTTTTTAATAACGTGTTTATCTATCTCGATTGTGATTTTATAGGTATGCCTATGCGTTAGTGTGTTTATGCATCTCTCTGTGAATTTATAGTTTAATTTATTATATAAGTTTATGATCAGTACTGCTGAATGATATATTTCTTCAACACTACCCCAGACTGATATATTTCTTCACCCCAACCCTCTAGTCGACAAGTTAAGTCTGCCATTTTGATTATTTTTGAATAAATCATTTAAAATGGACATTTGAAAAGAGTAAGTTGAAATAAAAATGTGTTCTTTGAAAATCAGAGCATACAAGTTATTAGAGATTTTTAGAAGATTATTTATAAAATTAAAGCAATAAACACATTGCCTATTAAGTATATCTTCACCTACAATCAGGCCCAGTCCTACTCAGCCCAACTAGACACATTAATTTATTTCATTTTTTTTACTTAGTTTTTTTGTTTTTCTTTATTATGAACTGTATCAACGAAATGTATCTTGGTAAATATTTTGAGGTACGGAGTTAAAACAATTCTGGATTCAGTTGAAGTCATGAATGAAAATGAAAATTTTTTTGTTGCTTTGAAATAATAGATATACTTCAATGTTGACTCACTCGGGCTAAGCTATATATATATATATATATATATATATATATATATATATATATATATATATATATATATATATATATGAGGGATGGGCAAATCGAAACTATCAAAAATAAAACCATAGCTTCGACCTCGTCTATTCAGTTGAATACCTACTTTTAATTTGATTATAATACATCTTGTGCACCATCTCAGGACCTTTTATTAGATACACCATTATACTAATTCTTCGGACGACAGTCCCGATTTTCAAACATTTTATTTCACTGTTACATACGGTAAAAAACCTTTTGATCAATTTTATAAAAAAATTTTCAGGTTTTTGTACCGCATGATCATGTTTTTTTCTTATTGGATATAAGTTTGTCAAAAACTGATTGTATTTTTCGCGCAAACATAACTTCTGCCGGAGTCATGGCCGAAGGTGCATTTCTATTCGGTGTAAGCCTATACACCTGTAAATATTGCTGTCATGCAGTATCTGTGGATCCATCGTTGGCTTTGTTATAGCTCTTTTGAAGGTATCCACAAAACGCTCTGCCTGTCCGTTATTTCTAGGATGGTAAGGGGCAAATTTTATGTGCTCTACCACAAACATTTTGCGAAATTCCTTAAATTCTTTCGATGTAAATTAAGTGCCGTTATCCGACACAATCGAATCTGGTACTCCGAACCTCGCGAACAGTTCGTGTAGAAACTGAATTACTATTTGCGTAGTTGGTTTGTTACATCTGGAATGTCTCTGGCCACTTTGAAAAACTGTCTACGACAATTAGATAATACATCCCATCAAGTGGACCAGCAAAGTCAACATGCAGACGTGACCATGGGCGGTCAGTTTCTGGCCATGGGTTGAATTAATTGGTGGTGCTTTAGCAGCCAAAGTACAGCCTTCTAATCAAGCTTTTCATTCTGGATATACCAGGATGTCCTGCATGAAATTCTTTCAGGATTCTCTTTTGTAGTGCCAAAGGTACCACTACTCTTTCGATGTACATGAGAACATCATCGCATATTGAGTATAGTCCCGAATTTGCTTTAGTCCTGTCTTTAAGTTTTTTCTTCATTTCAGTAATGAATTTGTCCTCCGACGCTTTAATTTTTATATCTTCCAACATCACAGGTAGTTCCCACACAATATTGCATAGTACTTTTTTTTTACCTCTACTTCCGATTGTAGAGAAGCAATGACTGTGTCTTCTAAAGGTTCATTATTCCTTGGAGTAAGTCTGGAAAACCCATCCGCATGACTTAATCTAAGTGATACTAAGAATTCCATTTTAAAGTAGTAAAATGGTTCCCCATCGTTGTAACCTATTAGCCGTATGATTCGGTAAACCTTTTTGGACACATAAACCGTTTGTGATCTGTTTGTAGAGTAAACCTTCTCCCATGAATGAATCTATTAATTTTTTTTCAAAGCAAAGACAATACCTAAAATTTCCTTTTCAATCACGGAGTAATTTTTCTCAGATGGATGAAGCGTCCTGGATGCATGTACAATCGGCTTAATCGAGCGGTCTTCTAGTTTATGCATAATGCAGGCTCCTATACCATACGCACTAGCATCACTTGCTATGATTATTTCTTTTTGGGATTGTAATGTACCAAGAACAAATCTGGCATTCCGTCGTCCAAGACCATTTAGGGTCTTTCTTCAAAAGTTCATTCAAAGGAGCTCGAAAGCAATGCATATTTGGTACAAATACATTATAGTAACATGCTAACCCCAGAAAACTTTGTAAGGTACATTTACAAGAGCAGGCATGTCCTTTATAGCGCTGGCACGTACTTGATCTCGTCTCCTGCCCTTCTTGTCAATTATCTGACCTAAATAATTGTCCATAAAGAATTCACTTTTCATCTTTCAGTTTGACTCCATAGTCCTGAATTCTTCTGAAAACTTCGAAAATATTTTTC